>OZ010716.1:22202364-22226669 GCA_963932345.1 Ophion ventricosus | reverse complement strand
TCATACTTTCATACATCTCTGGTAATTATTTCAAGTTATTTCATGTATTAATTAAGGTGTGATCCGCTGTGTTCCTTGGCGTGTCCTCATCGTCGTTGTCGATTTGCGGGAATTGTGCAGCTCGCAATTTGCATCTGAAATAGTCCAACAAATTGTTATGCATTCTTGAGATGTTAAAAAAAAGAACCTAAATTAAAAAAAAAATCATACCCTAGGGATCATCTTGAACACCGTGGTGTCCAAGATGATCCTTATGTAAGGTTTTAAAAAAAGGAAATATTTTTATTGAAACCCTAATAAACTGAATATTTCGCATATGCCAATCGTACGATCGATAAATATGCCAATCGTAAACGCTTTCAAATCTTAATTATGTTGAATATCTTTGAAATTACGAGCATTCTTCCTTAGGGGGATCATCTCGTACACCTTTCCCCTATTCCTAAATCGTATCTTTCTAATCTATTTTTTACATAGGCATCCCACATGCGCGTGTCAATAGCTTCTTCATTTCCAGCTCGTGTTATACAACTAATTGATTTGTTTGCGATTAAAAGTGTTGCAAATAACAACTAAAGATCCTTAATGGATACGATTAAGGGAAGTCTATCCTAGTAGCACAGGGAAAAAATGTTTAAGCCTCGTACAAAATCAAACGCATCAAATTTTTCACCATTTCTCGTGAAATACATTCTTTTTCATCAGTTCCTTATTTTTCCCTCGGTTGCTTTTTGAGACTACGTGGACGTCGCTCCTCGAGAGTGCTGAGAAAGCCAGTAATTGTGCGAACATCTCGAACCGCGATAAATCACCAGGATCGCTTTTGCTCGCCCTCCCTCCCTCTCCCCTCTCTCGCTCTCTCTCCTCTCTCTCTCTCTCTCTCTCTCTCTCTCTCTCATCTCTCTCTCTCTCTCTCTCTCTCTCTCTCTCTCTCTCTCTCTCTCTCATTTCTCGTACGAGCGGAGAATCGCGACGAGACGCGTCTGTCGAGAGAGAGCAGGCGGCACTTTTGCCGAGTTCCCTGTAAATCTACTAGTACTCGCAAGATATCTCTGCGCCACATGTAACGCAGTGTGGTCCGTTCGTGCAACGAAGACGAAAAAAAAATGACACAAAAAATTACGCCATGAGCGAGAATCGCGGGAGTGGCAGCGAGGGACTGTGAGGAACGACGAGAGGGAAGAAGGGCATTGAGGAAGCGAGGACGAACCAACGGAGTGATCTCGTCTCGCAGCATCAACTTTTGTTACTGCAGCTGCATGCATCTGGCCCCGGGCTTGACCCGGGAGCGAGATTATTGAATTAGTCTGAATGCTCCCGTGCCCTCTCCCTGCTGTGCTGCTTCATTGTACGCCATAACACCTTGCGCGGATTTTTTTTTTATTTTCGCAGTTTCTCAGGTCAATTTCATCGATTTAGCGGACGCAATAACTTTTTCCGTGCCTTGTTTCACTGCAACAAAATTTCGATTTAAAACCATTATGGTCTTACCAGACGGATCGAAACTTTGCCTGATTACGACAAATATATATATATATACATCAAGAGTATCAGAGAATAAAGAGATTGAGAAAGTTGTTGGTCCAGGACCATTCGAGCGAACGAAACTTAGTGGTTTAAACGAATAGATCGATATATATATATATATATATATATATATATATATATATATTAGGGTGATTCGTTTCAGGGAAACTTTTTTTTTTACCCATCGTGCCCGAAAACCTTTAGTTGGTACCCAAAAACGAAGTTTCGAGAAAGGGGGGTGTTGTCAAAAAATATTTAGAGGTCGCGAATCAAAATTGAAGGTTTCCCATTTGATTAAAATTGAAAAAAATGTTTTTCTCATTATTGTATATTGAATGGTATAGTGTTACCATTCCGCGAATTTTGTTATCGCGATATTTTCCAAGTGGGTTCTCATAGGAAATAAGATACTCTAAAATAAAGTTCATTGAGCCATGTCCGTAAATTCAACCGTTTCAGCGGTATCATTATTTCAAGTGAATATTGTATGAAAATATCTATTCAAACGGCTGTAACGCCTAAGCTATTAGATATATCGAAAAAATTCAAATGAGAACTTTGTAGAGAAAGTAATTTGCTACAAAAAGTCTGATAAGCCGACCCCGTAAATTCAACTCTTTCTCAGCTATAGGTGGATGAAGTAAAATAAATAGATTTTTTTGTTTTATTGATTTATTTGCATAGGGAATTCTTTGTGACATTTGTTGAATGGTTTTTTTTATGATTTTTTACTAGCTGCAAAAGATATTGACGTTGTTCTTCATTTTTCGTCAAACAACCACTGTAAACCATTGCTCTGTAACACTTTATGTGCCTCACCCTGTATATACCCGCTAAATATTTATCGAACCCAAATATATACTAGCTTGATTGTTGGTGTATTGTGCCGTCCATAGGGTACACACACACACACACACACACACACACATATATATATATATATACCCACTTAAATAAATAAATTCTCGTCGTTGACCGGTATTGTTGGTGCTACGTTGGGGCACGAACGCAGATTTGTTTGGTGTCACTTGCCAGTACGGATGCGGAGTCGGCAGTGGATGGAGGCAAAACGGGGGTACGAGGGAGCTCGGGAAAATTGCGAGCAGGGATACAAGTGAGATAGAGATACATACATATATAGGAACGCAAGCGGTGTCAAGAGGGTAGCTTGACTCTCGCTGGCCCGTTTCTCTCTCTCCCACACACACACACACACACACACACAAACACACACCCACGCATAGAAATACAAATAAATAAAATCACACGTACGTGTACGCCTATATGAGTAGGTAGATCGAGCGTTGGCAGTCGAAAAGACGATTTACCACGTACAGTGACGTTGGTTGCGTCCTTTTCGGTCGATGTGTATGGCAAAACGCTCGTATGGCTCGCGATACGTGCATCAGTGGTGCGTACAAGCGTGTGTAGCATGTGTGCCACAGGGGTCTGTGAAGAGGAGAGTGGAGTACCCACAGCATCCCTCCGGGCATGTGTATATGTACATATATGGGAAGAGGGACGGAGGGCTTAAGGGGTTCTCGCGAGTGTGTGAGAGGACGCGACGATGGGCTCTCGCGCCCCGTCACCGCGAGAACGAGAGAGGGTTAACGATGTTCAAGTTCTCAACCGAAATATTGTGATAGCACGTATGGCATCTCATACATTTATATATATATAGGAGTAACGAAGAGCATGCTGGAACACCGGTGTTGTTTTACACGCGTCGTCCCTCGAGTGGGTTGCACCGCACTTTCCGGTCTCTGCTATCGACGGGATCGCGGCCTTCCTCCCAGCTTCAATCTCCACATGAATTATTTTCGCGAGTCACTCGCGAGCCTGACCCTCGTACGCAGACGCGACATGCAAATTTTTTGCAATTCGCCAAAACGCGGATCGCGAAAAAAAATGCCCGAACGAGCGGCGAGAGGCGGAGTATAACGTTGAGAAGGACATTCGTTTTTGGGCTATTTGCGTCAGATGAAAATATTCCGGCGATTGAATAATGTGGAATTTTTCAGCCATTTTGCTTTGTTTTGTTTTATTCCGAGTGGGAATATTCGATGTGTTCGGGGAGGTATTTGAGGGCTTGCGCGCACGGCATTGGATGTGGTATCAGGGGGATACGTGGATTTGGTAATTAGGGCCCCTTAAGATATGTTGCGAAGATAAGTAGAAAATCGTTCGAGTCAATGCTAGTTGACAGGGGAGAACCTGATAACCGCATATAAAACATACGGGTTACAAATAATTGTGTGATTGTAAATAAACCAGCCAGTTTTAGGGATCACGTACCTACAGATCTTCGCGAAAAAGAGCCATTCTATAAATCCCGTTTCCTGAAGTCCATTTCGCCTAGAAGTAAACTCAATTAAGGGGGCACATTTGAGTAGACGGCGAAAAAAAAATGGTGAATTCTGTGAATTATTATCTCAAAAACTATTTCTCCGATTTCATTCAAGTTTGTTTTATTCGAAAGCATAAATATTGAGGTGTGTTGACAAAACATTGAAAAAAATATATATTTACTGGGCGGGCTGTTATTGTGGCCGGCGTGAAACATGTGCCTCGCTGGCACGGTCTGCGATCCCCATGATTGCATGCAGTCGGTTGATCTGAAGTAAAAATTTCGAAAAGATTCTTAAAATGTAATATATACTGTAATCGCCGTACGCCCTTCGCATCGTATGGTTTGTTTTTTAATTTATTTTGTTTACAAAATGGCTAAATGATTGAAATTTACATTCGTGTATTTACTTTCTTGACACAGAAATTTACTTTCTTGACACACTGGGTCATTTCGACCCGGGCACATTTTTCGGCGTCCGATATCTCTAGCCAAACACAACATTTTCAAGAATATTTTTAAACAAATTAGTTTGATATTAAAAAAAAATTATACCCATATATTGAGCTAGTTTTGAATAGGACTCCTGATTTAAAAAAATGAAAAGTGACCGAAGTGCAGCTGATGACAAGCAGACAAGTTCAGCTCTAGGTCAAAGTATGCCGAAGACATGGCTGGATTTAAGTGTGTTAAGGAACGGTTGATCTAAATTTTCGACCTTTCTGGCTTGATAAAAAAAAAAATTCTCTGATACGAAAGGCTTTATACATTACATTTTGAGAAATTTTCCGAAATTTTTATTCCAGATCAACCGACTGCATGCAACTATGGGGACAGTCAGCGAGGGACATGTTTTACGCCGGTCACAATATAAGCGCTCCCAGTCAATTTATATTTATTAGAAAATTTGTCAACGCACCTCGATATTTATACTTTCGAATAAAACAAACTTGGATGAAATTGGACAAATAGTTTTTGAGATAATAATTCCCAAAACTCACCTATTTTTTCCACCCCTTAATAATCCCGGAAACTCGCTTCGAATTCTTATCAACGAAAAAACTTTGAGGCACTTGTATGACGGTAATTTCCGCGTGGTAACAATCCTCCACGTGATACTTGCTCGGAGTGCCCAACGGCCACACGCTTGTGGCAAATTCATAGGAAAGTGGAGGAAGCATGTGCGAAAACGCATGCAATTTACATCTGTCGCTCTCGCTATGAGGATTCGCGGATTACTGAGGGCACCACTCGTCGAGACTCAAATTATTTAGTAGTAATTATAACGAGTTCTGTACCATACATTCTCGATGACACGAGCATTCGTATGTACACGAACTACGTACAGAGATAGGGAGAATGCGAACGTCTGTATGAAAATCGCGATGCCCCCCTCTTCTCCCCCCCGCCCCCGCACAGTGAGTAGATTTTGCAATGGTACGTGCCATTCATTTATCCATACATAGGGAAAGAAACGGACACTGGTGGATGGACGGTCGAGGTTCAGCTCCAGCGTTACTTCGAGTTGAGGGGGGAAATACATGTAGCGGCAAAAAGAAATGTAATTTTTTTTTAATGTGAAATGTTGAACATCTCAAATATATGGTGGTAAAGTAGGTAATTAGCCGGTAAGTCACTGAAATCATTGAGTAGTTTTTCTCATAACTACATTTTTTAAGTTTATGGGAAACATAACTTTAAAACGAATTAAACGATCGTGCTAAAATTATACACACAACTCAATAACGATATTACTTTGAACTTATACCCACTTGTTTACGAAAATCACTTTTAAAAAGTACTTTTTTTATTACAAAAAAGAACGAAGATTTCGTATGAAATTTGATTTTTTTCCTTGTGTCCCATTTCTTAATTTTCTACGTTTTAAATATTTCTTAGGTATAAGCTCAGCATTTAGATGTTTAAAGACTAAAAATTCTTGGCTCATATTTTTCAGATCAATATTGAAGTCGTTGGATTTTTTCCACAAATGGAAAACTGCCGCCAAAACCTTCCTCGAAGACGACACCACAACGTCGACATTTTGGAAATTAAAAAAAATGAAAACATTTATTTAATCAGTTTAATTATGTAATAAATTGTACCCAAAGTTTCATAAATGCAAAACGTTTTGAAATATGAATGAAAAAATAAATGTCAAAACTGAAATTCTTTGTACACGAGTCAAAAAAACAGGACTTCAATTAGACCAAACTTGTACGTCGCACGTAGACCAAAGTATCCGAGATACTGGTCCTAGGCTCGAAGCGATTTCATATCGATTGAAACTCCAGGCACAGCGATGGGGTGATCCTCGTGAAAGGACCGGAAGCTGCACCAGGGCGTTATTATTTCAAGCTCGATGACTCTTTTCCCCTTTCCCTATCAATCTTCTCCCCAGCCTCTCTCTCTCTCTCTCTCTCTTTGTCCGTCCCTGTCTCTTTCTCTGAAAACGTGAATGACGATAGAGTGCGATTGCGGGGGTGGTTGAGAGTCATACGTATCAACGAGGCGCGACATGAGGATCCATTGGACGAGTACGATCCGTCAACGGGGCGCCATAACGTATAAGCGAGCGATGATAACATTACCCAAATCATGAGAGGATACGAAAGCCCAGAAAAGAGAAAGAGAGAGAGATAGAGTGAGGAGAGCACAGGGGTTTGGTGGTATGCACTTATAATGCAAATTAGCCGCTGACACACTCGAGTCGGTAACGTAGTAATGTAATGCGGGAATAAATAGCAACAACTGGTCGGCCGTGCTGTCAAATACCCCCTGAACATTCATAAAGTACCCGTTGGTTCGTAACGACGCCGTTACAGAACGTTCGTTCCTGGTACGTTTATCTATATATATATATATATATGATACACTGATACATCCGTTTGTCCATCCGAAAGCTCACTACGTTTTGTCACACGTATATCGTTCTCCATTTCCCGCTCACTCCGGACCCACCGCGCCGCGAGCGTCGTCCATGATGGGCGTGGGCATGAGTTGTACGTATGCTCCTGATGGAAATATTGACTATTAACGCGACCGGGAATGTGTATCATTGGATTGCCTTCATAAATATGCCGAAATTCCTGCCGTACGCACTTCACACTTTTGATTTATCCGCTTTTACTGTTCGAAAATACGAAAACACGTTTTCAGCACACGTACATGTTCATATATATACGTGGGATGAGTGGGCGGCCGGGGTAGGGGGGGCAGGAGGAGGGTTCATTTACTTGTTCGCATCAAGTGCGCGGATGTGTCATCAACGAAAGCTCGATTGGTTCACGTCGAATGCATCGTTTTCGATAAATCAACCGCGAATACCAAAAATGTAGTCTCCATTGGACAACGTATTGGGGAGTCTTTGAAGAATTGGAAATGAAGGATTGACGATAGTGGGATAAAAAGTTACAGGGACGGTACGTAAAGGCCCGCAAGGGCGTAGGAAAAAAGATTAAGAAAACATAATAAAAATGGTTGATTGTGAATGGGGGTGCATAAGCTTAAGGCCAAAAATGAGATCGATCCTTTTTTTTTCTGGTGAGGATTTTATACGCAATTAATTTTGCCAAGTTTGAGGGTATTTTTATTGTTAAATAGTATTTATAAGCAATGAGGTTACGAAAATGGCTAGGTGCGGAAAAGAAATATGAACTTTCGATAAAAAAGAAACAACTTTGATCATTTGCTAGTAATTCGTGAATACACATATAAAAAAATAATTCGGTAATACGATAGAAAATGTTATAAGCAAAACTCCGTCCGAATTTAAAATGCATCGGATGAATAGATTTTAAGATACGACTTACACCGTTTCATAAAATATAGTTTCGAAATAATATTGCAGTTTGCATGGTTGGACCGCAACGAAAGCTTATAGTAACCCGAACTTTTTTCGCAAATTTGGGTTACGGGGAACATTCAAACTTTTTTTTTAAGATCTTCATCAGAAATCTGCGCCCCAAATTCGCAGGACAAGATTTTGGATGATGAAGAAATTAAAGACATAAAAAAATGAAAAATAATTTTTGTTGCATTTTGTTGCAAAAAGAGTAAATCGCAGGGGGGCGGTTTACCGTAGCGCAGTGGGCGAACTGATCCTTCAAAACAATTGTCATAACTCGGTGAATTTTTGGAATTTTTACGAAATCTTGGTCATTAATTGAAATTAAGACTCTAGGCTATAAAACGACCCAATGTAAAAAGTGTATTTTTGAAATTTCAAACTTACTCAGACCCCTTAATGGGTTAAAAATGAATCCGGTGACAGTATTTTTCGAATGTAGAAGACGCCTCGAACATCTTTGACGAATTGAGGCCTTATGCCACTATAGAGGCCAAAAAGGGCATATTTTGTGATTTTTTTTTCAGTGAAACCATAAAATAAATCGGAATTACAAAATAGGGGCTTTATAATACACGTAATTGACTATACAAAATTATTTTTTCACAGCGATACATGTCAAAATGGCGACTGTGCAGCATTTTTCCGATGACGCCTTTATTTCTGGAAGGTCAACGGCCAGACCAACAGCTCCTATAATTTTTGAGTTATGATGAGACACTAATGTTTTTTCGATTATATATAAGAATGGCTATAGAAGTACGTAGAATTTTTTTGATATATAGTTTTTTTGTCAAAATGGCGCATTTCTAAAACAAAAAGTATAAAATGCGATGAGAAAATCGTCAGAAAATTGTTTATAAAAAAGGAACTATGCAATATAATTAAAAAATCCTACGTACTGCCTCAGAAAATGTAATTCTAAACATACAGTAAAAATTTCACGTGAATCGGTTGAAATTTGTGTGAGTTATGAGTCCGACTGACTTGAAAAATGTAGTTTTAAGATAAACGCGTTCAAAGTTAGTAGAAAGTAACGATATCAATCAAGTGGGGTTGCGCTAGAATTTGGAAATCGAGTCCTTAGAGATTCTTGACACCCATAATCTTTTGGAATATAATTTTATAGGTACTAAGGTATATTTAAAAAAAAATCGATTAAATATCTGCAAGCAAGGTTATATACGTATCCTGTATTTAAAAAAGAATCTTTAATTTATCCTGCTCGTTCTGCTGGGCTTTTAATTTATGAACAAATGATTCGGTAGAGCATTTATCATATTCATAGAAGTATATATGTACATGTATATAAATATATGAACCCGATGCGTTGGTCTAGTGGTCAGCGTGCTGGCCAGCGGATCGGGAGGTCGCAGGTTCGAATCCCAGTCGCGTCACTTTCGTCGTGAAATATTTTTCTTCGATATTTCTCGGTGAAAGACGACTAGTTCCGTGACTGGGAGGCGAACTTGGGACCGGCTGTATCGGTATAGGTTTTCCGCAGTTTCCCTGTGCCCATGGCAGACATGTCATGGTGAATACGATACAGAGGGGGGGGATAGACGGGTGAATTGTGGAATCGGGGAAATATAGAGGGGCGATGTGGTGGAATTGGGCGACAGAACGGAAGTTGGGGTGGGTTGGGGCTCGTAAAAAGGGGAAGACCCTGTACGGCTGGAACAAACCAATAAAAAAAAAATATATATATATAAATATATGAATACGTGTATACATATTCATACGATAAATAGAGGCTTTCGTAGTTATACATTTTCGTGTGTTGTATTTCGAAGAAATTAGTCGGTGCGTCTGCAGCTAGACGATAACTGGAGTGTCCTGTATATCCTCTCGGCGAAGAGAAAAAATGCACACGTTGATTGAAGGTGGATGGCGATACTCTCACCCCCTTGAGGGCCACGCGATGGGGGTCACGTCTCGTGCACGGCGCAGTTTAACTCCGTACAATATTTTTACCCATGCGTCTATGGGACATACCGTGTCAAACGAAACGGATCACGAGCCCCCTGTTCTAAGGTCCCGCTCGTTATTCTCCAATCACTGATTAACCCCTGTTCTGCGCCTATCACGATTATTATCGGCCAAAAGGCAAGAAAAAAAAAACGATCGATCGTACATGACGCGAGCAGGCGCTAAGTCCCGTTTTGCATAGAGCACTCTGCACATTGGTGCGAATCCAAGTGCACCAAGTTGCAATACCGCTACGGGCGTGTCGTTGAAGTGGCCATAAAAAAAAGTCATTTATATATGCGTCTATAAATATATAAATTGTATGGTATATTTGGCCGCGTAACCGTTGAATCGCGCCAGAGTGCATTACTAATTCACCGGGATCCTCGCGTTTTCCATATAAATACGTGTACATGTAAATGATACGTTCAATCCTGTGCCTGAATTAATAAACGCAAATAAAGAGCCGGATGAAAAAGGAGGGCCGGGAGAGAGGCGGGAGGTTCACCCCCACCCCCCCTCCGACGCAGCCCCTTTTGCAATACTGACTAATGACGTATTTAACGCTTCGTGCTCCAACCGCCAGAGGAGAGAGAGAGAGAGAGAGAGAGAGAGTCAATGAGGATTCCTGTCGCTCAATTCGTGCCTGCTTGATTCTCACATATTCTCACGCCCTTACACCCCTCAATCTCCGTTGCCCTTACGTCTCTTTCTCTCTCTATCTCTTTTTCCCTTCCTCTCTCTCTCTCTCTTTCTCTCTCTCTCTCTCTCTCTCTCTCTTTCTCTCTCTCTCTCTCTGTACACGTTGCACTGTGCGTATACACAGCCCGGTTCATTAAAATTTACCTTATAAGCCGTGGTCGGTGAGCGTCGAGGCATTCAGTACGCACATAATGAAGCAATGTTTCAATAGAAATATATCGCGAAATCCGTCCTCTCCCATCGTTTGCGCCACCGATCTCTGTTTCTATTATATACATATATATGTTTTTTTTTTCTTACATGGATATCACTACCGAGAATTCTGGTATTCTATCGCATGGGTAGACCATTTTGCTGCATGTCCTCCGGCCTCGATCTTCTCCTCCCCCTTTCCCTTTATTTCGTATTTGCAATCCGACTTCTCCCATTATCCATCTCTCAATAACGACTGATTGCACTTGCAACGAAGAAAAGCCTATCCGCGATATACCCGGTCGGGGAGCTTGCTCCATATGGGCTACTTCATATCACATCGCGTGCACGCTGCCTCCTATTCGGCTTTCTCTCTTTTTTCTCGTCGTTTCAAACTTTATCGCTGCCCAGGAAGGACCATGGCAAAAGTCAATTTCTATTTTAATAAGAAACACTGACAGGAATTATGTGCATGCAGGAAGGTGCTACCTGCTGTTATGATTGGAGAACTTGGTAGAGTGGTTGTTAGGGTGTAGTTTGAGGTTCGCATGCAGAAATATTATCATGGATATCGTCCGATTCGGACTAGGATCGTGGTTTCAAAATCGGGATCCAGTCAGATATCGGATCGAATCAGGGAGTGAAATGTAACACTCGCAAATCGGATTCCAGCCAGGATCCTAATTCGGACCTATTGAGGACTCTAGTCAGAATCCAAATAGAAACTTTGCATAGGATCCAGGCTAGAATCCCGAACTTCTCGAGCATCGTTCGATATCGAATCAGATCCCAGGGATGAATGTAAAAAACACCAGAAGATACCGATCCGCATCAGCTGGAGGCGCTGGACGTTTTCTGAAATAATTTATTCAAGGATCTGAAAAAGATTAGATAAAAATTTGTGCTGTATAACTGTCAAAACGTATACATTTTAATAAGAGAATTTCGAACAAAATTCTTTACATTTAATAAAAAATTTCGAAAAAATAATATATAGACCTTGAAAGACTTATATTTCCTGGAGAAAAGTGATATAGGTTATTTATTCTAAGTAATTATATTTAGATTAAATGGAGATCGTACACACTAAGAAAATATGTTTTTAATGTGCTAAGAAAAATGTATTTAATACGTATTTCAAATTCTTGCCACTTCGTCTCCGCCTTGTGGTACGTAGTGGGCGCCATCTGGATTCCGAGGAGAATACCCCTTCTAGGGAATCCATATCGTATCTCAATCGGGATCCGATCGGAATTTAGGTATCCCTAAGAAATTTCTGCACGGGTTGGATTTAAGTTGAGGGAGAACGATTGCTATTGAAGTCCCTCTACATATTTTTGTATATATATTGCGAAACTCTTGGAATCGCGTTGCTCTTCATCCCTAGCCCCCAGTGTTCCCTGTCTGCCCCTTGATATCAATGCCGTAGTAGAAAAAAAACTCTCGAGTACATTCGCGACCTCGGGCGACCCTCCGAACACTTGTCATGCAAACGATTCCTTAGGTGTACGTGTACATGTGACAGTTATTGTATATGAGAGGTAATTCGAAGCAAGATTCGGAGTGAGCAAAAATATGACGGATACTTGTTCGTTCAATCGAAATAACGATGACCGTATGTGGCTTTGATAACGCGAGGATCCTCCGACTTTTCTCACAAGGAATATCACTTTGGTGTCCACCTTCAATCTTATTGAAACTCATATATATAGTAGAGCATTGAGAAAATATCAGAAGCGTATTTTTTTTATCCGCGAAAAAAACGGTTCAAGGGATTGAACCATCCCTTGAAATGGAACATGTCAAGGGCTGATTTTGCAGTTTTAAATCGAAACGAAAAAAAAAAATGAGCGGCGATTCAGTGTGGATACTTATTTTTGGCCGAAATGCGAACAAAATTTGGATTTGTAATAGTTTTTTCTAGTCCCTATAGATGTATTTTTATCCCCTGAATACGAATTCACCATTAATTTTTCCTAAAATTTATAATTTTCGTAAAAATTCGTCATAAGTGTGTGGCAAGAAGTTTTCCGCGTTTAGCTGGCGTAATTTTGAGCTTTAGACAAAAACTCGGTGATATTCGTAAACGGCGGAAAATTTTTTTATTAGATAGAGCGTTGAAATGGTTTAAGGGGCCAGTCCACTTTGAAAATTTCAAAACAACGATTTTTTTTCGCTGTTTTCGAAAGTACATACATTCAGAAATATTGTGTCAATATTGTGTCAATATTGCCGATTGAGTTTAGGTAAGAGTTTTTCATAGTATAAACTTCAAACACGTTTTTCTCGAAACAACGTTTTCAAAATCTAGCTCCATCGTATCTCTAAAACTAATAAACCGATTCTCTTGAAATTTGAACCACATATTGTAAACATGATTCGCAACAAGATGACCCTCGATCGTTTTAAAATTTTGATTTTTACTCTTCTTTTTTTTGCGAAAAACTGCGAAAAAACGCGTTTTTTTTTTACTTTTTTCGTTTTTCATCTGCCATTTTTTTATTTTTTGGTAAAACTTTATATCCGAGGGTCATTTTGTAGCTGGTGTCATAATGAATCTAATGGACTTTGATTTTTTTGTTTCAGACAAGCCGTTGCCGAGTTGTGATGGAGCTACCTAGCCCACCTATTTTTGAGGCGTTACGTTAAACTATAGTTTTTGTACATAAAGATGAATAAAAATGAATTAAACATTTTTTTAAAATGTATTTCAAGACTTTATTTATCAAGCCCAACAAGTTTTATATTCATATCTTTTATAAAATCCTCAAAAAAAAATCGCGAAAATAGCCTTTTTTCGTGGCTCCAAGGTGGACTGGCCCCTTAAAAATCGAAAAAAATAAATTTCACCCCTTTCGGCGATATTTTCGGAACCGCAAAAAATCATCCGATTTCAAACAGCCATATCGTCGGTTGTATTTAAATGACATGAACTTAATGGGGATACTTCGAAAATAATTTGGATGGATTTAGAGAATGTCACTGCATTCATCTCGATATCTCAAGTAGTTTTCCCGTGAAAGTGCACTTGAAAAATGGCCAAAAAAGAGGCAAATTCGCGAAAATCAATCATCCGTCTTTAGAATTCTACCAAAAATCGAAAAATAGTCGTAGCTCGATGAATCTAGCGGCATTTCAAAGAAAAAAAACCTAAAAGATTGTACTCAAAGTGGAGCTTGCAGAATCCAAACAAAAAAGAAATGAGCGACGATTGGGTAAAGTCAGTTATTTTTTTGTCGAGATACAAAGAAAAAAAAATTGCATGTATTTTTATTCCCCGAATACGAATTCACTATTTATATCCCTCAAACCCTCAATTTTCATTTTTTTAAAACGTCGGAAATATATGGAATGTGGTTTAACTCCCGAATTTTTGCACCGCAAGCCTCCAATGATTGTACCATCCACCATAAATCTCATTTCACTAAAATCAATCAGATCTTCTGTTGTCGTCGATCGATCGAATTCGAGTCAAATACTATTTGAATCAAGCAACGCTACAATTTAGCCCGATGTGCTCTCGAACAATAGTAATTCATTGTGAAAATGAATGCAATTTTGAACCTCGATATAAGCCACCCCACGCGTACGGGTGTTGAAAAATATATTTTGGAGCAAATCGTCTGGTCGAGCTAGCACTCGCCGAATTATGGTGTACGCACCGTCGCCTCTCTGACTCGTTACGTTATTACTTATCGTTGTTATTAATCGTTAGCAGCAGCGTTAAATCCGTACACGTGACGCGCTATGTACAGGCATGCATCGTTGCAACGGCGCTGCATCGATACACTCGTTGTAATTCATGCATAAATTATTGGTACGAGCGCAACGACGAGGGCGCATCGAGCATATGGGCCGGTGCACGAGAATGCGACTGACAATCGCTCGAATATTGATGTGATTATCAATAATTCGCAGTATGTCCACTGCGACAACGATTATTTCGCATAAGCTTGCATACATGTGGTGACACGATATAATATTACATTTCATAGTAGCGCACGTCTAAATATTACGACAAAATGATCGGATAAGAAAAAAAATATTACCGGGGAAAAGTGTGACAGATATTATAATTACGATCAAATAGCACAGCAGACTTTCTTTTTTGGCTATCATTATACATTTTAATGGCTTAACTGATAGGAAAATTTCCGCTGGTTACGTATATCACGTAATTTTTGTAGATGAGTCAAAACTGGGTCGAATAAACGCGAAAAACGCGTTTTCCAACACGTTCCACTATATATTTTTTATTATTGTTATTATTATTGCTGTTGTTGTTGATGAAGTTGCTGTTGTTATTAATATTATTATTGTAATTGTTATCATTTTTGCCAACATCATCATATTTATTATTATTATCATTATAGTATATATTTATATTAAATATTTATTATTATATTTATGATTATAATATATTTGGTATATTATATAATTTATTATTATTATTATTGTTATGTACGAAATATTTTACGTAACTTTGAGCGCCTTTTAAAAATCTTTCAGAATAGATTTTACCTATTCCGCAATCTCAACAACGAGATTTAATAGAGAAAACAGATATTTTGCAGCCGTAATATTGAAGCGCAAAAGATTATCATTAACCCTTTTGCTTCGGATTTTTTTCTATAATAACTTTTATCAACTTTATTTTTTAACATAATATAATGTCATTAGGACAATCAATATGTTGTTAGTAATGTTGGAAGGTGTGATTTTCCCGAAATCGAGGAGTCCAAAATTGCATTCTTCACACTCATATCTTGTGACCGGAGTCAAGGGAAAAAAGTCTAAATAATTTTAAAAAGAATTTCGTGCAACGAAATTATTGCTTCCAGCGTACGAGACGCTATTTAACATACAATCTCAGAATGTTATAAAAAATTCACAAGGTACCTGTGCAGAAATTTCTTATGGATACCTAAATTTCAATCGGATCCCGATCAGGATATGATACAAATTCTCTAGAAGGGGTATCCTCATCGGAATCCAAATGGCGCCCACTACGTAGCATACGGCGGAGACGTGGTGGCAAGAATTTGAAATACGTATTAAATACATTTTTTTTTAGCAAATTAAGGTCTCAGGCCACTATAGAATTTTCCAAAAATCAATTTTTTTTTGGTTAAAAATGTACCTTAGTACATATAAAATTATATTCCAAAAGATTATGGGTGTGAAAAATGCCTAAGTACTTGATTTTCTAATTCTAGCGCAACCCCTCTTGATTCATGTCGTCACTTTCTACTAACTTTAAACGCGTTTATCTCAAACTACATTTTTCAAGTTGGCCGGACTCAGAATTCAAACAAATTTTAATCGATTCACTTGAAATTTTATCAGCATATTTAGAATTACATTTTCTGAGATACTACGTAGGATTTTTTAAATTATATTGCATGGTTCCTTTTTTATAAACAATTTTCTGACGATTTTCTCATCGCATTTTATACTTTTTGTTTTAGAAATGCGCCATTTTGACAAAAAAACTATATATCGAACAAATCCTACGTACTTCTATAGCTATTCATATATATAATCGAAAAAACTTTAGTGTCTCATCGTAACTCAAAAGTTATAGGATCTGTTGGTCCGCCCGTTGACCTTCCAGAAATAAAGGCGTCATCGGAAAAGTGCTGCACAGTCGCCATTTTGACATGTATCGCTGTGAAAAAATAATTTTTTATGGTCAATTACGTGTAGAATAAAACCCCTATTTTGTAATTCCCATTTATTTTATGGTTTCGCTGAAAAAAAAACATCACAAAATATGCCCTTTTTTGCCCTCTAGAGTGGCCTAAGGCCAGAAAATATGTATTTAAATATTTTCTTAGTTGGAACGATCTCCATTTAATTTAAATATCGTTACTTAAAATAAATAACCATTATCACTTTTCTCCAGGAAATATGTCTTTCACGGTCTATATATTGTTTTTTTCCTAAATTAAATGTAAAGTTTATTAAATGTAAAGAATTTTCTTCCAAATTCTGTTATCAAAATATATAAGTTTTGACAGTTATGCTGTAGCACCAATTTTGACCTAATCTTTTTCAGATCCTTGAATAAATGATTTCAGAAAATGTCCAGCTGATACGGATCGGTCTCTTCTGGTGATCTTTAAATTCATCCCTGGGATCCGTTTCGATATCGAACTAGATCTTGTGCTATCGAACTAGATCTTGTTCTAGAAGTTCGAGATCCAGCCTGAATCTCATGCAAAGTTTCTATTTGCATTCTGACTAGAGTCCTTAATAGTTCCGTATTTGGATCCTAGCTGGAATCCGATTTGCGCGCGTTACATTTCGCTCCCGCATCCGATCCGATATCCGACTGGATCCCGATTGAGAAACCAGGATCGTAGTCCAAATCGGACTGAATCCATGACAATATTTCTGCATGGGTAATCGCCAGATTGCCTTACTTTAGGCCGAACGCATATATGCGCTTCCCGGGGTGAAAGAGTAAAAAAAAACTCTAGTTGGCTCACGAGGACGATGTAGCGTTAATAAAATGATCTCGGTTCTTCGCTTTTTGTCATTTGCGCAACAACATTCGAATTTTCTTTCGCATTGCTATCCCCCGTGGCCCTTTGTACGTATACGTATTTTTATTTTGAAAACAATTTTTCATATCTGCGAAGGGTTTCTCGAATTATATTAATTAACAAGGCAAAACGAGATCGCGAATGTTACGAGGGTTTTCCCTTTATTTACACGGATACGCTGTCACCGGCCGGCACGGCCCTTGGGTCCTCGAATGTGGGGGCTACATGCGTGACGATGGCGATGGTGATGGTGGTGGAGGTGACGGTCATGGTGAAGCAATAATTATTATCAAGGACCCGAGGCGCAGTCGCGTTGACCCGCGGAAATAAACGCGGATGCTCAGTGCGCTATGCTAAATATGTAGATAATGCGCGATCGTGTACAGGACGTTGAAAAAGAGGGCGATAAAAATTGTGGTCTCACTTCGTGTCGATTTATATCTCGGGATTTCGTACAGCCTTTTATCGAATTAAAAACGTCAGATTCGTTTCTTATCAATTCGACAGTATTGATTTTTTATTCATCCGTATATTTGTTCAATTTACCAACGTATGGGCCAATCGAAATTATTATTTTTTTTTGTAGAAGTTCGCAAAGTCATGGACTTTTTTTATTGTTTCGAGCTTGCAATTTATTCATACGCGTTGGAATTCAGTAAAATTGCGCTTCCTTTTAAGGAAGAATACTCAAATATTGAGGGTTTTGGAAGAGGCGTTGGGAAAATATTTTGCGACATTATTGTATCAGCCTGTATGACAGTACGCATTGAAATTGGTGACAGCATGCACGCATTTGGGATTGCACGAGGCTGGGATGGTTTCTGTACGCGGGTGGAGAGATACAGGTCGCCAGATTGCTAGAGAGCGAGAGCGAGAGAGAGAGAGAGAGAGAGAGAGAGAGAGAGAGAGAGAGAGAGAGAGAGAGAGAGAGAGGCTGGTACCAGCTATATATGACAATCGTATACGTGTGCGAGGTGATGGTCCCTGGTGGTGGTGAAATTTATACCGGATGCCGGCCACCTAATAACGTTATTGCGTTGTATAAACTCGGCTAGTGTATACCGTAGCGCATTAAAACCGCTCAACGCTCATACGGAGTATATAAATAATACTCGGTGCGGTCATTTCCGATTCCGTATTTAGTTTATTAGCGGGAAGAGCGAGAGAGACAGAGAGAGAGCGAGCGCGAAGAGGGGTTAGGAGGGTGGTGTAGAATTTTTCAGCCAACGGTGAGCACACTATAATCCCTGTGAATTACAGGATACAGTTTAGTGCGATCCGGGCCAAACGAGTTGGCGACCAATATAAATATATATATATATACACGTACGTTTTCGTGCACTTCCCTAACGGAAGTGTGGGTTTTATGTTGACGCGGAGACGTCCTCAAAGAAAAAACAAAACTGCCAGGAACCATCTGGCCGAATTGCTTCCGCACTCTCGTATGTCATTCGTCGAGTTTCAATTAATTTATCAATGAAGTTGTGCGCCGAATACTGAGTCAAATCTTGGAGGAAAAGTCGCGTAACTGTGAGATTAATTTTCAAAAAAAAAAAATGATGCAGGCGCAAGCCACTGCGAGGAAAAGCTACGGGAGGACATTGAAATTGGTAAATGTCATTGATGATTGGATCGTCGAAGAATGTGGACAACCATCATACGCGCACGTGCTACCGAACTCTTTACAGCTATGTCATTCCATTTTATCCTATTCCTAAATAAACAAGCCCTGTCCTTTTGCTCCTAGACACCCTCGTGAACACGAGAGGGTAGAACACGCTGTAGGTACAAGAAAGATCTTGTCTCCCGAAAACAGGATGAACGCGTAGTATCAGCGTACTAGCTGCCACTTGAACCACCAGAGACTGGTATACGTCACTCACTTACACACACACTCTCTCTCTCTCTCTCTCTCTCTCTCTCTCTCTCTCTCTCTCTCTCTCTCTCCCTCTCCCTCTCTCTGGAGAGGGAAAGAGCGAGAGAACGGGACTTCTGTTTATCCCAGGTCAAGATGGGAGGAATGTCACTTGACATTGGTGCCGAGATGATCCTGACGAGTTGCTATTTCCGCGTCGCTTCCCACAAATATAAACTTTTTTTATTTATAATGTATGAAAACATTACAATTGTAATTCTTGTTTTTAAAGTAAACACTGTCATTCGAGTTCTTTGCCACGGATTCTCTGAACAAATAAATTTGGAATTGTTAATTTATTTTTAAGATTTTTATAAATACATTAGAAGTCACAATTTTTCTTTGCCAATTAAAGACTATCATCTGAATTCTTCGCCATGGGTTCTTTGAACAAATAAATCTGGCGTTTTTTAAAACTTTTTCTCAAGATTTATTTTTATAGATTTGAAATTGCAATTCCAGTATTTCTTTGTAATTTTTTTGGCGACTAGTTTTTCGAAACCATACATTTGTCATTTTTCTTTGGAAGATTTAAATTCTTTTATCTCATATTTATATAAATATATTAGGTTGTCCCAATTTTTTTGTCGCCATCAGTACGCAGCTGTTTTATCTGACAGCGTATAAAACGAAACTTTTGGAACAACAATATATATACCCATAATAAAGAATCTAAAATTATAATTTTTTAATGTTTTTTCCTAAGGTACACGCTGTTCGCGTTTGTTACCTATTTTTTCCTCCACTGTAACTGTTTCTTTCCTCCTTTTTCCACACGCCTTTTTCTTCACCTCCCCCCCCCCCCCCCCCCCCTCCTTGCGGCCGCAGCCGACTTCCCCCTCTGTATCACATTCATCATGACATTTTTGTCATGGGTATAGGGAAACTGCGGAAAACCTATACCAATACAGCCGGTCATCAAGTTCGCCCCCCAGTCATGGAACTAGTCTTATTTCGCCGAGAAATGCCGAAGAAAAACATTTCACGACGAAATGTACCCGACTGGGATTCGAACCCGGGACCTCCCGGTCCACAGGTTCAGTGGCAAGTACACTAACCACTAGACCATTGCACCGGTTGATCTAAAATTATTATTAAAATTTTATTTTTTTTAGATTAAAGACTATCATTCGAATACTTTGCGACTCATTTTTTTTAGGACATACGTTTAAAATTATTCTTTGACAAGATGTTATTTTTTCATTTCGTGTATATATAGATCGTATATGATGTTGATTTCGAGAAACCGGAATATATTTAAAAAAAATAAAAAATCATAATTGTTATCTAATTTTATACATTAAAGATTATTAATCAAATTTTCGCAACTTTTTCCTTATAGAGATCGATATGTCATATTTATTTTGAAAAATTCAATTTTTTCATTTCACCATATATGTGTGTACATGTTAGGGTAGCTGGTTTCTCGACGAACACGGGAGTCTGGTAAGGCGAGGTTACAGGTTGAAGCACGAGGGTGGTCTAGTGGCCCAGTGGCCTTGGTGTCTCGTGGAGTAAAGCCCCTAATCCCAATTTGCCAAACTCCACAGTGGCGTCTCGTTGACGACTTCGTCATCATCGTCGCCAAGATGCCTCTCCCGAGGTGCTGCACGTCAGCCGCACGTTTCCGAGGGACTTTAGCCCCGACCGTTTTGTCTCGCAGGCGACTCGCGCTCGGCAACGAACGAGGCGACAAAGGGGCTTTTACAGGGCGGTAGTCGTTTCCTCACTTGTAACAGTACATACTAGATGATAGTATGCGTTTCGAGTACTACAGAAGCTTCTGATATCTCTCAAGTATACGTATACACGTTACATATGCAAATGCTCCTCGAATGTTATCGAGTGTGTGGCCCGATTTCTCGAGAACTTTGTGACTTCGAGATTTGTTTTTTGAGAAATACTTGAAACACTCGAGAATCTTTTACGGATGAAATTACTCTTGATCGCAATGGTAAGGTTAAAATATACCAAAAAGACTTCCATTGTGGCAATAAAATAATGCGATTTGTTGAACAATAGGAGCAGTGATAATAATCACTAGTTGTTTATTTAGGCGCTAACAACAGGGTTGCGCTCGTCATTTTTTAGACCCTTGGAATAATTAGCTTGGAGAGTAAACAACGGAAACTTACTGGGAAAATTATAGAACGCTTAAGGAAGTTGAGCTGTTATAGTCTTTTTTCTCACCCAAAAGTTAGAAACTGTACGTTTCAAAAGTTCCCAATCTGGGAACGTTGCATACATTTTTTCCCAATCTGGGAACGTTGCATACATTTTTAAGGTGTAAGTATTTGTGTGTGAGTATTGTCAGTTGTCTCAACTATGGCTGATTCTTGACACGGCAAAATTACGATAAGCAAAAATTGAAGTAAAATATTCACGTGGAGAAGAAAACGGACGACTGAAGCAGTATACAGTGAAAGAACCAGCCAAGTTAACCCGGGAAAAAAAAACACGCAAGATTGTTGAAAGCAAAATTGATGCTGATGAAGGTGAAGCGAGCCTTAACCTCAAAATCGGGCAAGGCAAGGGCAAATATTGAATTATATTATATTATTAGATGTACAAATATAAAAGATATGTTTGTTTATATATACGTTGTTGATAAATTGTCGTTTTTTTTCCGAGCGATATAAATTTAGTTAATTTCTCCCATCCCTATACTTGTATTTTAATCTTGTGTGCTATAAATTGGGTGTAATGAATTTTCGAAATTCTATCAACTTAAGAATTAAAAAAGTAGTTGACTTTCTGGTAGATGTTAATAAATAAAAACAAAAGGTATTATTTGGTTTTTTTTTTAAATTAATAATTAATAATAAAGAGAGTGCGACAGACATGTTAAAGTGTGGTGTAGCATTCCTTTATGATGCATAGAATGCTCTGAAGCAGTTATTTTGCTTGATGTAGCACAAAGCCACGCACCATTTGTGGTTGCGATTTTTTTTTCGGGTTTCGCAAACTTTACGCACACTCGAGTCTTGCAATTTTCGACAAGTGAATTTCGAACAACTTTTGATCCAATAACGCGATCTAGTTTGCATGAATTTCACTAAAAAAAACCATAGAACGGTTTGTGACCATCGTGTGACATTGATTTAAAAACGGATTAAATGTCAATATGGGATTTTGTGAGGACTTAGATAGTTGTTGAGGCAGTGAAGGCAGTGAAGGCTCTTTTTCGCCTTTTTTGGGATTTTTTTTTTGGCGAACTAAAT
Organism: Ophion ventricosus; assembly: GCA_963932345.1. Taxonomy (NCBI): domain Eukaryota; kingdom Metazoa; phylum Arthropoda; class Insecta; order Hymenoptera; family Ichneumonidae; genus Ophion; species Ophion ventricosus. The sequence goes on along the minus strand of OZ010716.1, from coordinate 22,204,402 downwards.
AAACATACAACTGCGAACTTTTCACCACATATTTATTCATACTTTGAGCACACATTACAATTTTTTCAGCCCGAAATCGTCGCTCATTGCTGAAGTACACGCCAACTTAGCTACTGATCTTCAAAAAAAGTTTTTTGCGGGGACCACGATTTCGAGCGTTCTGCTTATCTGAAACAAAAAAATCAAACAGCATTTCAATCTGTGAAGTATGAATTAGTTTTTGAACTAGGATTATTAAAAAATATTGAAAAGTAAATTTTTGGTATTTTGTTGAACATTTTTTCATGAATTTTGGTGTTTTTTCACGACTTATTCAACATGAAAAAAATGGCTTGATGAATCGGAATTATCCTAGTTTGCGAAGTGTCTACATGAGTACTGAATAAGTTATTCAAATTTCAAAGGAATTCGTTTGATAGATTTAAAGATATCGTGGTCATCAGTTTGAGAAATACAGTTTTGATAAAAAGGCGTTTAAAGGTTCAAATACGATTATCACCAATAACATGTTGACTCACTCTTAATCTGCTATGCCTGGTCCATAAAGTGAACCTTCAGTTTCCGCAAAAAAATCTTGCAAAGCCGATTGTTGCTCCCTGGTATCAGTTCTCGCTCATATAGCGAAGTCTCTCGAGCGTCGTTCGGAGCGACAGATACGCGCTTCATTACGGCAATGGGCGTAAACTTGAGTTACGTGGCCAATTTGACATCCCATTGTAACTAAAACTTTCAAAATTCCATGAAATCCTTCATTGAAGATAATCACGGCAACAAAAGTTGCTATTTTAACGATCTTTGTGCCAGAATGCAGGTGTTTAAGAGCGAAAGTCCAGAACAATGAATTTAATGATTCATTGTTATTTTGTGTGTGTGTGCTCCTAAACATCTGGTCAACAGTTCATCTCGTGATAAATCTTCATAGACTGGTTTGAAGACTTTTTGAACTTCTGCAGTCAGAGGTGGCTTATCGTGGTGGAAATTATTGAGTTCTCCTCTAGCTACAGCCTTGCGCCATGTGCACCATTTTCCAAATATCGGGAAATCGCTTTACCCACATATTCTACACTATATTTGGATGCAATTTATGAAGAAAAAAAATCGATTTTTTCAACCAGTCACACGGGATAACTACCTTAAAGAACTGTCAAGCGGTGATATAAAGGGTTAATAAATAGCCTTGTCTAATTTAAAATAAAATATTTACAAAAATATTATTCCTAAGGTTTAACAATTTAATTTACGACATCTCTAGTAAACTTGCTTGGCTGTTATTGGCTGAATAAAAAAGTTATTTCACTTTTATTTTGCATTTCAATTGAAAAGATATAATAAAACCAGTGTTGAAATGAAAATAAAAAAAATTGAGATAAAGAAGAATTTTTGACATGGCAACACAAGCGATAATGTTTTCGGCGGGATTTGTTTATTACTTGGCGTTCTTTTTTTACTTTTTAAAAGTTTTTAAAGCGATACATATATACATATATACATGGTGTGTCCCAAAAGTCATGCAATATATATTTTTTTAAAGATTTATTAACAATGTCTGTACAAGGGGTTAATATTCTTCGAAGTACTCTTCATGAGCATCTGCATCTTTTTTACAGCTACTCTCCCATGCACGATATGCCCCCCCCCCCCCCCCCCCCGAAGGCCTCGACACGAATCTCCTTTAAAACTGTCGTCACAGCCGCTTGGATAGCCTCAATCTGTTAAAACGGCGTCCTTTGAGTACGTTCTTGAGCTTGGGGAACAAGAAGAAGTCAGCCGGACCGTGGTCGGGACTGTAGGGTGGCTGCAGCAGCGTTACCACGTTATGCTTCGACAGAAACTCGCAGGCGCAGAGAGACGTGTTGCTGGGCGCATTGTCGTAATGGAGCAGTCAGGTTACGGCAATGTCTTTTCGCACGCGGATAACCCTTTTCCGCAATCTTCGTAGGCTTGTTTAAGCAGTTCATAAGTTTCTGCAGCTGTTTCGTCAAGTTTTGTGCAGAACTTGATCGCCCAACGTTGTTCGGAAGAATCCACCATGACGTGG
>OZ010716.1:22049864-22197364 GCA_963932345.1 Ophion ventricosus | reverse complement strand
GGCGAAGAAAAAAAAAAGAAAACAAATGAGAAACGCCGACGGAAATGAGGGACAAAAATTTCCGTTTGGGGGCGGCCATGGTCGACGACAGACTGAGTACAAATAATTGTAAAGTTCCGCCGGTGATAAATAAAATTTTACAACCTCGTGTCCTACGCCATACAGCCACTCGCCTCTTAGTCCACTAGCCCCCGCTCGGAATTATACGTTTGGAAAAATATACGTATATATGTATTCTGTTTTTTTTTCGTCTCCGGCCCGAAAGAGTTTTTCTCTGTGAGGCCGGCACCTCGATGAGAGTTCCAGATGTGGAAGATCACGAAACGAATAGGCCATGTGGCTTTTTTCATCTTCGAGTTTCCAGGATATCTCGAGTGGAAGTAATCTCCACCCGCTCCATCCAGTCGACCAAAGATCCAGGTGAATTTTTGAAAATTTGTTGCTGCAAAAAAATGGGAATTGATTGAGTGTCTCGAGATCGAAAGATGGCGAAAGAAAAAAAGGAAAATTTGTAATGCCCTCGCTGGGCGATAACAATTATGGCCGGTATCCCTTACGCCGTAGGGAAGAGCAGTCTTGGTCGACTTAATTAACGCGCTTGGCTTTAAGTCGCGACGACGAAAATCCGCTGTGAACTATCGCTGTATCAGGGTGAATATATATATATAGGTAATTCAGAAGACTTTCGACTTTGATTTCCACATAGTAGCCTATCGTTCCCATACTGAACTTTACGTTAACCCCAGTGCCTTCAAAATCACCTTTAGACGAACTTAAGGCCTTAGGCCACTCCAGAGGCCAAAAAAGGGCATATTTTGTGATTTTTTTTTCAGCAAAACCATAAAATAAATCGAAATTACAAAATAGGGGTTTTATTATACACGTAATTGACTATACAAAATTATTTTATCACAGCGATATATGTCAAAATGGCGACTGTGCAGTATTTTTCCGATGACACCTTTATTTCTGGAGGGTCAATGGCCGGACCAACAGCTCCTATCATTTTTAAGTTATGATGAGACACTAAAGTTTTTTCGATTATATATAAGAATAGCTATAGAAGTACCTAGGATTTGTTTGATATGTTGTTTTTTGTCAAAATGGCGCATTTCTAAAACAAAAAGTATAAAATGCCATGAGAAAATCGTCAGAAAATTGTTTATAAAAAAGGAACAGTGCAATATATAAAAAAATCCTACCTAGTTCCTCAGAAAATGTAATTCTGGATATACAGTTAAAATTTCAAGTAAATCGGTTGAAATTTGTTTGAGTTATGAGTCCGGCCGACTTGAAAAATGTAGTTTTGAGATAAACGCGTTTAAAGTTAGTAGAAAGTCACGACATGAATCAAGAGGGGTTGCGCTAGAATTTGAAAATCGAGTACTTAGAGATTTTCCACACCCATAATCTTTAGGAATATAATTTTATAGATACTAAGGTACATTTTTAACAAAAAAAAAACGATTTTTGGAAAATCCTAGAGTGGCCTAAGGCCTTAAGCATTTTACTTGAAGGTGTTATTTGAAGGAGCCTCTCGTACCCGAAATCCACGATTTATTTGCAAATATTTTGCGAGCCGTCCTCAAAAGAGCCAGTTGGGTTGGTAGCCAACAGTGCATAAATAAAACAGTTTCTGAACGTCCTTTTCTTATACATATATATATATATATATATATATATATATATATATATACCAGACGGATTAAGGACGTAAGCTTCGAAAAATGTTACGAAGGAGGAGTCGAGAAGGGGCGGTGGTTCAGGATCCGGAATAAATTCTAATGTGGCGGCATTATAATTGCGCGGTTTACGTTCACCAGCGTGGACACACGGGTTGGCCGCGTTGGAGCCCGAGCGAGCCAAATTAGCGACGATCATTATTTACGTCTCTGGAGGAAAAGGGGTTAAAATGGCCAGCACAAGTCCTTCCGCTTTCCACCCTTTCCAAATCTACCCTTACGTGTGTATATGTGTGCAACTGCTTTCTTTCTCGCGGACTCTACCGAGAGCCACTCTCCGCGAAGCTTGCCAACCCGCGAAGACAAAGGGTAGTTAACGTTCGTTAGGGGGAACGCAGTACAACGAGGTGGGGGGGGGGGGGGCGAGTATATATATGGGGAAAGTAACTCGGAGAAATAATTCAGGTGTCGATAATGTGGCCGAAGAATTAAAAGGGGATCGTTGAGATGCGAAAGTAAAATATGCCGTTAAAAAGTATGGCCGCCTATACTTCTGTTTTTTTAGGGAAAAAGAAAAACAGAATTTGTTGATGATAAAAATAATGGTTTTGATTCGCCAGGATCTGGAGGATCTGGAGAAGGAGCTCCAGGATTTGGATATCCAAGAGTGTCGATGGTGGAAATAATGTTTCCGATGCTTCAGGATCTTCGCGGGAAGCTTTGGCTTATCATTACGTTACTAAAGTTTAAAAAAATATAATAAATTGGGCAATGTTTTCACCCCTGAGTGACTTTTTCAAAATCACTGTGCTTTTTTTTCTTTTCTGATCTACGTGTGAATCTACGTATTTGAAATAAAAAAGTAATACTAAAAAATGAGCAATAATATTAAGGCTTTATACATACGTTTGAAAAAAAATGAGTCTCTTTATTTCATTGGATTAAATTATGTATAAATATCCCTAGGTTGATATGCGAAAATTATTTTAGGTGGCCTTATTTAAAAAATTTCATGTAGAAAATGGTTTTAAAACTTTAAACGCGCTTTTCTTGAAACCAATATTTCAAAATCGGGTGGTCTCGAACAATTTTCAAGAACCTTCTACAATTTTTAGCCGATCGACTTCGAATTCCGACTCTAGCTGTTCTTAGATAGATTTTCTAGCGGAGTACTAATCGTTTTTACGATCACTTTAAAATTATGGTTTTTATAAACCAATTAAGACCGTTTTTAAGTCGAATATGCGACGTTTTTTTTTTTTACAAAATGGTGCCAAATTTGTAAAAATCAATGTTTTGTAATAATCTTGTGTACTTCGTTAGCAAATCTCATGTAGATTAGAGAAAAAATGTATTTTTTGTTCTAGGTACTCATGTGCGTCTCTAACCGGACTCCCCCCAAAAAAATGCGTTCTTTTTCTACCTGCCTCTGGATGGCCATTCTGTATTTTGTTGGAAAATAAAAAATTGATTCGTGTACCTACAGATGTGTAAAATGAACTCTCCAAGCCTCATTATTATTGCTTCATTAGTATTTGCAAGAAAAAATGCAAAAAAGTCTTGTTTTTCGACCATTCAAACGTATACAAGGCCTCAAAAGACACCCCTGAGTGATAATTCCTTTCATTTCAATTCAAATTTCACAGCCACTCGAAACATTCCCCCTGTGCAACGAAGCAACGTGACTTTTGCCCGAATCATCGTCACTCCGGTCCTTTCCCCAAACTCTCAGCGTCCTGATGACTCCGAGCGAATCGTCGTAGTTCGACGGCCCCTAAAAAGAGCGAAAAAAAAATTGTGCAAGATAATTTTTTCGAAGCGTATATTCCGAGCAAATATGTTTTCCGAGTTGGCGACGAAATACAACGTTGTACGATGCGCGCGAGTCTAGATGAAATACAACGTGTGCGCTCGAAGAATCACGCGCGACGATAAGGGGAGGCAACTTTTTTTTTCCTCTTTTCTCAAATTACTCTTTCGGTTGTTCAACACTGTCCGATAAGAGTCGGCGATGCAACGATGCGGTGTGTGTGTGCACTTTTTTTTTCAAATAAGTGGGTTATAATTTACAGGCGCCGTTGAAAACACCATATGACGCGTACTTACCATCGCTTCCTCTAATCTACGAATTTTATAACCCCGCGTGGATTTTACGGTTCAACGCAAACCTGCAATGTCCTGATAAGTAGCTCTCGCGCTGTGTCCGCTCTCGTTTTTTTTTCTTTCGCCACTTTTTTCTCCCTTTTTCATTCGCCAACGCACTGTGTATGTGTGCACTTTGGACACGTTTTGACGTGCGATGACAACGCGCAAGGCGCAAAAAAAGGAAAAATGCGGTAGACCGAGAGGAGCGATAAGGGGTCGCTTTTCTGCGCGCTACGAATGTCTGATTTTTTCTTTTTTCAATTACACCGGGGTGCTTGATCTTCCTCGCGGAATTTTTTTCTCATTTTCGGAATTTTAAATCATCAAATATTTTCACGCTGAACGTTCACGAGAATGGCCTCGGCAAAAATGGCAAATACCAAACTATCCAATTGTAGAAACCCAAATAAAATCCTGGTTTCTTCTTCCACTTATTTTCAATGCTCCCTCCCTGAAAATATGCCCAAAAACTCCTTCCATCGCAATCGAAAATTCGCAAATTTCTCTGGTCTTCACGAGGCCATCGTTTCCAATAATAAAACGAGATTGATGAGAGAATACAGATGGAGTAAAGAGTCGATGCAGCGACAATCCTCCGAAGGCAATGATTTCTAGCTGCTCTTTTTTATTATTAATCCTCCACGTCATCGTGCGTTTCGTTCGGTTGTAACGTCAGATGAGAAATGGTACGAACGCGAGTCCGCGATGAAAAAAGTCACGCATAGCCTTCGTATATAAGCGTCTTTCGCTCCGATACCCGAGGAAGAAAAGAAACCTTATACGAGAGCGTCAATGATCCGAGGGAATGAAGAATAAGGCGCTGGGTATACGATATATTTCATAGAAATGGCCGATGAGGTATCCTTATAGTGCGGCAAATATAATAAACTCGAGATCCATGTCTCGGCGATTATTGTTGGTAACGGCTGCTTCTGGGCGGTGGTCCGTACGGAAACACCCCCGCAAGAAGAACGATGACCAATACGCACATACACACATATATATGTATAGTTGGAACTTAGACTACAATGAATATGACTATACGTGAATGTCCCAGCGCTATGAGAACGAGGAAGAAAAAAGGGGGAATCCCCGTTCGCCTGTATTCTCATATCTTCTGATTTTCCGCCAATAAAACCCATTACTATTTATCAGGCTAATGCATCCTTATAACTACCATTAACAACGATCTATACAACTACTACGCTTTAACGCATTAACCGAAAATGAGAGGGAAAGAGAGAAGAGAAAGAAAAGGAAAAGAATAAATCGGAGCTGAACCCCTCGGCCGTGAACAAATTTATCATTTATATATATATATATATAGTAGTGGGCGAACGTATTTGTTGCCTTTTCACTGTGATCACGAGCAGGTATTACTACTGCGCAAGATATGCAAGGAAGAATAATTAGGCCCTCTTCCTTAACACAGACGGTCGTGATCAATAAGACAATACAATCAATACAAATCAGATTGCAAGCGTGCATTGAAAGTGGTGGCCCATCACTTTGAGCACCGTTTATACCATATTTTGACTATATTTTATATTTCCCTGAGGAGGCAATAATATTTTATAGCCATAGTTACTGCCAATATATAGTACTGCTTGTTGATATTTTAGCAGTCGCATAAATTATGCACATATGTTAACCGCAACCACTAATCTTACAAGCATGCATTGATTGTTCAATGCCATATAATATAATAATTGTGAAAATCCACTGCGAAACAATGCAGTTATTGCAGACGAAGTTTCATGGTCGTGTTATCTCGCGCCGCGACGTTGTGAATTGGTCATCAAGATCATGCGATTTGATGGGTGTCTTTCTTTGGCATTTTCTGGAAGGAAAAGTGTATGCCAATGTTCCATAGACCAAGGAGCTCAAGAAAGGATTTGGACGCACCATTAATGAAACTCGTCCGCAGTTGTGCCGTAGTGTTATTGAAAATTTCGTCAAAAGAGTGAACGTTTGCAAACAGGGAAAAGGCGACCATTTATCAGATATTGTGTCCCACACATAACCTTCATGTTTGTACGTACGTTGTACCTTATATTAAAATAAAAATATTCTACTTTTCAATAAATCATACGTTTTATTTATAAATTAAACTGTCAGGTGATTTTGAGACACCATTTACATTGAAAAAAAGTGTTGCTTGTCATTTGCGACGATGTTTGTAGTGATTTGTACCATATTATATGATCCGACCTGCTATGTGCATAGTATAATGTGTGTCCTACAAGAACAGGAGGTGAACTAGAAAAAGAAGTGTTCAACCGATATCCTATTTTTTTAATGCAACAATCATACTATGTAAAAGTTTGTTAAAAAATATGGAATTCTTAAAACTACTAAGCCGTACTTGCTCCAACTGCAAATGATTTACGTCTTCGCTATAAGTAAACATTACCATAATTTTGTTATGTATAGTCACTTTTCATAAGGTCTTTTAGCCAATTATACTCGACAAACGTTAATGTTAACCATATGAATTGGACAAACTCAAATAGAATAGTAGAAGCTTGACCCGAGCAAGACCTAACGTACGGTATACAACATTAGTATTTGTGCACCGATATTGTGATAGCAGGGAATTAACCATATGTATACTGTCAAGCCTTTTACAATAGTTAATAATTTCGGGGATAATAGATAGTCTAACACGTCACTCAAATCGCATATTTAGAAATACTTGTCGATTATAGTTGTGTTAACCATATTATCATTGCGTTGTCAATAAACTATAAGAAACTTTACTAGAGTGAAACTTCAGTTATACGAAGTGAAATACAGTATGTACCTAAAACTATTTAGCATTTGATGGCAATTGGTGCGTAATTCGTGATGTTTCTTTAGGAGCAATGCGTCTATTATGGTAATGTTTGGTTTTCCAATTGATATATATTTTCGCCTTTATAGGCGGAAGCGGCCAGGGCCAGAGAAATTTGACGTATGAATGACAAAAATTTGAAAGTGCAAAACGTATAAACGAGGTTTCACTGTATTCCCTCTTTTCTCATGAGCGTTTGTCATAAATACCATAGACTTTTCTCTCTGTGTAAGTGTTTGCACCATTTTTTTATTTTTAGTTTTCGCTTTTAGAAAAATGTAGGTGATCTTGAAATCTCGGAAGCGCCTTCACCTGGATGAGCCACGTAAGCACCATTCGACCAACCCCTTCGAACTAGGCAACTTTTGTAGAAAAAGTTTTCTCCTAAGTCCAATGGGTTGGAAAATATTTCCACTGCTAATAGTCGTTGGTTCGCCCTGTAAATTAGCACTAAAATTGTATATTAGTGAGATATACATTCTGTGATAAATATATATATATATATATATATATATATATATATATATATATATCTCAATGTAGACACTATCTTTCGATCGACCAGAAAAATTTAGCGTTTTTAGAGGAAAGCCTCTGAAAAAGGGTCTTTCTTCCGTACAGCAGTCTAATGCAATGACGTTAGCTTCCAACGTAGCGAGTATTAATCCGAGAACCCCCTCTCGTGACACCCCGACGTTTTTAATTCTCCGGGTGTGCGCTACGGCGTAGGACCTGCACCGTTACGATTACTCTTATTTCGTTTTCTCAGAGTTAAAGAATATAAAAAAGCAAAAAAAAAAGCGGGGAAAGAGTACCCGGCAGAGGCTGCCGGCACTGACTACACTTTTAATTTAAGGGCGTCCATGCGATTCTTTGCGCGGATACAAGGAACGCAGGGGGCGCTTTTCCACCTTGTTCCGACACCGTGTCGAGAGAGAAAAAGATAAAGAGAGAGGAAGAGAGAGAGAGAGGGATAGAAGAAGGGAGAGCATACATTTACTTTTTGTTCTCAATTTTTTTTCCAGCACTATTTCTTTTTTTTTTCTTTACCCCTCTTCTACTTGCAACCAACGCGGGGACCACAAGAAAATCAATTACCGTACCAGCTGGAACTTCGCTTCATTTGGCGACGTCGCGCTCGCGCGCGTTTGCCCAGCGAAAAGGGGCAAGCACTATTGCCAAAATTGAATTAAAAAGAAAACGGATTTCGTCCGGAATTAAGCGTGTCAAAGAACTAAAACGGATGTAGGAGTACATTTTTTTCCAAAATTCGACTCAAGTATCTCTGGAAATCGTATATATATATATTTTTTTATTTTTTATTAAAATGTGTATGTCTGATGATACGTAGTTTTATTTATTGAGTACATTAAAATACATTAATAGTAAGAATATCGTCAATTTGGGATACTGTTGTGAAAGTAACAAATGCGCGGGAAAATTAAATACGCTTCAGACGCCTATATAAATTGACGTATCTTACAAAAATTAAATTTCTCCCCGTCCTCGGCCTGTTCATTGACCACAGCGAGCATTCTCTCGAAAAGATCGAGTGAATCGGCTGGCGTTCTATGAAATTTATCCGAGGCTTTTTTGCCCAATGCACTTTTGACGGCAGAGATCTTCGTAATTTTCCCAGCGATATGTGCACGCACATACGTATATATTTTTCTAAACTCCAGAGTTCCCCGAAGCCTGATCCTTCGGTAATGATCTTTCCCCTTTCCAAACAAACCGAAATACGGGCCTAAACGAAATCCTCTTTCATAAGCTAAACATACGGCATTCGCTACTGCAGGCATTTTACTTCCAATATATCCGTACATCATGTATACACAGATTTTTCCACTTTTGACAAACAGATGAGTCTGTATATAAGCGTGACGCGAGGCTCTTGGGAGACTCGTGTTTTAACGTGTGTGGCAGCTGTCGAAGATTTGTCTCGCCCCCCCCCCCCCTTCAGTCCCAGGGGTGTTTAATTTTTCGGAAAAATAAATATCCGAAATTGTCTTTTCGTCCGGTTTAATTTTTTTTATTCTTTCCTTTGGTTTTAGGAGACGCGACCCGCAACACGAACTGTAACACGAAAAAGCGGTCGCAGAGAGAGAGATAGAGGGAGAGAGAGAGAGAGAGAGAGAGAGAGAGAGAGAGAGAGAGAGAGAGAGAGAGAGAGAGAGAGAGAGAGAGAGTGAAACGAGAAAAAGTATACGTAGAAGCACAAAAAAAAACAATAAAAATGCAAAGATACAAGTGAGGAAAAAAAGGACAATTTCTTTCGGGGTTCAGCCTCTCGTGTAATATAAACGTCGTAAAATAGGGACCAGGTGAATCATATAATTTCGTTGTACGGAGTTCGAAGTAATTTTTGTCCCTTCGTAGTATACGCGCGAAATCCACCTACGCTTTGCTCGCCTTACACACACACACGCACACACACACACACACACACACGCGTAACCTCGGTGGACTCGCTTGTGTTACGTGTCGCGAGAATGACTAGGAGAGGTCCAGGAGCAAGGTCCGCGGGTAACGCGCGCACGTGCTGCTGGTATCGCGAAAGTAAAGGGTAACCCCGTGGACCGCCCCGGTCTTCCAGCGTGATATAATAGTCCGTAAAGAAATGAAAAGAAGAACGAAGAGAGTGGAAAAAAATTATTCTCTCACGCTTTCTGATGAAAAAAAAAAAGAAACGAACGAAAAAATAGTATCATTAAAAACTGTGAGATAGTATTACAACAAACTCATGGGTAAATATTATATTGTAATAATTGTAATAAATGATTGTAATTATCATAATAATGAATGATTATAATTATATTCTATTATAATTATTACAATAATACAATATTCGTTATAATATTTATTATAACGAACTCATGAATAAATTTACATACTCAACTCATTGATAGACCATCAATTTGATATTTTATATAAGATTATAAAAAATATAAAAGTATGGAATAAATAGTCTATTGGTGACTTTTTTTATAAAATGTATTCATGGGTTTATTGTAATAAATATTATCTCGGGGTTTTAAATGAGAAGTTTTTTCATTCGTTTTTTTTTTGATGGCCCGATGATAGACCATTAATCCCACACTTTTATATTTTTTATGATTTTATATAAAATATGAAATTAATGATGTTATTATAAAATCTATTAACGAATTTATTAAAATAAATATCGTTTCATGTTTCAACAAGATTCTATGTTTATTCATTTTCCTTCATAAAAAGTAGGAGAATATAAAGTATCTGAAAATATAAAATAGATAAATATTGAACCTATCGGTGATAAAGGACTTTATTATAGAATGTATTCATGAGTTTATTATAACAAATGCAATAACTGTAATAATAAAACATATTCATATATTCACACTTTCCTGATGCAAAATATGGGAAAAAGAATCCTGCCAATAGATCATGGTACGATATTTATTACAGCAATTTCATAAATGAATATTCAATAAAATAATCAACACGATGACTTATATATCTTGACCAAATAATAATGCACCTAAAATAATTAGCACGATGAAATAATATCTATTATAATAAATCCATGAATACATATTCAATAAAATAATCAATACACGACACCTTGTATATTTTTACCAAATTATGCTCTTGAATAATTAACACAAATATATGGCAAAACGACAATTTTTTTGTTTGTCGACATCAAAACAGTGTATTGACTTGCGAGTGTTTTTTTTTTAGTTATGGAGTATCTTGCAGAATAATTCCTTTTCGAATTTATGTCACGACGATAGGACGTGCGAGGGGGAGGGGTAAGAGGGGCAAAAAAAATCGCTGACGCAACGAGACCAGCTATTTCGTTATCGTTCACGTACATACGCGTATACATATTTATAACTTGTGCTATATGTAATTTGGTATCTACACGATATACGCAGTGTTTGTATATTAAGTATCGCTCTCTTCTCTCTCTCTCTCTCTCTCTCTCTCTCTCTCTCTCTCTCTCTCTCTCTCTCTCTCTCTCTCTTCCTCTCTCCCCTTTTCTCTAATATGTCGCCCAGCACACCGGCATTCGTGAATGTCGGATATCCTTCGGCAAACAATGAAACAGGTTGTTCAGATTTTATTTGTCGAGCCTGCTGCACACGGCGCCCGGCAATCCCTTATCGCTTATAATGTATATATTACTGTACACTGAACGGTTCGCCACACATCGTGGCTGGCCACATTTCTTTTCATTTTCCTTCCTTCTTCTTTCTGAATCCTCGAGAGATTTGTATTAAAAAAAAACGCACGAGAGAGAAAAGAGTAGAAGAAAAAATAAAATATTATTATTATGCCGCATTCCCCTTCGTTGTAAAATATTTCTGACGGTCCTGCCACACAGTTCGCTCAGCTTTTCTCGTACGCACTAAAACCCCGATAACGGGATATCGGCTTCGGTGATAGCATCTTCGTTTCTCGTGGCTCCATAAACTTTTACAATCGTCCGTGTGCGCATATGCCTCGGGATTTACATTTTATTGTCGAATGGGGCGAGTGTTTGCACGGCGCGCGAAGAGCAACCCCTTTTCTCTCTTTCTCTCGCATTTCAACGCATCCGGTACATTTTTTCGCCAAGCTCTATATTGTACTGAAGGTGGTTTTCGTGTCGAATGTTTTCAAAATAACGTTTTTTTCCCGTATATATCTGTATATTGTGACAGTTATAAGATGGCCATGTGTTTTTAAGGGACTTGCGCCGCAATTTTGCATTTGAGGGAAATATGATTTTCAATGGTTTTTCAAGACTTTTTCGAAAAAAAAACTATAGCGTATTTTTGCGATCAGTAGTACTTGCCAGCACAAATCGAGCATTTTAGAAAAAAATCAACACTCCATTTTGAGTACGGTAGGATGAAGGTAATTAAATTCGGTATACCAAGTACTCCTGACAAATTTTTTATGTGCATCTCATCATCGAGGAAAAAAATGATCAAAGATGTTTTTTAAAGAGAAGGAATCTATCAAATGAAATTTAATTCCATATGAAACAAGTTTGTTTAGGAGTGTTTCGTATTTGAAATGTAATTATCCATATTCCGTTGATTTATTTTTTTGGGAAGAGGACTTAAAAAACCACTAAATATCATATTTTTCTCGGTCGCAAGATCTCCGCGCCAGACCTTAGAAAAACATATGGCTACCGTATAAGTGTCATCCTGTATATATATATATATATATACAGGATGATATATATATTTTTAAATCCTTTAAGGAATATATATTTTAAAAGTGATAAAAAATTCTTAAAGTTCAAATCTAAAACTGCTTTCAAATTTTTTTCAGGGTTTTTAAATATTTAAAACTTTTCAGAGGCTTTCGAATGATAATGAAAAACTTTTATGAATAAGGCAAAGGAAGTTAAAAGAAAGAAAGACGAACACATACGCCCATTTCGAAGAAACCGAAACTTTTTTTTTTTTTCAATATTTCAATATAACTTTAATATATGCATATATTTGTGTGTATGTTTTTGTTAAATAAAGGTCTCTGGTCCCCGCACCTAGACAAAAGCAGTTTTAATTGTTTTTGAAGTGGGCGTTGGGGGATGAAAAGGCTGTCTATTGAATGGTCTGTAGCCAAGAGATATTAACAGAGAGGTTATTCAACATCGACAAAGTTATTTACAACTGCGAAAGAGAATAGGGAAGGATAATGTACTTAAGATATGTACATACGAACGTTCTGTATATGTTCACGTAAATTCCTCCCGGCTCTCCTCTCTCTCTTTCTCTCTCTCTCTCTCTCTCTCTCTCTCTCTCTCCCTCTCTTTCTCTTCCTCGCTGGCTGGCTTTCTCTCTCTTTCCGTTGTTAACGACAGAGAACAAACAAGTTAGCGCGACTCCTGATTCTGCGGAGTGGCAGCCGCATAATTGTTACGACATAACCCCCACAGATAATAGCGTCCAAAGTTTTGGTAGACTGTCTCTAATCGTCGTACAGTGTATGTCCTCTTGTTGCGCTGAGTAGTCGGTTTCCCCAAGCAAGAGGAAGAGAAAGCGAGAGCGTGAGAGAGAGAGAGAGAGAGAGAGAGAGAGAGAGAGAGAGAGACCATGGACATTGCTAGGACGTCTCAGTCCTCCGAACATTTAAACCCGTATTGTCGTTGCGTGCACGCGGCTGAATGCAAACACTCTCGGATGAGAAGATCTTTTGAACTGCGCGATGAGCATCGGTGTAATTTGCGAAGCTCTGCTGGCCTCTCATCCGGACATCTTAACGTTCTGAATCGATTTCAACGAGTCATCAAAGACCCTCTAGTCCGAGGTACGTTGACCCGAGTCCATTGATGGTCGAGAAATATACGTGCGAGTCTTCAGAATCTTCCGTTAAAAATGTCTGAACGCGCTTGTCTTTTTCTTCTGCTGCGAATATCGAAAGACCACGAGATACCCTAATGCAGGAAATTTCGAGCAGCGGGAAAGTGAGTTTTTTATTTGCTCATCGATCATGATTCCAATTGATCTCCCCACCCGGAAGTCGTGTATACTTTGGCAGCAGAGGGCAAGCCATGTCCATATGGAAGACGGCCAATCCTCTGGAGTCTTCGCGATCATACGTGCGAACGACGATAAGGCCGATGTGCGGAGTGTGCGAAAGTACGCGGTAGCAACTTCCGGCGCGTGTCAGCGAATACGCAGGAGTAGGGTGGAAATTGTATGAGAAACCAGAAAGAGAGAGAGAGAGAGAGAGAGAGAGAGGGAGAGAGAGAGCGAGAGAAAGAGAGAGGAATAAGCTCGCAGATTTGCGAATTAACGTTCGCAGTTACGCCAAAAGCCACCCCCTAACGTGGCCGCGACAATTCTTGAGTGCTGTCTGGTGCAGCCCGAGCGAGAGGCGCTTTCGTTACAACGTGCACCCTGGAGAAGCCATCCAGGCAGCACCTCGTACACGGGAAGCAAGCCACAGCGACAAAGAGAGAGAGTGAGAGAGGGTGTGGGAGGGAGAGTAAAATTGGGATAGAGATAGATAGGGAGAGAAATGGAGAAAAAGGGAGAGGCAACAGAGAGAAAAAGAGAGAGAGAGAGAGAGACAGAGAGAGAGAGAGAGAGAGACTGACGAGCAGAAGAGAGCACACAACAGACTCTCACGGGCTATGCTCGTTCACCCCTTTCTCTCATCTGACCCCGGTAGCTCGAGCAACCACGTTAAACGTTGGTAATGTTAACGTAAATAGATTATAACACTCTGTTAAACAGGCAGGCAGGGCAGATGAGTAGGAGGAGGTGGTTTCGCCAAGCATGAGGCAGCCAGGCCTCGACCTCTACTCCTCTCTCTCTCTCCCTCGCTCTCTCAGCTCCCGCGCGAATTACTCACGGATCGCGTGACACGTTCCCCTGTCCTGCCAACCACCGTTTTCGGTTATCATCGTCGTTACTACCAACGTACTAACGTTCACGTACTTTCAGCATGTACGTACGCGTATGTGCACATATATATGCGAAAATAAATATAAACATACATACATACATATATATATACATGTATAGAGGTATACGTGTAAGTATTGGCGACGGAGACGCAACGACGACGACAGTAACGACAATTGTCCCTTCTAGTCGTTACACCTACATTAAACTCTACCAACGTACACATACGCATACACGCGCGTAACCCTTTTGCTTCTGGTTGTTTCTATTGCTCGGGCTACATATGCAACGTTTACCGAGCTGAAATGTGCCCGCGGCTCGTCACAACAAGCCGGGGAACCGGAAGTTACACAGAACCGCGCGCGCGCGCGGGGCTGTCCCGCAAACCCCCTTCATCACTCGTTGGCTACACACCCCCACAGACACATATATTTGTATACGGGCACACTCCGACGTCGGGTAATTGAAATTGTTCTTTTTCTTTCGACTATGAGAGCCCCGACAATGCAGGACACACAGAGCAAAAGCTCCTCCGCGAGGGTTCTCTTGTTTCATGTGTTTCTTTTTTTTCCTCCTTTTCGCTTCTGCTTTTTCGATTTCTGGTCCACGCAATCGCGGACAGAATTTCCCGTTGGCTCGTTTGGACTTGTTGAACTTTTTCGTTGCCTCGGAAGAGGCAACGTCAACGCCAGAACTTGTAAGCACAAAATCGCGGGGCGCATGTTTCAGCTTTGATGGCTTTTGGATCGAGTGAAGGAAAAAAGGCGAGAATTGTTGAAAGGGGGGAAAGGAGGGAAATTATACTGAAAGTACATTTTTTTACTACAGATCACTCTAGTTGCTGGAACCACCTACACCGATTGGTCGATAATAATTGGATGCATTATAACTTCGTTTATTTTCAATTCGATGCATTACAACTTCGTTTATTTTCTATCGGATGCATTACAACTTCGTTTATTTTCAATTGGATCCATTACAACTTCATTGAAGGATTGCAACACTTTAAATTTATACCGAAAACATATTTCGGTATAAATTTCAGTTCGAGTGTTTCAAGGGTTGGCTACTTTTGTATATGAATGTATGTTCCACATTACCCTCAAGAAGATCACTGTCAATGAATAAACAAATGATCAATCAATTATCAATTGTGTCCGCACTTACCCGTGCAGAAATATTGTCATAGATACAGTCCTATTCGGACTAGGAACCTGGTTTCTCAAGCCGGATCCAGTCGAACATTGGTTCAGATCCGGGAGCGAAATGTAACACTCGCAAATCGGATTCCAGCCAGGATTCTAATCCGAAACTATTAAGGACTCTAGTCAGAATCCAAATAGAAACTTTGCATAGGATCCAGGCTAGAATCCCGAACTTCTAGAACATTGTTCGATATCGCATCAGATCCCAGGGATAAATGTAAAAAACACCAGAAGATACCGATCCGTATCAGCTGAAGACGCTGGAGGTTTTCTGAAATCATTTATTCCAGGATCTGAAAAAGGTTAGGTGAAAATTAGTGCTACAGTATAACTGTCAACACTTGTATATTTTAATATAAGAATTTCGAACAAAATTCTTTATATTTAATAAACATTTTTGAAAAAAAAAACAATATATAGACCTTAAGAGACTGATATTTCCTGGAGAAAAGTGATATAGGTTATTTATTCTAAGTAATTCTATTTAAATTGAATGGAGATCGTTCGAACTAAGAAAATGTGCATTTAATTTTTTAATTTAATGTATTTAATACGTATTTTTAATTCTTGCTACCACGTCTCCGCCGTGTGTTACGTATCGGGCGCTATCTAGATTCCGATGAGGATACCCCGGATTCTAGGGTATCCGTATCATATCCCGATCAGGATTTGATCGGAACTAAGGTATGGCTAAGAAGTTTCTGCACGGGTAAACGCCAAATTATGCCAATTGTCGGAGTTTTCGGCGCATCGTACAAAGGAACAATTCGGTACTCGGTATTGAAAAAGAAGCGTGCAATAAATTCCGTAGGTAACGAACGAACGTTCCCCAACCGAATTTCCAGCGTTATCGTTTTCTTTGCTCAGCTCCAGGTTCGATAACATTAATTGCCGTTCTTCCGGTCAACGTATAACCTCGTCGTCCCGCAGACGGAAGGCCAACAAATCACGGAGCGTGTATTTTCATGTATGCGCGCGCGCGCGTGTGTGTGTGTGTGTGCATTTCGGTTATAACCTGGGCCCAGCCGCACGAATATCATTCATTTTACCGCAGGAAATTGTTCATTCGTTCGCGATAAGATTTTATGGAGAATTTCCTTCCCGTTGTAATGCTATCCCAAGAATATATACATACGTTACGTGCACACTGGTAACAAATGTATATATATATATAAAATTGAGTGTATGTGGACAACCTATATAGTACGTAGTCGCTAAGAGGCTGAGGCTCTTAGGTGCATCGTCAACATTGCTGTCGGATCGCTAAATGCACTCTTTGTTAGCGGTACGAAAGTCCCACCACGTAGCTTTTTTCGTAGAAAGAGTATCTGGAATAAAAGAAGAAAAAAAAAAACGGAAAATCCCTGGCGCGTCACGAGTGAATTTACGGTAGACCGAGAATTGTCGTAAATGAAATGTATTCCAATGAAAATATCTATGATTAACCGCGAACGGGGTATGGAGTTGCACCTTAATTGCAACGCCCGACGATGCGCTCACCTGCAATTAAGCCCGATCGAACAGTGGAGTATGTAGAATGCCGCTGTTGCAACGTCGTGCACACGATGGATGCGCATATATATATGTATATATAGGTACATGCACATGCGTGCGCGTATGAAGAAAAGACGTTGAACAATTGAATAATGGTCTCGTTCCCTCGGAGTGCATAAAACTGGAAGAGAGTGAGGGCAGGAGTAAGAGAGAGAGAGAGAGGGGAGGGGGAAGGAGGCTATATGGTACCCGCCCGTGGCCACTTCCGCAGACCGCTATTTCCGGTTCTTACCATTCTCACGCGCTCTCGAAACACCCGGGAAAGATTGCTCCGTCTTCCGTCTTACTCTTGCCCGCTTATTCGCCCATTTCTAGGATCTCCTATGGGCGCGCGCGAAATAAGGCGCTCGTAACATTTTTACGATCGAAGAGCGCCCATCTTTATGACGTCGAGTACGTAACAGCTACGATTCCGTTGGGCCACCGCGCCGCTGCTGATGCACTCTTTACACCGCGTATAGCCGTAAGTACTTTAGACGCGCTCGGCACCCGCGAGCATTGAATTATCATCGTTATTCTTGTTATTGCGGTTATTAATGGAGGCGTGTGCCGTGGCGATGCGATAATCATCGGCACCTTAGCGCGTCGATCGATCTGATTCGTGCGGATATTGTTGTAGAGATCCAATTGCATTTCCATACTTTCCGTATAGAAATTTCTTAAGGATACCTAAGTTCCAATCAGATCCCGATTAGTATATGATACGGATTCTCTATAAGGAGTATCCTCATTAGAATCCAGATGGCACCCACTACGTCGCACAAGTCGGAGACGTGGTGGCAAGAATTTCAAATACGTATTAAATACATTTTTCTTAGCAAATTCAATACATATATTCCTTAATTTTCGGTAACTTTAGTAAGGCCCTAGTCTGGAGCCTCATATGGGCCATCAGTTACCGGTCACACTTTGCTACCGAGGGCCATTGAAGGCAAAATAACCAGGGCCTTTAAAATTACCTCAATGATGCCCCATGACAAATTATTGCAGCTATATGCATACGTGCGTGTGTGTGCACTGTGAAAAAGAAATGTATTATTTCAATACATTTGAGGGTTAGAATTCTGTCGCATATTTTGACACGTTTGATCCCACGTTGTTCCAATGAACGCATTGCATGCATGTTGGTTCGAGGGCATCACAACTCGTCTACTAAACGCATAGTTTAATTATTATATTTAAACGATCTCGATAATTATTATGCCACAAATTCTTTAGTCAAGCAATTTATACTGATTTGCCCCTACAATAGCAAAGTCTAGTAGTATTGGAGAAATTGTTACTAGGGAATCTACAATTACACCCCACAAAGGCCTTTACTTGGTCTCCGTAATTAGGCTATAGTTTTAGTCAATTTACCTACCCTACCATTCCCTAATAGGGACCCGATCCGGCTCTTTTACGGATAATCCTACTATGGAATCCACACACAATCCCTTGAATCGATCGAGGAATAGGGCCGAACCACTTGGATTCCAATGTAGATTCCCTGCGTGCGGCATCCTAATCAACTCACTATAGAGATGTAGTTGGATCTGGAGACTCCAAAGAAAATTTATGCGCGGGGAAGACTCGAGTCTACGTTGCCGGATGTTATTACCTCAGTGACCCTCGGGAAAATGGGCCATTTTTGTCACAAAGTTGTCACAGCCGCGGACATCGACCGCCTTTCGATATACGAACGATTTTATCCGAATGGTAAGGATGACTACTTTGCTTTTCGGCTTAAAGTAAATCGGTTGATTGAATTACACCACCTTATTGGGTCGATATATCATATAGGGACTTTGGACTCAATGAAAAAAATGTCATCTATCGGGAATTTCCAATTCCTCACAATACCCACAAAAAAGAGTACAATGTTTTAAATACAAGATAGCAGCATACCAGCATTCAGTACGAAGCCATATTTATCACTAAAGCCCTCCGCGTTTGAAGTTTTCCAATTTTCAGGATCGAACCTCAAGCAGAATACCAAAGGGTTTTTTTTTAAGCCGATATGGAGTGCTACAGGTGTATCAAGCACTTGAAACGAATATTGATCATTACTTTCCCAATATTTTGCAGAAAATCTGAAAAAAATTGTTCTCTTTTTTGTATATACTTTGAGGAATCAATAGCAAATTTTCGATCAAATTTTCCATTCTTTCCAAATCAACTTCAGAGTTCCCATATCAGTTTTTGGTCAAGCATGGTAGTGGTTCGTCTCAGAAAAATAGTTATATATTAAAAAAAAATGTTACACCAAAATGTCTAAAAGATCCTGAATCCCCACGATGTAGAGAATAAGCTACAAGTAAAGAGATCATATTCTTAGTGAGTCTCACAGTTCCATCAATTCTGACTGAAATGCCCTAAACTTCACTCTGGCATCTCCTAACAAAACTCCTTCATACACACCCGCATCACGAATTTTCTATGCACACACACACACACACACATTTACACACGCGCAGGCAGTCCTCGAACATTCGAGGACTCTTACCTAATGCATTTTTACGGGGGTTAAAATCATTTATAAGCTATAAATGAGAGAGGTGGAGAAGAGGCGGCAGAGGGGCAGGGGAGGATTATTGAGCCACGAAGTCAGCCGTCAACGCGGTCCCTCTTACGTCCCCAATAAAACCACACTTTGTTCCGGCTAGACACGACCAGTCACTTCGTCCCATTTCTACTTTTTCTCTATCTCTTTCTCCCGATTTTACTCTCCGCAGCATCACTTCGTCCTCTTTCGCCGACTCATCCCTTCACCGACTCCTATAGCCATTGCCACTCGCGCGTACATTCTTACTAGCCTCTTTTTTTTATCTCTTATTTACAACTCTTTTATTCGCCGATTCCATCTCAATCAGACACGTGCCCCTTTCAGGGGTTGCGTACTACGCGTATAAATATATATATATATAGCATTACGAGGAACTGCTCCATATTCTCGGACCACCCGAGGTACCATTCGTAATTCCCCCATCCGGAAATCGTCAACTCGAAGTGCGGAAAAGAATCGTAATTCTCGCACACTTTCGGTCTCGCGAGACAAAAATATTGGCTAAACGAATGGAATTTATTAAAAATGGTATTTTCTCGGTCTTGTCTTCAATTTTCATGCTCATTAGGATGGTTTTTCATTAGCATTAATTTGGTAGACGTCTACGCGGCTGAAATTCAAACGACGTCCGTCGTGCTACTTCGCTGAAGCTTTTCCAGACCGTTATCGAAGATATCCGTGACCTCGTGAGTAAAAAGCAATGAAATTGTTCTCCCATAAAGCTTACGTCATAAATCTAATGGATACTCGTAGCCCTGGAGAGCGACCGGAGAATCGAATGCACAAGAGTGTCTCGTCTTCCTTTTTCTTGCCAAACGTTGATGGACACTAAACCGAAAGCACGGTGCATTAGGGACGAGGCTCTTTTTTTTATTTCCTCCATATAATTCTTAGCCTGCCATGTAATATTAAATAAATTCAATATGTACTAAATAAAAAATTACAAAAACCGAAATAAGCCCAAAAATAAAAGCATGCAGTGATACGAAAAAAAATTAAACAAAAGGAGCGTTACATATGGACACCCGTCCCTCCGAAAAGCGGATATCTCAGTTTTACGAAACCAGACCAGTTCAATAAAAGTCACAAATATTGTTTTCCAATTATTATAATCGTTTAATCAAATTAAATTTGACTCAACGAGCATTGGCCCTTCGTCATTGATCCTACATTCATTGTTGGTTCCTGCATTTTGAGGGGAAAGACCGCTATGTATTTTCTCCTCGTTCACTTCCACTCTCGTCTACAACCGCGGAAATACGGAGATATTGTTATATAGATACAACTAATACGTCTTCGAGTTCAGCCTCTGTATAGACGGATCCATTCGTGCATATTCACGGATACAGATATTCCGGATGGAAATGTGTTGCTCGGGTTCCAACGATGCGAGCGTAACTATTAGAGCCTGAAGGGATATTACTACCGCAATATTCAAATCCATGCAGCGCACCGAGCTCGATGGAGTAATGCCTGCGCGTCTCTTCTTGCTATAGATTGCTCGCCCTGAGGCATTCAACTCTTCCTACTACTCTAATACTTATATATATATATATATATATATATAAATGTGTGTGTGCATGTGTATTGCCAAGAGCAGTAACAGAAGCTGAACGAGCAGCAGGAATCACAATAATTCCGATATTGCCCTCTGTTCTCTCGCTGATCATTTCGCTAAGTGCGAGAGACCCGATATGACGCTCCAGCTGCTGTGCTCTGAACATCATATTCGCCCGTCGTGCATGCACTCTATCAATAATAATGAAAACAATGAAAAGAAGAAGAAGAAAAAAAAACGAAAGGAACACGTATCAAATCCATCGTGAAAATGAGGATGAACAAAAAAGAATATTTCTGGATGAGCTGGTGTACATTTGGACCAGCATTTTGATAGCGCTGCGATCTGTATACATGCTGAAAAAATAAGCAAACGTATTGATAGTTCCCGTCATACGAACGATAGACGAGAAAGGTGCTGTGTTGGGGGGAAAAAACTGTGAACAAGCCGGAAACTTTTAGAATTTGCATCGTAAATGAAAAGCTTACGGGCTACTTTGAGTGTGACAAGCGATCGAAGAAAAAAGAAAGTGAACAAATCGGAAACTTTTGGAATTTGCATCGTAAATGAAAAATTTACAGGCTACTTTGAGTGTGAGAAGTTTGCAATCAAACCAATTACAAGAATCGATGAAATTGGAACGGTCCTCTTTTTAATTTATTCTTTTGCTCTTTATATCTCGCTTTGTCTCGTTTTCATTTTGCCACTGACGAATAGGTCGAGCGCACAAAGTTCCACCTTCATTCGCAACCGTGACAGAGGCCTCTGGATCGCATATATCCATGAGAGCGTGCATAGAATGGGCTTCGCGTTATTCCCCGGTATTCTATAGAGAGAGAGAGAGAGAGAGAGAGAGAGAGAGAGAGAGAGAGAGAGAGAGAGAGAGAGAGAGAGAGGGCAAAAGCGATATAGTTATAGAGAGGGAGAGAGCGAGGCGGAAAGCACTCATTCGCGATAAAACTTTTCGATATCCGATATCTCCTGGTGTGCACCGTTGCTCGATGGCTGCTCCGCTCGTTTCGCCTGTCTATCTCCGTTAAAAGGAGCAACGGAACAGAAACCGAGTTTTTAATTTGGCGCGTGTCTCGTGACAAGTTGGCGGAGTTGGGGACGGGGAGGGTTGAAAAAGGCTGGGGGTGACCGGAACACCACATCCTGTCGAGGCTGGCAAGAGGTAAAGAGTCAGAGTGAGTGAGAAGGAGGAAAAATGGGGTTTGCAGGAATGCTGTACCAACACACACCTACACACACACACACACACACACGCACATATTTCCTCGAGGTTTCCTCGAGCCCGAGAGGAACGAGCGGCGAACCAGTCAGTATAGCACACGAGCCAGATGAATCTCTCTCGCATTGTCTGCGTTTGAATGGATATATCCCATCCTTCCTTTCGTTGCACCAGAGCAAAGAGTGAGAAAGAGAGCGAGAGAGAGAGATACAGAGAGAGAGAGAGAGAGAGACAGAGAGTATCCGTGTACCGAACCTGCCGCAAACCGCAGCGCATCACACGCTGCCTCTCAACCTCTCTATTCCTTATTCGCGGTTTTTGAGCGTTATTTTCGGTGACAAATATTATTGTGTCGAACAATGATCGTCCTCAATGCCCGGGCGCTTTTCACTCTCCCACCGCAAGCTATATGCATGTCCTAACAATCTTTTCCTCTTTTTTTTTCTGTTAGCTGCATTTTTGCTTTTTCTCTACCTTTTTTCTACTCGCACCCTCTTTCGCCCCATCTCTCTCACTCTCTGTACGTCATCCTCACTATTTTTTTCTATCCTTGTTCTTTTTCTATCTTGATCCTCCCGCTGTTCTACGGAGTTTGCTCCGGATTTGGTCCATTATATGTGTATAACTATGTATATGTGTGCCAACCTCCAACCAGGACCAGTAATCTTCGACATTGTTTCACGGGAAAGTCGCCTCCAGCCATATTGGAATTGCTAATGCTTCGTCCGCGTTGTACATCTCTGCATACATATATCTATACATATATATATATATATGGAGGATTTTTATCTCGAATCCTGAGGAGCCCACAGGACAATCTGTGGCGAATGGCTCTTCCTGCTCCCTTCGACTCGAAGCTTTTTTCTTGACGCGTCACTCTTTGCGGCGTATACAAGAAGCGAAAAAGTTTTCTTTTCTTGTAGACCTGTCTCCAATAGTAATTCCTCAGAGGCAAAGGAGTGACGGGAGAAACGGTAAGTGCTATCCGGTAATTATTCGTATATCGATGATCCAGAGATATTCCGCGACGAAGAATGAAGACTGGACGGAACATCTATGAGTAAACGGGAGCAAGACGGCAGGGCGGAAAAAGACGGTGAAGAATAAATGTCGGAGTAGAAGAAGTACGGGGCGGGGGCGTGAAATCCATCCAACTCGAGTCTTCGTTTCATCCTGAAGCAAAATGGTAACGAACGTAGAACAGCGCATACGCCGTACGAAGCTGAACGTTCTGTCTAATCGTCATTGTTGTCATTTGTGTACGAGAAAGTATTACGAGAGTGAGAGAGGGAGAGATCGGACCGTCGAGCATTCCATTTCATTTCCGTACATTTTTCACCTCGCCCTGTTCACGATTCAATTCGCTCGAGGGCTCAAACCGTTTCAGTTATCTTGTGTATTTTCTCGTTACGTTGATTTTGCCCTTTCCCGTCTTCTCGGCGGCGCAAGTGCATCATCAGCGATGCACTTTTCACGGCCACGTGTTTGCTTCTCAAAACGTCTTCAAGTGACCCGTGTCGATCAAGATTGACCTAAAAGTCCCAAATTTATATGGCCTTCAACCATTTGTTCATTTTCGTCGATGTCGTTTTTTTGGACATCCCTGTGATTTATCCGGAATAAGGTGGTGGTTAATGAAGGAGCTGTAGGGGTAGCACATTCGCGGGACGATGTCGAAACGTATAAAGTTTTCATCAGCGAAGCTGGTGAATCTATTGTCGCGGAGCATACGCGGTAGACGCGTCTTCAAATTGACAAGTTCGCACCGTGAAATGTTCATGGGGGGTTTGGGGGTTGCTGCGATGGGGGTGAATTTTGCGGTCCGATTCGGCAGTATCCTCGGTACCGCCCAGGGCACGAGGTCTCATCCGCAAGAGAGAGAGAAAAGGGGGTGCGGTGGAAAATTGCAGGGAGCTACGGGATATATATCATACCGATATGGAAGCAGAGAGAGAGAGAGAGGGGTGAGAGAGTGCGCCAATTCATTCGCAGACTGCCGATATCTCGGTCCTCTCATACCCTACTATACCAAAATATCTCATTCCCGAACGCCTCGAGCTCTCGATGGATTTCAAACCTATCTATTACTTGCCTGTCCCACGTCTGGTGTGGAGAGCCAACGAGAGTCGAAGTCCCCGAACTCGTCTAGAGACGAGCGAAGCAGCTGTCTTTTTCCCCTCTTGCCTGTGAATTCTCTTCTCTCATTCTAAGTTTGATCCTCCTCCTCCCTTGCTTCCTCCGCCTCCTTGGTGTCGCATCTCTCGTCACGTCGTGTTCGGTGCTCGATGTACCTCCTCGTTTTCCCATAGCCGTTTTAGCGTTCACCGAGGCTCATCTGCTCTCGTGCCAACTTAGCAATGCTAAATCTACCCCGTGTAGAAATGTGACCGGGCATTCCTACTTTGTGTAGGGCTCCGGCCAGGCTTGCCTCGTCTAATTCACCTGACCGGGCCCTTTCATGAAGCAAATCGGCAAGTTCACAAAATCCTTCTTCACAGCTTACACTCTATGTTTGGAAATTACAATGTTCTGAAATGTTCTGAAATAATAAGTATCAGTACGATCTGATATTATTAATTTTACTCGGGTAAATCGCCAGAAGCTCTATCCGTCCGTCGGTTTATTCCTCATGCCGAGCCTTCTCAGTACACTATTACTTTCCTCTTCATTTCGTGACGATTTTCCAATCCCTTTTCGCGTTAGTTCTCGGCCAGTCCCCGAAAAAGGAGAGGCCGGATCGGGGTCTAGCCTAAAATTGGAAGGCCTGGCCACGGCCTGATATTATCCCGGAAAGGTGGATGAGGAGCAATACTTTTTCCCGACTCAAATTCTACACCGGACAATCCCGATGATTCCAGGACTCACCTGATCATCGAGTACCAATGCGTTGGACAAACTTTCCGAGTCGTAGACTTTTCCAGGACACACTGGGTTCCCAAGCCACTAGGTATTCGACAATGTCGAGTCCTCGCAGTCTCGTATCCCCAAAATCACCATTCCCCGTATATATCTTTGTGCATCCATCGCACATCATGACCTCGTGCCGAGGACGGTTCTTGGCGAAGGGATACAAGGCAGGGCATGTTGGATAAAGGAGCACGAGAGACTCCTGGAGCTGAAGATTTAACCGGAGTGACATCGACGTGGACGAGTCTGGCACACAGCCGCGATCTCTCTCTCTCTCTCTCTCTGTCTCTCTTTGTTTCTTCCTCGTTGCTCCAGCATCGTCGATGCGAGAAGAAACCCGAGAATCTTCCGGAAAGACGAGATGTCGCTTCAATTCGAGATATCGCACTCTGGCGGGAGTCCTCGGGATGGAGCCAGGCGAATATCCCCTTGGCCACCACCAACCCCCCGCGCCCTACCGCTGCCTCTGTCATTCCTGCAGGCTGGAAGACGAAGAGGGATGGAATCAGTCCAACTGCGCGATTCTCGGGGAAAAGGTGCGGGGGTGTTGGAAAAGTGGAACGGGTTGGAAGTGCGCGAAGCTTTCGTGAGAAGAAGAAGAAGAAGCCGCTACCGACACTGTTGGGCTTTCGTTCGTCTCCTCTTCCGTCTGTGCCATCCTCTCTCTCTCTCTCTCTCTCTCTCTCTCTCTCTGTCTTTCTCAATGCGCATACAAGCAAACACCTGTCTATATATGTGAATGCACGTATATACGTCATTCATACTTCCCTACATTCGTGTACACCCTGTATAAGAGGTATTCGTAATACAAGATTCGCGCCAGGCGCAGCATCAAGAGCTCTCGCTTCGTAGCAAGCAGCACCTCTTAGTCTAATTGAAAAGTCGGCAGAAATTGAAAATTGCGATCGCAAATTGCAAGCTGCTTTGGAGGAGAGGCGCGAGATACAAGCGCGCGCGCGCGAGTTACAACACGAGGGCGAGACGAATATGCGGGGAGTGAAATACGAATGAAACGAGAGTGAGTGACGAAGAAAGCGTGGAAGGTAAAATAAAAAAAAAAACATACAAGCTCAAATAAAAATGGAGTAAGAGCCGCGTAGGTACCCCAAATACAGAGAAAGAGAGAGAGAGAGAGAGAGAGAGAGAGGGCGAGAGTGCAGAGTAGCGTGTCGCCAAACACACGGTGGAATGAAGATTTAGCGTTTTTTGTCTCGTGTCGGTGACGGGACTGGGGTGGAAGAGGGTGTCGGGCGAAAAAAAGGGTTTCCGAAGGGGGTGGTGACGGGAGGAAGAATATCCCACTCGCAGGGGTATTCTTATAAAGAGTTCTCAATTGTAAACTTCTGTGCACCGTTTTCTGAGGGTTGGACGCGAGTTTACACTTATACATACATAATATAGTTTATGTGTCTATATACGTGTACATATACGTAAACATGTATATTTTAAAGGGCTAACATACTCATCGTGGCTCGTTTTTCCTCGTCTCGGCTCAGTGCAGACCTAAGAGGGTTGTACGACGTGTGCATCGCTCGTGTAAGGCTCTATATCGTGTACGACTTGTTTTTATTAAACATCAGCCCACACGTCCATTTCCGCATTGCTCTGTAATAACTCTACCACCACCCCCGCATCGCCTTTTTCTCTCGGGCTCGCTCATTCTTCCTCGCCACTCAGAATCTTTATTGTCGTACGAATGACGATGCAGCGATGCGCTCTCGAACAAAACTTCATTGCTAAATTCCGGAATGCACGTATACGCTACCGTATGTCCCCGTGACAAAGCGAGAGGGTGAGAGAGAGAGATAGAGAGAGGGGGGATGAAGGGAGAGGGGAAACTAATAGTCTACTCTGCTACCTAATGGAAAGAAGCTCGGCTATCCGGGGTGGATTAATAAAAACAGAAAAACCCAAAGCCTCTCTTGCTCCCCCCCTTTTCTTTCGTCTTGCACATCCTACGTATTATTTATATATCTACCGTATACAATACTTTTCTTCTCGGCACAATGTGCCTTCATGCAACGACTAAAGCGTCGCGATGGCACACGTCCCTGGTATCTCGCGAACGAACATTAATAATTCTGAAACGATTTTAGTGCCTCGTGCTGCTGCCTCCCTTCATCGTTCTCCTTGTTGGTCTTGCTTTCGCTTCGGTACTCCCGTGTGTGCTGATGCAAACACGTTGCTTCTCGCGACTATGGAGCACTCCGATCGTCCCAAGCCTTCCTATGTTCGCAATTTTTTTTTCGTGTCCTCTGTAGAAACATTGATTGGCGGTTATCATTGCATCGATCTGGATGGGAATTGGAGTGAAATGAGTAACCGTTCTTTTTTGGCTTTTTGGTCTTTGGTTGCTGGTAAGTGCGAGAGTGGAGGCAATTGAGGAAAGAACGTTGGATCGGAAGGTCCCGTACACAATCACGTGTACGTTATATCCCCCTGGCAAAATAAAAAGTCTTGTGTGGATCCGTAGTCGCTTTCTGTTGGTTCTCTTCCGAGCTGGCCACAAAGCGAGAGAAAAAGAGAGAGAGAGAGAGAGAGAGAGAGAGAGAGAGAGAGAGAGAGAGAGAGAGAGAGAGAGAGAGAGAGAGAGAGAGAGGTGGCGATAGAGCGGCGGGGGGAGGGTGACGAAGAGAGAATTTCGAAATAGCCAAGAGGTTCGAATACCCAGCTCGATTTCTCGAGGGTGTATTTACTTCTGCTGCACACAGACTCTTCCCGTAAAGCAGCGCTTGCGACTGACCCGATATCCGCTTCATACGTGTGCAGCAGCGAGTACGCGAGAGACCGAATCGTTGGAAATTCGTACACGTCCCCTTAATATTTCAAAGATCTCGTGTGCCGGATGCTTCACGAAATTCTTCCGGTTCGCAGTTCAATCGTCGAGGAGAACAAGTTGATGTCAATCTTAAAATTAATTAATCTATTTAAAAAATCAATTTTTCTAACTGTCCTTGAAAAGAAAATGTAGCATTTTCTCAGGTTCTACTTCACGGATACGGACGAAGCAAAGATTCAGGAAAATATCACGGACACTTGCCAAAATCATGGATATCATCGCAGCATCGTATTCGAAACCCACAAGCTTAATTTCAGCACGAAAAAAAAACTAACTGTGCAATTTTATATTATGAGTAAGATACAGAAATACGGGAGTAGCGAAACGAACATACTTGTCGCATGCTTGTTTTACTTTTACGTCTACTTCGAAGCTCCTTGCCAAGAGCCTCGAGCGATGCACGTCCTGTATATAACCAGAAAATATACTCACCCCTCAGTTACGATAGTCCGTTTAATTCTCGCTTCCCCCCGTCCTACAGCCGTTCGGTCTGGTTCGAACGCAAAGAAAATTGCACCGGAGAGCCTCTGATAGCTAAAGGAAACTGTGCACCGGTTGATTATCATTATGATTATGATATCACCGAGCTCGAGAGTCGTATCATTATGTCAAAGAAGTAACAGCATCTCTCTCTCTCCCTCTTGCAACATATAGCCCCGTATAATGGCAACGGTTGTGGAGGGAGAGCTCCGAAGGTGAAGCCAGCGAGCATTGCCAGAGCACAGCTTCCAAATTAAAGTGTAATTTTCTCCGCCGTTTTCTCCGCTGCGTGCGCCCAAACACTCGGTCTCACTTTTCTCCATCTCGACTGTAGGTCTTGCGAGCCCATACCTATGTATAATAATATCAGTAAATATATGTATAGATAGGGAAAAGGGAAAGGAAAAGGAATAGTGAAAGTGCACATCAAAGCGAAGGAAAGATGTCATACTCGTCTGCTTCTTATAGCCCGACCGCTTTTATTTTACTCTACTCTATCTGTTTTTCCATCTCTTTTTCGTAATAAAGAAAAATCAACATGACCAAAAGGCGAGACGATGGTACAGAAAAAAAAGTGTAGTTGCTGCTGGCATTCGCAGGAGCAGCAAAAAGAATCAAGATGATGCAAAGAGAATGCAGGAATGTAGGATTTGTTCGTTACGATAACTTTTAGTCACTGCTGCAATGACGATAGATCGGTAGCGATTCGATCGACGACTGAATTTCTTTTCCAGTTGATTAAGAATCTCCATTCGTATACTTAAAAAATGCCACTCATTAATCTTTGATAGGTCGAGATGTAAGAATTCTTGGTGGATGGTGGACCAGAGTACTCAATGAGCACCATTCTTCTCAGAGTCTTCTGATAAGGCATGAGCTCCGGTAACAATTTATGTATTTCCGCGTTCCTCGAGTGTTGTACATCGACAGCAATGACATCAGTGTACACTCCTAATTGGAGATTCCCGAAGTTGGGTCTCGACCGACGAATGAATTCTGAGCGACTCTGCTCTTCAATTCCGGCCCGAGGGCAAAATGTGTCGCGACGAACAGGGGAAGAGAAAGACAGAGAGAGAGAAAGAGAGCGAGAGAGAGAATGAGAATTTGCCAAGGTCTTTGCTGCCATCACTACTAACTGCCCCCGGCCAACGTGTGTCGGAGCAATAATTATATTGGCGTGTCGTGGACGTTAGCAGGAGAGGGTTGTCACAAGATATATAGACCCGCGTTTACTCTCAGAAAGGGGTGAATACGTGTATGTATTCCGGTAGATTCTCTCTCCTTTCGGTCGATGGATTTTAGCGACCAAGTGGTGGTTCTGCTAGATGCAGTATTGGGGCGGAATGGTGGGGCTGTTTTAATCACAAGATACCCAGGCGCTTGCCTGTAGGCCTCTCTCGTCTCTCGACACTCTTGGGTCCTATCTCTGCCTCTCGTTTCCCTCTCACTTTCGAGCTCCATCGCCTCTCCCTCGATACGTGTTTGCGTGTGCAAGCGCACGTGTGTGCGCGACGTAGTTTAAACGTTCGTCGACTCTGCTGGAATGCGAATTGAGAGATAAAACGGTACAAAGTTGTGCAGCTCGCACGTTGCGCGGGTGAAATCCTTCCTCCCGTTCTTCTCTCACACTTGGCGCGTTCCTCAACTCGACGTGTATGCAATCGTCCTCTTACTCACTCACTAATTCACCCGAGAGTCCGCAGTTACGCGACCTACATTACGATGAAATAATTGTTGGCAGCTTGGCGTTTGCGTATTTCCACGAATATTATTCGCGGTCTACGTAAACCAACTTAATAAACGTATCTGCGGAGTTTCCCGCGTAACTTCGTGTCAGACCGCGGCACGCGGACGACGATTCTTTCTTATTCTGTACGGCGTTCGAATTGGCTGGGCACGGAAATTCACAGAGAGTCAAAGATGTCTCGATACAAGGATCAACTTCAGGACTGTGCACAAACGAGCTACGAAAAATCTTCCTTAAAAAGCCCACTTGATTTCCATTATATTGTCGAATTTTTCGTTCAACCTGGCGACTGATGAAACCCACTAGGTTCGAATGAGAAACATTCCTGGCAAGTTGAGAATGAAATAAGAGAAACCGGCTGGCATTCGTTGGCAGCAGGGGTAAACTCAACCTGAACGGCAGAAGTAACCGGGAAACGCTACTTTAAACGCGCGGCAATTGCATTACCAGGAATCAGACCCATTCCTCTCGAGTTCTCGCGAATGAAGAGAAAGAGACGGAGACAGAAAGAGAGAGAGAGAGAGAGAGAGAGAGAGAGGGGGGGAAGAGAATATCAAGCAGCAACGAACCTCGCCACCGGAGCACCATCGCCACCACCCACGCCACCCTCCCCCAAACAACCCTTCGAGATTGCTGAGCTATTCTCCCGACTGAATGTTTCATTAAGGCCACCCGGTATTGCTCTTAGATAACTCTACGAGGGGTAAATGAAATTTCCGCCATCTCCGATATCGCACACCCTGTTGTACAGTTGCTATATATACCGATCCTCAGGCAGATACCTTTTCCACGACTCGTCTGTCCCGCATCGTCGGACCCCGTGAGAATCTTGGGAATTAGCGTCAAGCGCGATAAAACTTGTTTTTGATGAAACATCTTTGTCGGCAGGAAAGATGAAGAAAGCTTGCAGTCGCATTGGTTATCGCAAAGATCTTTTTTTTTACGAGTACACCCTGTACCGGGATGATTGCTCAAGAACGAGTGATTTTAATCAAATATTTCGAGCACATAATGACCGCTCGAATCGAAGCAATGAACAACACCACAGCTACGTAAGTTTTGGTTTTTACGAAGCCAGGAATCAGCGATGCGATTTTCACGGCGGATATTCGCGGGCAAAAAAGAAGATCGAGAGGAGATACGAGAGCCGTAGGAATGACGGGTTAGAAGTAGAAGGTTCCAGCCACGCGAGAAGGTGTGGTGGAGACTGAACGAGAAGGAACGTGTAAAGGGAGAGTTGGGAAGGGAAATAGAGAAAGAGAGCAATCTGCTCAAGGTGAGTGAAAAAAGAAACCAACATGGCGTATGGAAGCGCGTGTACATCAGCAGGGAGAAACAGAGAGAAAGAAAAATTGAAGAGGTGAGCCTATCCACTGGCACTCGTAACGATCTCGCATCAGCCGTCAACCGTTAAATTCATCCGGAGAGGACACGATCCTTATGGAAAGAAAGCTCGAAGCTTTCGCGGCCTGGAAGAATCCGGATATAGCTGGCAGTAACGACAGCATCGGTATATAGCGATGGCTGCCTCCAAAGTAATGTACTATATTCTTCGTCAGTTCTCTCCGCCTCCGAAATTCTATACGAACGACAGGAAAGGGCTACAGAGGGGTTTGTGTGGCCTAGATCGAGACGAACTTGAATGCTCGAATGTCAGAAATGGCGAATCCTCATTTGCCGTCTCTTCGGAACGCGTACACATATACATACATTTATACCTAACACGATGCTTATGCAGAGAGAAAGAGACAGAAGTGCTGGAAGACCGCAGCGTATTCGCGGATAGTGTGTGTGTCTGCCTGGTTACCGGTGCTATGTTATGGCTGGTGCTGCTGCTCGGGTGCTCTCTGTCTGCCGTGCTCATTCCCGCGATCTTCAATTAATGAAACTCGGGTGCAGTCGCGTCGCATGTCAAATAAATATGTCTCCCACTCTCTTCGTACCAGGGTATCCCTATTTCCCGCATGTGGATGGGATACGATGCCTGCTCTCGTCTCGACTCTTGCTCCTTTCGCCTATTCACCCTCCTTCTCAAACCAGCCCCGCGCCCATCCTCTGTCGTCGCCGTCGTCGTCATCGCGCACCCTTGCAAAGTCTTCCTCTTCCGCACGCCTTCCTGCCGCCTGCTCAGACTTCTGCTTTAGCCCCGTCGCGTGCACCGCAGCTATGTGGCTCGCTGTCATTCCCGTTTTCCACACCAGCATTGGCGTCTATGTCTCCTTCTGTTCGGCAGTCGAATACTGTCCGTGCGTTACTCTCATTCCTCCTTCCTCCGCGCGAACATCCCCATACGTACGACAAACGGTAACATCTGGGTGAGCCTAAGCTTGGACTGGTAGAGCAGAAGTTTGATGCGATGTGCTGGCACGATTTTTTGCGATTGCAGATGGATGGTCTCTTCGCTCCTAAGAGATAGCATTTTTAGGCTAAAATTAGGAAAAGCGGACGAGTCCAACGCCGGAGGTGATGTAGTCGAAGAATGGCGTGGGTTGATTAATAATTATGTCTGTCGGAAACGGATGAAGGGGTTTGCCACGGAAAAGAAAGGAATCAAAAGTAGGACTGGTAAAGGTTGAGGGATGGAGACTTCTAAAAGACGGGAAACAGAAGGCGTTTGAGGAAGGTGCAGATTGGAGAACAAGAACAATGAGTAGGCGGAAAGAAAAGGTGAAGGACTGAGCGATAACACTCGCGGATCTACAGCTGCACTGTATGTAGCTACGTCGTTACGTCTGTGTATATTTCCTATTTTTATACACGCGCGGATACACGTATAGAAAAAAAGACAAGGTGAAGTGACGGATCGGTGTATCCTTCAGAGAAGCTCGTAGGGAAGCTCGGTGAGCAAGAAAGTCGCAATGTCGCTGGTGGCTGCTGACGGTGTTGTTCTGTTGTAAAGTGCCGCGCCGGTATATTTCACTGTCGCTGGGCGGCTCCTCTTCCGCGATCTCTTCATTCTTATTAGGCCACCGGTGATTTCTGCAAAATTAAAATTGCCTAAGGAGGTATCATTTGCTCCTTCCAGCCATACCGCCTCATCTCCATCTATCCACGCGGTTGCCTTGCCTTATTTCGCGCTTCCCCTTTTCTTCATTATTCCGTTTCGAGTCCCTCTCATCCTCCTCCGATCCTGCTCGTACTTTCCGTCTAGCCTTGCGCATTCCCAATCTCGTTCAGCGTCCCTCTCACGCCAGACACTTCTTTGCTGAAGATATGGCGAGAGGGCATATATAACGTAGGAACGACCGCTAACCATCGGCAATGAGCCGACCGACGAACTAACTCGGCGAACCAAACAGCCGAGGAACGGAGAAGAACTCTCTGATGTTGCTAGTACAGATAAGTGGTCGACTCTTGAGTTGCCTCTGGGCAATATTGGCCAATGCATTCTTTCGTCCTTTTCCTCTCGCTCTCCTCTTATCATTCTTTTCGCTCGCCTGCACCTTCTGCCGCCAGTCTCTTTCTCCCTCTCTCTCTATCCTGATCATTCGCAATCTCTTGATTCTCTTTACTCTTCATTTACCCCGCGCTCCCGCACACCCAGTATTTTCTTATTCCGTTCGCAACTTACCCTCTCTTTATTGTTGCAGCTCCCGAGGCTACTTGCCTTCAAGATGTACACGTCCATTTGTTGTCGAGCGTGATCATTCTATTTGCATCTTTCCAACCGAAGAAATTACAACGAAAAGACATCAGAATCGCACCAGGACTGATGAATCGGTAAGACTAGATAAATCGGATTGAATTTCCTTGTGGCCTGTTAAAGAGTCGAGATTGATTCACTAGTGGTTCCTTATGGAAACCTCGAAATCCCTTGCCATCACCATCCATTCGAAACTCCCATTGAAGGACTATTCTAACCGACCGTGTGAGCATGAGGCTTCGACTTCGTCCAGCTCCTTGTCACGTTCGCGCCATTCCACGCAAGCAGCCGTAAAGGAGGGTGTTCTCTATCAAACGATCGGCTTGCCGCGGAATTTGCACCGCTACGGAATCAACTCATCAGCTCGTTCTTTACGCCCTGCTCTGGTAGCCTCATCCAGGCACGAGGATAAAAGGGTCTTTGCCAGGGTTCCTGCTCCGATAGAGACGAATTGAGTCGAAAATTCTGCGGTAAGGCAGACAGCTACCTCAATCGGGGTCTATCACGTAGACGCAGAAATCCCATCGAGTATATACAGCTTTATCTCCATAGTCAAAGCGGCAACGTGTATCCGTACATTCGAGCGAAGATAGGATACGATGAAAGCTCCCGACGGAAATTCGACACCGCGATGCTCGGACACACTTTACAAAGGTTGTACGGCGAAAGCGCCCCAAATACCGAGAACCCGCAAAGGTGGATAACGGAGAGAAGACTTCGGGGTGCGTAACCGCAAAATCGTTCGGTGCGTGGTTGGTCAGACAATCGAGTGGCGTAACTGTTATGGCAGTGACCAAGGAGTAAGTTGATAGAGAAAGCACTAAAAAGGATGTGCAAACGTGAACGACGCCTCGTGTCGGCACGTATTACTACTACTCCCACGAGATGAAGATCCAAAAGATAAAAAAAATGCTCACCCTTCACTCGATAGCCTCGGGGCAATTAAGCGTTCCAGCAATTATTCATTGCATATTCATTGGGCTTTCCAAGGCCCTTGAAGGTTGGAAAAGAGCCGCCCGGTTGCCTCTCATCGCGTCAGAGTTACATACCTCGATATCATCTCGTCCAGCTACACCCGAACACCAGCTTCGAAGGACGCTCTTCCCGAACGGAACTCGCGTATGCCTCGTCTTCGTGGCGGCATCAACAGCAGTCGCTATCACCAGCAATTTCCACTCGACTTTTCATAGAAAATGCGAATGAAGAGAGAGAGAGAGAGAGAGAGAGAGAGAGAGAGAGAAAGGGAAAGGGAGTACGTTGGCCCATTCCACGATACCATTATCATACGTAAATTGATGTCGGTACGTGGAGCCACCAACCTCAGGCTTCTGCAATTATTTATCCCGCCCCTGCTATATTTCATGCCATACTCGGTTCAGCACACACTAAATACCCGCAGTTGGTAGTAGTGA
Source organism: Ophion ventricosus (assembly GCA_963932345.1). Lineage (NCBI taxonomy): Eukaryota > Metazoa > Arthropoda > Insecta > Hymenoptera > Ichneumonidae > Ophion > Ophion ventricosus. Next base: position 22,162,189 of record OZ010716.1, on the reverse strand, counting down.
TATTATATTATATATTACACTTTGTTTAGATATAGACACGAGACCGGCGCAGTTGTCTGGGTCTCTGGATGAATCTGCACTCGTCGCGAGATGCATCGCTCGATTCACCTTGTTCACGAGCTACCGCTGCATTACTAAAACGACAGATACATCTAGATTTATGCATATATCGCAGGCTCGCGATGAACCAGCCGCGTCTCGGCATAACGGACCTTGAAACCGTTCCCATTAACTCGCCAGCAGAAGAATGGTATTGTACGCACATGCGTGACGTTTTTGCGTTCCTCCGGTCTTCTTTTATCGAAGCGATCTTCTACTAGGCACTATATATGTGAACATATCGGTACTGGGTACATCGGAATAATCCGTAGTCAGCCAAATATCGGGCCCATCTTGATCTATCAGTCTAGGACCTTTCCGGATTGTTATATACCCATCGAGGCCAACAGACATTACGTCCAACATTCATCTGAACTTGCGCACACGAAGTGATCATTATTAACCCTATAACTCATGTATCATTTTTTCTACTTTCTAATTCATGACGGGGGCAGATACCCATCCCACGCGTTTCTTGTAGCCACAATCGCTCCATTGAGCAGTAAAGAGAATTATCAGTACATTAATCTATTCGTTTTTCTATGAGAAAGAGAATAGTGTAACGCAAATTCGATTTTATTAAAATTCATTTAGTAAAAAACCCGTTCAAACGCTGACATAGGCCAAAAATTAGCGAGAATGGCATTTTTTAAACGAAAAATTCTATTTTTTTCTTCTACTTAACAGAACCTCAAAGGTTGCGGGGCGTTTTGAAGAAAAAAGTATTAAGCTTTTGAAAATAAATTAGTTGAATTATTTTCCGTTCGAAAAGTATATTTATTTTGAGATATGAAAATGGAGACAATATGGAATTTGTAAATACGGAAGAAGTCAATGGAAACGCAACAAAAGAAAATGTTTGCCGGGGTTTTTCGTATATTTTTCACTTTGTTTATTGAGAAAGTCGTAGATTCAACTCATTCTACCGTTCTCTGTTCCTCGCAGGCGGCCCTTCGGCATCGTTGGCTAAAAACGTGAAGTTTGCGATCTCTTGCTCTTGGACAGAATGCAAATGTCGCCGTTTTTTTTCGCCCAACCCTTAGAGCTGTTGGTTTTTTTCTCTTGCAAGATGGTACTAATGGGAACTTACAAGTCCAGTCAAAAATTTGGAATGAGTAGCCTTCCTCGCAGATGAAGCTCGATGAGAGAGTTAACGAGACTTTTTATGAAGGACCTCCGATTCATGCTTTCAAGATTCCCGTTGAAATTGTGGAAGACCATCGCGTTAATTTTTTTTTCAAATAAAATATAAAATATATGGCTTTAAATAATGCATGTAACCATTTGTACTTAAATTACGTCATATTACGTAAAACATATTGATTCTGGTAAAAAAAAGTAAAATTCACTTACCACTAGGAAAAACCAACGGGAACTTTAGATTGGGGTAGATACCCACCCCGGACGCTCTTGAGAACTATTTTGTAGTGAAACTGATTTGTGATCACAGTTGCCAGTTGACAATGTCGATTTATAGCTTAGAAGCGCACTTCAAATGTCGACTGTGGTAGTTTGCTACCCCGTATATGAGTTCTAGGGCTAAAATGTTCCATTCGTCAATTACAAATACTATTCTCCTGTGCAGCGTTGACAGAGCATTTTCGTGCTATACCAAATATGTGTACACGTTGAAAGCATTATTTCGCGGCTTCCTTCAAGATCTCTTGGTCGTCGCAGCGGTCTCTGAAATCTCCCGAGGCAACGCTACATACACGGGATACGGGGATACTCGAGCTCGCACTTCCCGCTCTCGTTACCGTTAAATTTATTGTAATTAATTTACCTATCTGCGGTAGGCATCGGCGCTGTTAGGTGAGAAACAGAGAGAGAGAGAGAGAGAGAGAGAGAGAGAGAGAGAGAGAGAGAGAGAGAGAGATTGACAGTTGGAGGGGAAAAGGGTGGACCGGATGAAGGCGCCGTCGGTCTTAAGGTGCTCGCACTCTTCTACATAAACGACGTTCAATCTTCTTTGTATAGTTATACAATACTATTAACCACACCATAGTATACGTCGAAAAACAACCACAACACGCCGAATACTATGCATGTGTTCAACGGCCATGCATATAGATTGCCGAGGACATATACGCGTTTTCAGCCAGCTCGTGATTCAATGTCCGTCGTAAGACGTCGCTAGCCCAGATAATATGAAATATATGTATATACGAGTACGCAGAGTGGGAAAAGCAGCACAGAAGGCTACACACGTCACCCGTTGTAATCTGTAATTAGCGATCCTGATTAAACTTATTTACGAGTCAAGCTCGCTCGCACTGTGCCAGCCATTGTATTTTAATGACTTAAGCCCCCCCCCCCCGCTCCTCTCCCGCCTCTTTCGCTACTGACGTTTCTGTACTCTCGAACCTGAAATAGCACCAATCTAGTAAAATTTGTATGGAAATTTATGGCTCCTCCTCTTCTATCTATCAGATTCTTCTTCCTAGGAATCTTTGTCACTTCAAGCACTGCACCTCGTGTACAGGAACATATACATAGACGTCTTCAAGTTTCCTTACGGATTGTAAGTTTTTTTTCCAACTCTCGCTAGATTCTCGATCTCTTATCACGGACACTTCCTCGTTCGAATCGTTCCGCTGATTCTTGTTCGCGAAGCAACGAGGAAATCCCTCCCCGCTCGCCAACGATTCAACATTGCGATAAGCGTGCGGAATTTAACGAACGTTGTTCCGCTCGAGGTGGTCGCGAACGCTCGAACATTTTCGCGTTCTATATACATATATATGTAGAAGCGCTTCGCATTTTGCACGAGAATGTATGGGTCGCAGGAAATTCCAGCCGGTAGCATTTTGATGTATTACTCGTTTCTTTCACCTTTGCTGGAACAGTGGGATTCTTTTTTTTTTACTTCGTCTTGATCGCGATTGAGCACCGACGATTGTAAGAGTTCCTCGTTCTTGTGCATAAAGTGCGAGAATCTCTGACTTATTTTCCCTTTGTCTGAGCCACACTGATCAGTGTACGCACAGGGCTCAAGTGCAGATTTGGACCCGGCTTCAAATTAACACCAAGACTGTATGCGTTCACGCATCAAGAAACGGATATAGGCTGCGTATGCACGTAAATTATACATACGCATATACATATATAGACACACACGCATAAGAGTGCACGTCTATAGCTAGGCACAAAAACACGTCGCTTTTCCTGTCCGCGAGCATGGCAACCCCGCGTGTTCTTACGAGTCTACGCGAATCGTCGGCTCGTAAGAAATTGTAGTACGGCTTAATGACCTTCTTAGTATGGTTAACCAGCCACTTATAACAGCGTTAAGGCAATAATTACGGCGCTATGGCGAGAGAGGATAGACATGATTTTATATACTCCGTTACGGTAATATATGCGCGTGTATACATATATATATATATATATGCGTACAGAAAAGGGCTCTGCGTGTACGCACAAATGCGCGCTCATGCGTCATTCCTTCTCAAGATAATAGCCCTTGGCTGGTCCCTGTGATGTGCCCCTCAATACCCGTTCGCGTCAAGTCTTACGTCTTTTCTCGTCACTTTCCTATACGACTGTACAACGTCGAGTCTCCGATCCGTGTCCACTGATTCTCAGCCCTCTTGCATGTCTTGGCAATTCTTTGAGGGCGGGTCGAATATCTCCCCTCGAATCCTCTCAGCCTCGGATCGTAACCCATCGCTACCTTATATCCATCCAGATACGTTAATTAATGTTCAACATGGTTTTATAGGTGCATGCTCGCTTGTAGATAGGATGATATTATATTCATTGAAAACGGCGCTTTCCTTCGTATTGATGGACAGTGTACATAGATGCGCAGGTGCTGGACATATCGCCTGGTGAATACGTGAATATACGTACGCATCAAACGTACAGTCGTCAGATGACATTGAAGACTCACGACTGATAGCCAACGTTGGACAGATACAACGAGCCTAAAGCAGTCTTTCCCCCTATATATCCTGGAACGCGAGCATCGTTTTGCTCGATGATCAGGTATACGTGTAACGGGGGCCCACCTGTGTTTTCTCGCTCGTATATCGGCGCAAAGCATCTTTCGAAGTCACCACACGTGTATAATTATTCAACATGGGGGTAAGACGGTTGGTAGGAGAACGGTTGCGGTCTCGGTGCGACGCTGAACGCAACGATTGGTATCGCTGATTACGAGGAGCAATTATCATTAACATTCGTATATATCCGATAGGTATTAACACAGTGTAACGCGCAGATGGCGATGTTAGTCGGGCATCCTGGTGTACATTACGCGGACGACGTTTCTCCGGAGGGTTCTTATTTTCAACGGCTAGCTAAATTGTTGGAAGAAGCACCATTTGGGTTTTGAGAACTTGGAGACTTGGAGGCATGAACATCCTGGACTGAGAAAGAAGACTTTTGAGGAGGAATCAAAAGAATAAGAAAACAATTGTAGGATTATTGAATATTTTGGCAGTTTGACAGAAAAATTATCGCAGTTTTGGTACTGCATTTTTTTTTCGAGATAGCCTCAATAAACTGTTTGCGAAGCTGTACAAGAGGATCCTCGGGGGAAGGAAATCTTTCACCAGAGCACGATTCGGATCGATTATCCGGTGCGAAGGACAAAGGACAAGAAGAGTCACGCGTCTGCGTGCGGCGTTATGCATAATTAAAAACGTGACGTTCGGGTGGTGGGCGAACCCTTTCGTTACTACTTTTTCCCCTTTTTTTCCGTTTCGCCGCGCCACCAACCCCTTTCTCGTTCGCTTATCGCCTCGTCCGGCCCGTCGAAGGTAAACATCGTGAAAAAGCCAAAGAGCGAGCCCGGAGGGAGACGACGAACGCGCGTCCCCGCTACTTCGTATCCGTTATCAATCTCTCCACCGTTATTGCAAGGGTGCCGAGGACGCGGAGGTGACGTTGTTGCCCCGTCCTCCTCACTCTTCACAACCGGCAACAACCCTTTTTCCGCTGCTGCTACTTGCTTTTGGCTGCTGTCGCCCATTGCCTTTTACCTCCGCTTGCTCCTCTCCTATAACCCCATCGCGCTATCCGACCCCCCCCCCCCCCCCCCCCCCGGCCTCTTGCCACCCTTCGTCGCTCTTCACGGCGCAAGGGTTGCGCGGCGAAAACCAAGCCTTTTCGTCTAAGGAAGGGGGATGAATATTCATGCTTTTGCACCACCGCCTCGACCGGGAGCTCGCCATTGGACGTCAGTGGCAATCAACCGTGAGCCCATTCGCCGTCTAAATCAGAAATTCAGAGACACGCCGTCCCGATTATAATTCTGAATAAAACTAGATATATATATGGAGAAAGGTAGATTTGATGACATTTTACTTCGAGGACCGTTCTGATAGTCGATTGTCCTTATATTCACCATTAAAAAGAATGATTTTCCATTCATAACAAAGAATATCAAAATAGTTCCCAAAGCAACCCGTCATCCTCGTAGCCATAATTGCATTACAGGTTCGAAATATTCTTCCCTGAACCTACATATGTACATTGGAGAAAAATCGTCATCCGCTGGATGAAAATATTCTCCATGTCTCCGAGCTATGTTAAGCAATTTAAAAAAGAAAGCGTTCTGCAAAAAAAAAATCATTTTTCCTTCGACTGTATCGGGGTAAAAATTAGCAAATGAGAACCCCGGCTTGTCAAACAGCGTCGGACAACATTCATAATGATCCTCGATGTATGTATGTGGGTGTTCGTGCGTGTACATACACATACGTTTGAGCAACCCCCAAAATATCTGTCTTCTTAACGGGTTTGCTGTGAGCTCGCGTTAAAGCCTCCGATAGGACGATAGAGCATGCTAATAAGGGGACCGCATTAATGATTATTTTGCGAATCTTATAATATCGTACTGAAGACGACAACGGGTGCGCCCCTGCGTTTAAGTTACGACCACTTTTATTGTACTCCAAGCTGAGGTGGTGGAATTATGTCGATGGTATCAATTTTTTGTTTATTTTCCTCTGGTATTTTAGGTATATATATATATATATATATATACAGGGTGAGGCACATAAAGTGTTACAGAGCAATAGCACTCAAACTATTGATCATATCCAAAAATGTTTCAGACAAAAGTTTCAGTGTTCGGGAAGGCCGTCATACGGGACCACCCTATTTTTTTATCGGTGGAGGCGCTGAAGCTACGTCAAGGTCAACTCGACTTTTTTAAATGGAACCATGTATTTTTTTTTTCGATGACATTATTACCGATTTTAAGACGAATTCAGCGACCTACAACACAAGGTCATTCTAGTCACGCAAAGTATGAAAATAGTCGAAAAATCGAAAAATATCGGAATAATCACGTTCAAAGGATCCACTGACCTTGGTTTGGGTCTACCTACAGAAGATGCTCGAAGTGATGACCCTCGACTTGTAAGCACTTGTTAATTCGCTGATGAAAAGACCGTCTAACTTCAGCCAACATTTGTGGTGTAATTTCGGTACATGCTCGGCGTATTCTTTCTTTCATGTCGTCAGGCGTGGTAGGTGCTACCGCCATTACGCGTTCTTCGACAAAACCCCATAAAAAGTTCATTTTCGCGATCCGATGTACTCACATTAGAAGGTAATGCGTGACTAACTGATATGTCGACAGAAAATGCGTACATGCTGCCGATAAGAAACATTGGTATCGTAAGAAATGAAAACAGCAATCAAACAAGTGTTTACAAGTCGAGGGTCATCACTTCGCGCATCTTCTGTAGGTAGACCCAAACCAAGCTTAGTGGATCCTTTGAAAGTGATTATTCCGATATTTTCCGATTTTTCGACTATTTTCATACTTTGCGTGACTAGAATAACCTTGTGTTGTAGGTCGCTAAATTCGTCTTAAAATCGGTAATAATGTCATCGAAAAAAAATACATGGTTCCATTTAAAAAAGTGGGGTTGACCTTGACGTAGCTTCAGTGCCTCTACCGATAAAAAAAATAGGGTGGTCCAGTATGACGGCCTTCTCGAACACTGAAACTTTTGTCTGAAACTTTTTTGGATATGATCAATAGTTTGAGTGCTATTGCTCTGTAACACTTTATGTGCCTCACCCTGTATATAGTGAGAGTAAGAGGGGGTAATCTCCCAATTTTTAGCACTTAATGAACGCGTTTATTATATTTTACTTTTCCTTTTCCCACTTTTTCTTTCCCACGATTTCAAAACTATTCGAAAAGACGAAAAACCTCGTACGAAAGTTTTCCAAGGGGAATCATACTGGTGTTCACCTGCGGGCATAGGTAAAAAAATGCATAGGGTATCCTAATACGAAGCCGGAAGTGGGATTATGTAGGATGGTACTCCGTCAAACGATATGGTGAGAGAGAGGCGGGAGCTGAGAGAGAGAGAGAGAGAGAGAGAGAGAGAGAGAGAGAGAGAGAGAGAGAGAGAGAGAGAGAGAGAGAGAGAGCTAAAGACTACTCTCCTCTAATTGTCCGGACTAGATAATACAGGCCTCCCGCGATTTGCATACGTTTCCTTGCGTCCGTTAGTTGCGGTGTGTCAGCCGGGCAATTAGCGATTACTGATTAAGTCAAACGGCCGGACGGTTGGCTATGGGAGAGATGAAGAGAGAGTGAGAGAGAGAGAGGGTTGTGAAAGGAGGGGAACTAGGCAGCGAGGATGGTATAGGCGGCTTCAGACGATAAGGATGGATGAGAGAGGTAGGGAGAGCTATATAAAGGTGAGAGCGGATGATCGCTGGGAGTGGATCGCCATCAAGAAGTCAAGCCGTTCTGTGCCCACCCCGAGGACTCTGATGTTGATCGTGGCGATTGATACCAACGGGCGAATGAAAGAGAAGAACGAGTGATGGCTGTTCCGTTTCTGCTTGATGCTTTCGTTGTAGCCTTCTCTCTTACAAGTTCTTACCGCCATGATAAACGCGGCAAAGCTCTGCCTCCAGTTTTCCGTTGCTCACGCACACAATGTATATTCGTATGGGGGCGTATGAACTCTTGACAATGCGCGTACGTAAAATCGCCTTTATGTGTATATGTATCCACACATAAATGCAAACACATAGGCGCGTTGTTACTCGCTCACCGCGCATTGTATGCTAATTGCTGATTAATCAGAATTCGCGCGGTTGGACTCACGGAATATCACGCGCTGCTCATCGCTTATCCGAACATATATACATACCAAGGCACACATACACACACACGGGCACACACGTACGACACAAAATCAGGTTTACCAACCCGGCAATGACGCAAAGCCCACGAAGATTCCGGTTAACCCGATGATTAATTAAGATCGATTTCACCCTCGATTCCAAACACGAATTGTACTTAACAGCTTAGGATTCCATTTCGCACCAGAACTAAGAGGCATCTTCTCACGCTCCGACGTCTAGGCATTGTCTTAAACTTTTGTAGCGCACAATCGTTTTTTTTTCTCTGTCTCTGCTTCTCTCTTCGTTAGCCTCGTACTGTCTTATTGATCATTAGATTGTGCACGATGCGGTTTTATCTATGGATTTCTTTGGTACAATACCAGAGGAAAGTCGCAATGTTATATGTACAATCCAAAGTGGAAAGTGTAGGCGTGAGGTGTTCGAAATCCCATTGCCTTTGGTTATACTGAAATTGGGCTTATTGGATTGTGAGATTTGGGAGAATTCATTGGAACTGCGGTTATTGGTCGGAGTTGTGAACTGTGCGAACCTGCAGCTTGGTAGTTGGTCTTCCCGGATCATCACGATTCGCGATTGATGGTGAGCGTTGATCAGAACTGTGGCCATGTTGCAAAGAATGAGATATTTCAATCTTGCAAGTTGCCAGTTGATATTGCTGGATTGTGAAATTGGGGAAATTGATCGGAACTGCGGCTTTCAAGCGGAACTGTAATCTTTACGAATCTACAACGTGGCAATTCGTCTTCCTGCGTCATAAAAGTTCCTGATTGATGGTATATCTGATCAGAACTATGACCACGTTGCTCAAGAGAAAAAGGACTCGCGACTCGGGTGTAAATTCGGCTACCACTATTAACCCATTTTTTTCTCGCGCCTCCTTCTCTGATCAGAAATTCAGCACGTATATATATATAATCCGTAACAAGTCGTAGGCACTTCCGACAGTACCGTGATTGAGGTTAAACGTATAATTCTTCTCAATTACGATACCCAGCACGGCAAATCCTACATATCTGATTCCTACACCCTATTAATTCAATTGTTTACTACCTCAATTAATTCAGCTGCCCGTGAAGTATATAGTAGACTTACCGCCTAGACGGTGTATAATACTTGTAGCTGAAGTATTACCGAGGCTTCATGGAAGCGCGTCCGAGGGAAAGTTTCTCATCGAGGGGGCATCGGCATCATCATCATTATCATCGCGCGCACCTCAGCAGCAGACGTTCGATTCTTCGAACTAGAAAATGCGTGCACGAGGATGCGTGAAGAAACCGCTAATGGTTTCGCTATGTGTTTATGGCCGAACTCGTTCGGGAATCGGCCGGAGAATCGTTGTGGCTCTTCCACTGCTGTATAGTTATTTCCTTTTCCTCTCCTTCTTTTTTTTCTTCCATAATTAGACGATGAACACGCGGTTGAATTATAACAATGACGGCGGCTGAGGAAGAATAAGGAAGTCGCCGGGGCGGAGGAGGGTGGGCGAGCGGGACAGATCGTGTTCGAGCCGCGTTGTGAGCCATTAATGATTCGAACGGATTGCTCGAACGGACTCTCAAGACTGCAGTGTTCCAGAAAGATAAATAAATTATCACTCGGTATAACTAACGAGTGGTTTAGTTGCTCGGCTTATTGCTCGCAAACTTCATGAATATGGATAGTTCGGCGTCTATGCGGGTAAGCGTACCGTGCCCCCGATTTGACGTTCGCCTATCGTAGATACAAATTTAAAAAATTGATATCTATATGTATACACAGAGAAGCACGTAAGTCGTGCTTTCGATAAATATTGCCTACGATACCGTCCTGGATATTCGAGTGGCTCGTGTACGAATTACCATTTCGTGACAAGTCTACTGTGAATTATTGCGAAGTATCGTGTAAGCAAAAATTCAAAACAATTCTTCGTTTGTTAACAGACATTCATGAAAAATGAAGAACTTTCGACTCTTCCATAAAACTCGATGAATAATAGAGCGATTATTCGAAACTATGAGCTGGAAAAAAAACCATACGTGAGAAATGAAAACGTTTTTCTCCAACTGCCAATGTTCGAAACCTACTTCGACTGTGAGAAATTTTTCAAGCACGAATGCGTAGACGTTAGAAAAAAGAAATAAAATCTTGTCGTTTTTTTTTCTTTCTTTGATCGCATGTCCTGTCTATTTTGACAATCGCAGAGACTCCGGTCCCGACATTCTGTATCACAATCGTATCCTGTTCTGCTCGTTATACCGTGAGCCGATGACTATCTCGCCTATTCTCCTCTCAGGCCGACTGTGAAATATTTGACTTAGTGATTAGGAAAGATTCGGGATAAGCGCGACGCGTTCGCGGGGAACCGACGAGATTCGTACGAGATTCAGCGCTTCCCGTCATCGCAATTAGTCGTGTAGCTCGAGTCGGTTTTATACTTACGATACTTTTGTACAAAAGCGCCTCTCTCGAGGGCATGTGCTCATCATGCCGTATACAGCAGAATTCGTACGCAGGTACTGTAGTAAATTCGCGCAAATGTATTCCCGGCTCGTCTAATTAGTAGGGAGACTCGCGGCGTTTATGGAAAAGTGGGTTTCCGCCGATCTGAAATCCACCATTATCGGACAATCATTGGGCAATCTTCTCCTCGCTCGACGAGTCGCACACTCGCACACGGATGCGTATCCAAAAAGAACGGTTAAACAAATCACACACCGTATTTTGAATCCTCCCACAGCCTTCTCGTGATCTCCTCTTCACTTGTCAAATCAAGTAGGAAACTCTCATTCTCGAGAAACTCTGATTATAACAACAGGCATTGTCGTGTCAAATTCGCGGTTGATTTCTGTTCTCTTTTTTTATCGATGCGTGAAACTCGAGAAAATTCTCGAGATCGAATCGTCCTTTTCGGAATGTTTTATTCCCCAGACCCATATACAATCGATAATTCAAACGCGCTCGAGCGATTACACTCCTCGGTGGCTCTACTCTTCTTGCTCTTTCACTTTATCCCCGAGGCAATTTAATTTGTCGCCTCATTGGTCCTTGACGTCGAGAACGAGAAAGGGAAAGGGCGGAGAGAGGACTCTCCGAGATACGCGTTACAACGTAGCGGGGGAGGTCTGGTTAAACGCTTGGTGGTTCTCTACCGAAAACAGATTTTCTCCGAGGCAAAGTCTCTCGGCAAGCTTTCGCGTCTTTCTCCATTTCTCCGGTGCAAAAGCTACCAGAAGGTATACCGCGGTGAAGAATATATGTATATATATATATGTTTACGCAGATAGGCAAGTAAGAAGCGAAGGATTCGCTTTCCGGGGTGAAAGAGAAGGCTCCGTCGAGATCTAGCGGAGTAAGAGAAAACCAGGGGGGAAGTGGAGAAGACGCGTCGTTTCCAATAACGGATGGCCGGACGGTCGCGTATAATCAACAGATTAGCCGAGGAATAGATCAGAGGCGGGCGAACGAGACTCGGTTAGCTAAAAGCTTTCCCAGTGGCCATTAACGGGGAGGGTTCCTCGCTTTATCCGTCTCACTTTCTCGCAGCTTTTCTCGCGCCAGCTCTCTCCCCCATGTGTATGTGTTCAATAGTACGTATGCTTGCATACGTCTCTCTCTCTCTCTCTCTCTCTCTCTCTCTCTCTCTCTCTCTCTCTCTCTCTCTCTCTCTCTCTCTCTCTCTCTCTGCCACCCTCCGTGTCTCTTTTTGTCTTTCATATCGGGGACGAAGCCGAGTGGGTGAGAAAATGTGATTATAAGTCACGAGGTGTTGGCTTTGGTGTCGCTTGCCTTGTTCCACCGACGGCTCTCTGTCGGCTCGGTGTTACTGGGATCGATTGAATATTAGGGGAAATAGCCGTGTACACCAAGGGCACTCGGCAAAGTCCAGAGATGAAAGACAAAAGGCGACACTCTTGGTCACCGTCGCGCAACCTCATCCGAGGGGTAATAACGAAAATGCGCTGCTCTTATATGGACGAAAGCCGGAGAAACGAGCAAGAGACGGAGAGAGAGAGAGAGAGAGAGAGAGAGAGAGGGAGAGAGAGAGTTATTTGTATGATGGGAAGATGGGGACCGCGATGCGAGAGCGTTTTTTTCAAGCCGATAGATCATACAACATTGTCTAGAGAACAGTGTGATATATTATCCAGCCCTTATTCAACGAAATTACAAAAGGAATCCTTTAAAGTCCTCATTGGCAATATTTGCCCTAATGAATCGAGTGATTCACTTCAAAACGCATGTAGAGTAGGGCTGGACTGGTTGAGCAATTTTTAACTTAATCTGTCGTAACTCTTAAAATGTGCATCAGATTTACTTGATACCTACACTGCTACATACGTAATTTATCCTGTTCAAAACACGTCCAGAATAAAATACTACTTCAGATATAGTTTAGAAGTTATTATCATAAATGCGAGAAAGTTTCGAGTTGATCAACATACCCCATGAGTGTTGAGCAAGGGTATGAGGGAAGTTGAGCAATGGAAGGAATTGGCTCAATGGTGATATGAAAATCATAGAAATATCAAATAAAATTGCAGTTTACAAACAAAAATATATATTTAAAGTTTTAGTGCTAATTATTTATGAAAATAAAAAAATTACAATAATATTTAGTGAAGCAAACGTTCCTGCGTTCTCATAGCCGAACCTCCTGAATTCTTTCTCTTGTATTCCGCATCCTAATTCGCAATAAAAAACCAAAATTTTACTTTTTTCAGTAAAAATATTATAGTGTAGAAAGTTGAACAACAACTTCTCGAAATAAAAGTCGGGTTATGTAAAGATCGTGTGCCTTGTCACGACACGGCCATTTTTAGTCCAAAGCTCAATAAAAACGTAAAATTTCAACACTTACGTGATCGTCGATAGCTATTTTCGTAAAAGCTCAGGCGACAAGTAACGGGGAACTTATTTTTTACTCTTCGATAAAAAAATAAACAAAGTGTCCGCGCATCTCACTTGATCCCCATGCGGCAACTGGCGGCCGCGCGATGTGTCCGCCTTCCTTGTACTCGTATTTCCGCGATTTTAAATTTTGTCGTGCGTGGCTTAGTTTTTGAGATATTTCAATTGCCCGACTTGCTTCTATTCTCAACGAGCTCCGCCCTGCCCTATCCAAAAACCGAAAGAATTAGTCATGATCCTTGGCAGCGTAGGAAAACCTGGCGCCGATTTTCAGCCTCCGAGATCGACTTTGGTCCCAGTAGGATCGGCTTTGAAGCTTGCTGAAAAGCCAGGGCGAGTGATTCGTACCGGAAAAACATAGTGCTTCCATACTCACGTATGTTTATATATAACGATGTGTATAAAATTGCCTCAAGCAGTAGCAATATCCATGGATCTTGAATCGAGAGATTAGCATACAGCATTTCCTCTCTTCTCCTATCCTTCGCTTTTTCGAAAGGATTATCCGTTAATCCTTGAATGAGAAAGGGATAGAGCGGCAGGTCGGAGAGAGTTAAATCGTGCAGGGGAAGAGGAATCAGTGAGCTTCGGGTATAAATAGAGCGGCTGCTTTTCGTTATGAAAACGATGAAAAAACATAGAAGATGATAGAGAAGAACGTGGATGAGAGCACCCGATTTTCTCCAGGTGGCTCTATCAGGTATTATTTCAGCTCCGTGTGCTTTCGCACGATCTCGTACGTTTTGTACAACATCCCCGGGCGCTAACGCAAATATATTCATCTCGGTGATACGGTATCAACGTTTGAAATGGAAGAAATGAAGCACACTGCACCAGGATACGTGTTTAACTGTGGGGGGAGGGGTTATTAATGAGCGAAGAGTGGTTCGACCGTCAAAGATTACCGGCGAAGAGGATAAACGCACTCGCGTTTTTCGAACTCTTTCAAACGAAGGAGCAACGTATGAATCTGCTCGTTTCTAAAAATTGCTGTATCTCTCGCAAAACGCGGCTGTTCCCATTCAACCCTCTTCCATGCGCAGTCGAAGACCCACACCTGCTGGCGACCACTGGTCTCGTACCGTCGTACGAAGAAGTCTCTCCCACCAGCAATTCTACCTCATACATACACGTGTACATTGCTCATGTATATGTAGGTATACAGGGTGCGGTAAAGCTTTCCCCGACTGCCCGTATGTATAATAAAAGCACGCCGCGAGTGAGCTCCACTCTTTGGAAGATATGGTCGAAGCTTTCGCCGCTTTCTATCTTCCTACAGTTTTTCGTTTCCTCTTTCCCATCGCTCGCGAGAGGTGAGGCTATCTCTTCCCACCGTGTCAAAGAGAGCCTCTCGGCACTCTTTTCCCCGCTTGGCGCATCCCGAATGCCTGGCAAAAGCCCTCAGCTCGCCCTTTACAAATCAAAGCCGCGACGGTAATAAGCACCCGGCGGTCCGAGTCTGGCAAACGCAAGAAAGCACTCGGTGTACCAGATGCGAGGGACCGCGACAGAGAGAGCGAAAGAGAGAGAGAGAGAGAGAGAGAGAGAGAGAGACTGCGACGACGTGGCACGTGTGTACGGGGGATGAGGAATCGAGTGGAAAGAAGATATACGCGCGCTTCGCTGTCAAAGTGAGAAACGCAAGTTATGCACACCGGTTGGAGGCAGTTGAAGGAAGGGTTGGCTATGACGATACTGCAGGCCCGGCATGTATAGTTAGCCTGTGCGTTGGTCTCACCGGTGGATTGTCAGCTATCGGATGATGATGGCTGCTCGCGGGGAGGCCGAGAGATGCGCGGGCGAAAGGATGCATTATTGAGTGGCCTGTCCGGGGATTTGTAACGGCGGACATCCTCGGCAAAAATTGTTAATGGACTCGACGCGATGGTCTTCCGTAACTTCGATATTTTTCTTATTGGCCTGCGGCCTCCTACGCGCAACAGACCCGTGCAGAAATTATCGAAGGGGTCCAATTGGATTCGCGTACTTATCCCCACTTCCTGATATAGATCCAATGGGTCATCGCATTGGATATACCTAAACGTGACACTCGCACAATGGATTCTGTTCGGGATCCCCATTGGAATCCATTGTACAAATCCAATTTGTATCTGTAAGGTGTAGGTGTAAAGAAGGATGAAGGAGAGGAGAGCGTAGGAACCCAGCAGATAGCGAAGAGAGGAGTTGAACGAGGATCGGTGGCGATACCCGATATGTAGGGATCGTCGCCAAATATTAGCCCACGATAGAGTAGCGGCCACCAACCAGAAATCAATTGTACGACAGTGACCTTTCACACTCGTAAACGCCGTAAATACTACAAGAGAACAAGCACAATCATCAGCAAGAACGACCATTTTTCACATGTCAATCGAATCCAAGGAATAAGTCATTGAATCCTAATCTCGGCGGGGACTCCGATCCAGCCATCGAAAATGTATATGCCCAGGATCGCCTCACCAAAGAATCGCCATGCCAGAGAAATCGGGATTGCGACCCGCAAGAACAACTAATTCCTGATCAACTTCGGAGATCGAACGTACGAGGCCTGGGCAGGACCAATGACAATATAAGGTCGTAGATGATTCTCTCTCTCTCTCTCTCTCTCTCTCTCTCTCTCTCTCTCTCTCTCTCTCTCTCCCCCTCTCTCTCTCTCTCTCTCTCCCTCTCTCTCTATCTCTTCAAATCTAGTTCAAGTCCTGTAGACATAGCTTATACAAAACACGAAATAATTTATAAACATCGCGTTAAGAGAATATTCAAGGATAACTATATATATAAGGTGTAGAAATCGATTATTTTTGCAATAGATGGCTTTAGTAATCTGTATCTCGCATTGTATAAGTGCGATCGGATTACGCTAGACGGCGTTAGAAAGATAAGATTTCGTACTAAAATAAACATCTCAGACAGTATTGTGATTGCTTGACTCAATATCGTTTGAACGCGTGTCAATCATGGCCACCAGCAAAGTGAAAATACGCCATACTTTACAGTTGTTCTTCGACAAAGGCGAAAACGCAAGAAAATGTCGATAAAATAATGGAAATCGTCGAGTCCGACCGTCATGTAAGCCCTGTTTCGATTGCCTAGAAGCTAAACATTGCACAAAAAACCGTTTGGAACCACTTGAATAAGGCTGAAAACAAAAAGAAGCTCGATGTATGGGTGCCACACGAGTTAACACAAAAACACCTCATGGACCGAATTTCCATCAGCGAATCGCTGCTGAATCGCAACAAAATCGACCCATTTCTGAAGCGGATGGTGACCGGTGATGAAAAGTGGGTCACTTACGACAACGTCAAGCGAAAATGGTTGTGGTAGAATCGCGGTGAGCCGGCGCAAACGGTGGCCAAGCCAGGATTGACGGTCAGGAAGATTTTATTGTGTGTTTGGTGGGATTGGCAGGGAATCATCTACTATGAGCTGCTCCCCTACGGCCAAACTCTTAATTCGGACCTGTACTGTCAACAATTGGACCGTCTGAAGGAAGCAATCGCCCAGAAGCGGCCAGCTTTGGCCAATAGGAGAGGAATTATGTTCCATCAGGACAACGCCAGGCCACACACATCGATAGTGACTCGCCAGAAGCTCCGGGAGCTTGGTTGGGAGGTTCTTATGCATCCACCTTATAGTCCGGATCTGGCACCAAGTGATTACCACCTGTTCCTATCTATGGCGAAAGATTTTGCTGGTGAAAAATTCGCCTCAAGAGAAGCTTGTGAAAATCGACTGTCTCAGTTTTTTGTCAATAGGGATGAGGGTTTCTATGAAAAAGGCATAATGAAATTACCTTCAAAGTGGCAACAAGTTATCGATCAAAGCGGTGCATATTAGACCTAAATCGGATCATACTAACTATGCTAAATAAAGCCTTCAATTTCATGCAAAAATAATGGATTTCTTTTTACTACACCTTATATATATATATATTAGATAAGGAAGAAAGCCTATTGTGCAGGAAATTTTATTAATTTTATGTCAAAAGGGTAGCGTGAATGTATTGAATCGCGTAAGAAAATAAAAAATCTGATATTGAAAAATAGAAAAATAATTCTATAAATTTGACAAAAACCAACCGGCACTTATCTCCTTGTAAAAAAAATAATTAACCTGAATAGGGAGCTAGAAATTTGTTACAAATCCTAAAGGATTCCCACATTTTAGAACAAAATCCGATACGATTCTTGATGGACCCCATCACATTCTGTACGTTGAATTTTCTAAACGAAATATATAAATATACAACATGAGCGGATCTTACGAAAGTATAAATCTTATCTTAAGAGAGTATAAATCTTATCTTAAGAGAGTATAAATCTTATCTTAAAAAAGTATAAATTGCTCGAAAAAGTAGTGATCGCGTCACTAAAAATCCACAGTAAATACCGTTTGTCATTTATTTTACTGCACTTTGACACATCACCACACGCGTACATGCTCACGAAACGTGCAGGTTATGTTTCAACACGCTGAACAAAAGTTCCTCATGATTTTTCACATTTTTTCGACTCGATCGTGGTAAACAATCTCAAATGAAGTCAATCGGGAAATAGCGTGGAATCCACTTGTATTTCAACGTGGACTCCCTAATTACGGCGTCCCTATCGAATCTCTATTGAGATGTGGTAGCATCTGGGGACTCCCCAACAAATTTCTGCACGGGAACTTGGGCCTTAGCAACGTCCAGCGGGCTACTTTCATCTGACCATCCTTCGGGCCGACGACTCTTGTATTCTGGAGAACCGGACGTCATCATATTTTCGCCCACCTCAGAAACCACGTAGCTCATACAGCCTGTGAAAGTGTACGGTCGCAAAGGATCAGCTGGCGCGATGGTTATCCCGGATGAGGGAGGAGCGGTTTTCCCGAACGCGCAACCCGCTACATAACGGTGTACGCAATTGTATATGTACAGTCAGCACAAGGTTATGCGCCGGCGGTACTCCATCCCCGTATACCACCCCTTAGGACGTAGCTGTACGTACGCTGGAAAATCCTTCCGGCTCTTTTATATGTATAGTCTGATACATATCTTTGCAGTACTTTCGTGTATTACGGCAAAGATGTGTGTGTAAACCGGGACTCATCTATGCATGTAGTTATACTTTGGCTGCACGTTCTCGCGGACACCAGAGACGCGTTATTATTGGATTACATTTTTAATTCACCCTCTCTACACTCCAACAGGAGTACCGCGCCGCCATGGTTGCAGCATCACCAACATCACGTATACGCCGACCTAGCCTGAGCTTTCTCTCCGCTACCTTCCCCACCCCAGGCGAACGTTCGTATACCGTTACGAAATGTCTACTATATTTATTTATGTACATATATACATATATATACGTATATATGGGAAGGACTCGACTCCGAGTAGAACCTACCACCTTCTCCTACACGCCCAAAGCTCACGTCGCATCCTCCACTTTCGTATTCCAGATGAAATTACTATGCAGGAGATTTTATTTGTTGTATATATGGTAGCGCGAATCCCTCTGGCTCGCACAAGCCTGGACTCTACAAACGAGCACATTTTCGCTTAGGCTAATCGAGTTACCCTGCAATGGGTCTACGGACATCGACTCGGGTTATAATTCGCGCCATACGCAGGTTTTTACGTCGAAACGATGCGCTCGTACTCCACGTGTGCGTTTGTAGATCGAAAGTGCAGAACGAGTTCTCTTCGTCGATCTTTTTGCTACCATTTTTAATACTCGGTGATGACTCGCGGAATAGCTAAAAAACGGATTGTTCACGAAGGGTTTGTAAAAAAATGGACTCCAATAACGATGATAATATTCGCGAGGGTACCGTTTTCTTTCGGTCCACGAGCAAATCCTTCGTACTGTCGTATAATCACGCTCGTAACAGTGACTGGTATGAATTTCAGATGAATACTAATCGCCGGGTGCACAACCGACGGACAATGTTGACCTGACGCGCGTTTCACATTTAAGATTAGCGGGTCCTCGAGGCCTGAGCTTCAGGATCATCGCAAGACTTCTCCAGCTGGCTGGCATCTCGATACAAGGATAACGTGAACATCGTTACAATTGAAGTCACGTATTCCCGAAGCCTTCGGGATCCAAATCCACCTAGTCATCCAGCAAAGCGACCGAACGAATGATCGGACACGCGAGGGCCTTCCAGACTCGCATAATTAGATGTATCAAGACTGACGGCAGTTGCGGCGATTAGATAAATAAAACTTGATATTTATGCATTGGGTGTTTGATAATCTTGATTGGTATACTTTTGAAGTTTCTGTACAGTTTACTATTTTTCTTATGAGTGTACTAGGATGGCGAGATCGGAATTTTATACACAATTCATACATAGTCTTGCCAAGGTTTGTTTTTTTTCTTATTGGAAAATATTAACAAATAACGAAGTTATTACTATTCAATCAAAGTGGCGCAGCTACATGGCCAATCGGTGTAGGTGGTTTTGGCGACTAGGGTAATCTAAAATAAAAATAACAAAAATTACTTTTAGTTCAATAATAAAACTTTCGTATAACCGGATACTTTGTGGAAATTTTTTAATTACCCGAATAGCAAACTGTAGAACAAAGTTCGATTTTCGATTTAAAAAAAAATACGTTCAACAGTTGTTATTAACGAATGGATAAACATATAAAAATCATCTGGTAATTCAATAGAAAATGTTATCAACTATACTCTGTCCACATTGGACGTGAATCGGACGAATAGATTTTGAGCTACGACTTCCCATGCAGAAATTGTCATAGTGATCCAATTGGATTCCCATACTTGTCTCTACTTCCTGAAAGGGATCGAATGGTCATGCATTGGATTTTTATACTAAAACATCACGCTCATAGATTGGATTCTAGTCGGGTTTCTTCATTGGAATGCAATGTACGAATTCAATTTGAACCTGAAGGATTTCCACATTATCGAACAGAATTTTCTAAACAAAGTATATATATATATATATATATATATATATATAAATTTAAATTCTTTTCTATTTTTTATTAATTACTTGGCATCGAGACGTTGTCACATCTCTAAATACAAAATGAGTGAATTTTGAAAAAATCTAGATCGCTCAAAAAAGTATATCGGAAAAATCGATCAGAATCTCATAACTGAAAATTTACTGTAATTGTCAGTTGTTATAGATTTTACTGCACTTTGACATAATATCACCATAATGCAGGCTAATAAAGGGTGCATGCTATGGTTCAGCACGCCGAGTTTCTTCTCGTGACTCTTCTTATATTTTCGATACGTACGTGGTAAAAATTCTCAAACGCCGTTGATCGGGGGAAAGTGCCAAATCCAATTGGATTGCAATAAGGACTCCGTACGTGCGGCGTCCCTATCACATCCCTATAAGGATGTCGGCAGATCCGGGAACCCCCAACAAATTTCTGCAAATGAAAGTTAAGACCCGTGGCTGTCATACTATCAAATAAGTCAAGCTTGTACAGACCCCTCAAGAATGTTATATTTATTCTGGGGGTTTTTGGATCGATTCCAAATGTCGCAATCGGTTCAAAACAAAATAATAATGCATCCAACTTTTATTGCCATGATGGCCTTCCTCAAGCCTCCCATACATCCTTAAATTACGTAAGAGTATTTCGAAGTTCAGTGTGTCTCAACACAGCATTTCAATACACACTTTCTCTGTTCATTTTTCCCGTCCAGCCAGCATACGGTCGAGTATGCGTGAATTCATGCGTTGGTGATTGCAGAGTTGGCGATGTTGTATACACCGTCGTTGAACAAGCACGACATTTTGCGTGGCTCCTTCAGAAAATTGCTTTACGAGTAGCTTAATGCGCGACCGGTCAGGGGGCAACTACTGTGGGCGCCATAGAGAAGCAGCTATTGCGGACAGGATATGACCTCCCAGAGGAACCGAGGGGTCCCTTTCCCGGCTGCGTTGTGGTGACACACACACACACACACACACACACACACGCACGCATAGTTTCTCTTTCCCCTCCCATATCTCTCTTGTGTGCCGAAATGAGCCCACTTTGACTGTTCAACCACTATTGCAAGTCGGGACTGTCCCGACTGGTCGCTCATCTCGGAAATTACTTCCGTTGTGCGAGGCGCGTTGTAGCGTTCACGGCCCTCGAGAAACTGGCCGAGTAGGGTCGAGCGGTCTGCCGATGCAACTGCGCAAAAAGCCCGCACGGAAAATCTACGTCTTCCGGATGCTCGTGCAAAAGCGAAGAAAAAGCTTTTTTCGTTTCAAGAGCGCATCGTAACCCCTTCGATATTAAATACCCATACTGTGCCACGAGCATTACCTTTTTTTTTTTTTTTTAATTTTTCATGAAAACGGGGGACAAGATTGGAACAGAGGGAGACAAGAAATAATACCGGCGAAATAAGCTCTGGTGCTTTTACCTTGTGTGCACAAAGTTGTATATGCACGGTCCCCTTTTGTACCGAAATTGCTCCACTCGGAAATTACATCCGCTCTGGGCGCTCCACAGCATCGCATCGCAGAGACTCTCTCCGGGGCGGAAGAAGAGAAGACAGTCTTTTCCGGATTCCCATGTCGCTCTTTCTCTTTTCAAGTTTACGATCCTCGGGTAGCCTCTTGGACACTGGAGCGGTCGCCGTGACCGCGCAGCCCGAACCACCGTACCTCTTCGTGAACCGGAAATAAACATTTTGTTTTTTCGCTCCTGCTTATTGTTTATCGTCCAGAGTCGGTGCTCTGGAATAGCGGAGATTTAATTTCTACTGCAAATAATGGCGGGATAGTCCTGGTCGGTTGGTCAGATTCACCATACGAAAGAGGAACACAAGTGAGCAGGCTTGTTCCAGTTCTCACGGATTTGCGTGAAGAAATAGCTCGGTGTTAACGACGGGCCAATCAATAACCACGGATAACGACTGGTCTCGCGAAAAGACTCGAGCCCCGGAGAAACGATCGAAAAGCCCGCGCGCGTGTACTCTCGCAGCTCCGCCCTCGACTACACAAGGCAAGGATGAGTTTATATTTCGAGCTCTCGCGAGAATGCGCGCATATGTGCGCCAGCGGGTCTTGAAAATAGCGCTGATTGCGTTTCGCGTTCCGATGTTTCGGAGCCGTACTAACGACTCGCCGGTTAAGCCTGACCGGTGAGATTATTGTCCGAAGGCGTTTCAGCTGCGGCAAGAGCTTTGTGCAAATGACCGCGGACGAGAGAGTATCGAAATGGGCGTAAATGTCTTCAGCGATGGGCCGATGGTAATTGCCGTTTCGTTTGTTCCCGTGAGCGTCGCGTCTCGACCGATCTGCTCGAAGAATAGCAAATATCATTTGGGGGGGGGGGGGGGGCATGAGAAGCGCGGGTCAGGGACAATGAGAGGCTGCAGCGATAAAAGCTACCTACTATTTCGCTAAAATGATTGGATACCAAATAATCCCAAACAAAACGCTACAAATTGTAAGCAAACGCAACGCAAACAAATTCAGGGCAAGCCTGGGTCATGTAGGGTTTAGTTGTGTTTGGCTTTGTTTAGGCTTGATTGTCTTGATTCGTTTTTATAGGGTTTGTTTCAGCTCGGTTGTGTTTGTTTGGATTTTGTAAGGTTGGTTTGGGTTTATTCGGGTTCGTTTGATATTTCTTGGGTTTGTTTCAGATCGTTTGAGATTTTTTAGTATTTTTCGGAATTGGTTATTTTAGTCTGGGTTTTGTAGGGTTTGTTTGGTCGTATTTGTGTGCGTTTAGCTTTTGTCCGGGATTGTTTAGGCTCGATTACGTTTGCTTGGATTTTGTGGGGGTTTTGTGTGATTGTTTCGGCTTAGTTGTGTTTGTTTGGGTTTTGTAGAGATTGTTGGGGCTGCATAGGGTTTCATAGAGTTTGTTTAGGTTTTGAGGTTTGGCATTGCTGAGGTTTGTTTGGGCTCGATTGTATTTGTTTGGGCTTCTTTGGGTTTGTTTGATATCCGATCATGTCAATAAAGTATGAATAGCAGTAGCGCGCTATGTCAGATATATATACACAAGCGCATTAATTTCTCAATTTTCAGAATTCGATATTTCGAAAACTATCGCGATGCGCCAAAAATTCTTTTAGGTAAAGGGCTTAACTTGTCAAAATGAAGGTGTGTGCAGAATTTCAGCTAAATCGGAGTTAACGGCTATTCGGAAGTTTGTCTCAGTGTAGAAACGGGAATGGTTGAATGACCTTGGTGGATCTTGGAGGAAAATATGATTCGCACGGGGCAACGGGCATGACTGCGTTAACAATGGCACTCGCGTCTGGGCGCCTCTCTTGTTTGATGAAAAGAGCGAGAAAGCTACACAGGATCTGTCAATCCGCGTACACGTCGTCCATGAAGTTTCCTCTTCCTCGACTCGTACATGCGCCCCTGTGTTTGTACGCTTATGAGACAAGGCATCCGGACTTCCATCACGGCTAATGACATGCACCGCGAGCTCTCCTTCTCGTGCTGAGCTTCGTGCAAGAACGCTTCGAATCCCCGAACACCCGCGGGTAAGTATCCGCACAACTTAAATTCCTTTTATCCACCTTCGCCACCCTTCGACCCGCAACGTTCTCTTCGACATGGTCCGACTACCTTGCCGCTCAAGCATGATTGATATTAAATAAATTATTGCTCGGCGTACATCCGGTCGCACAGAGAGACAAAGAGAGAGAGAGAGAGAGAATACACACTCGCTGGAATCCTACGATTTTATATCACATTCCATTTTCCCTTCGTCCTCTCTGTCCGATATTCTACTATTTTCGTTCAAGATCACTCCGCGTAATTCGTCCGGTCGAGCCATCACGGTTAGTTTAATGTCATTTCACGGTCATTGTCCACGCGAATTGTACGCGCGATGCAGAAGTAACGCAGAAGCGTCAGAACGTAATGCACATTGGCTTGAGACGTGTGGATGTCGGAGCTTCGAGGTGACTCCGACAGGTGGAATCGTACTCCGAGCTTGGGTCCTTTTACCAATAATCCATTAAATAAACGCGACGCGTTTCCGGTGTTCGCTTTGTTCGAGACATGCAAGTCACTCGAGGTCTCCTTCGCTCGATCCACGAACGGTGTGACTGTCTTGGATAAAAAACTCTGGAGGGGAAGATCGAGCGTTGATATTCCCTGTGGCCTTTCAAGTGCTCGCTATGACCGCAGGAAATCCTTTTTCCCGTCGCTGAGTCCCGCGTCGATTGTGTACTCGTTGGTCAAGAAGACACGACGGCAAATGTGTCACGTGTGGGACGCAAAAGCTTTTTTTATCCAGTCCTTACGAGGAGAGAAGGAGAGCGAGGAAAAATGGCAGCGTGATCGGAAAGCGCTAGAAAGTTTGGTCGAATCTTGTGTACACGAGGCTACCAAGGAGAGTCGCACTAAGTGTGCGAGAAAACTTTGGATACGAGAGTTGCGAATGTTGAAAAGCAACGGGGTGGTTAGAATTCTCGTCCCGAAGGAACTCGCTCTACCCTCGACCTCAAAACGAATGCAAGGAGGGCGCGACCTGGATCCTCGGCGCTCGATCCCTTGAAGAAAACGGATTTACAACCTGTTGCTGAGGATGAGGAAATCTGAGCGACCCGGCAAGGGTATAGGATGGTTATCCAGTCACTTAAAGATTCCCCTCGATATTGAAAGAATATCCGAAAAAAAAGAAAGCCGACGGATCTCTCTCTCTCTCTCTCTCTCTCTCTCTTCCTCCCTCCTGGCAAACTGTGGAGGGCGTACGAAATTCCCGAGCAACCCTCCTGTCCGGACCCTCGCGATTCCTCAATGCCTTGTAAACAGCACGAACCTCCGGATGACGAGTAGAAGAACGCGACGTCCTGGCTGCGTGGTGGAGAAACAGCCGCCATAAGGCGGTTCAAGGGAAATTCTTGATAAAAAATTCCTCCTCGAAATGCGTGGAAATAAATTTGTGTCTGCTCGATCAACGCTCCGAATAATTTTTGAGCCTCTCGATAAAAGTTGTGCCAATATGGGTCGCCGGTATTCATTGATGGCACTCGAAGAGCGGAGGCGAAGCAAAAAGTTTGGTAAATTGACTTGATCGGTGCATGTGTACACATGCGTTGATGAAAGTCTCGTATATCGGTATATCGCAGTGTGGATATGTGATTAAAGCTCAAAAGCTCTGCGTAACACCTGCACAGCCCCCATTATCTTTTTTCAATCTGTCTTCTCGTTCCCTCGGCATATATGTACGGCATGTATGGGGAGAGTGAACGCGAATTCCCTCTTCCTCCTCGCTCTATCTATCTCTCTCTCTCTCTCTCTCTCTTTCTCTCTCTCGCTCTCTCTTTTTCTCGCTCTTTCGCTGGTCTCCCTTTCTCATCGTCCCTCTCTGTACTCACCCGTGTTTCGGATTCTCGATGCATCCACCCGCACGGGCAGGAATTTCCGTCGACGCACCGGCGAATCGCTATCCCCGCGTTCGGATAATAAAGGTCATCGATTCGATAGATCCAACAGAGGAATCCTCTCTACGGGCCAGCGATGGAGAGGAACCTTTCACGAGCCCTATTTGCACGTCTCGCTCTCTCCAGCAATCCCTATTCACATTTCGTGTAATATTTTAGTATGCGGAATGCCATTGTCGTTAGCATTTTGAATAAGAGAAAATTTGTCGACAGGGAGAACGTCCCATCCAACGGTCTACCTAGTGAGCTCTCGAAATGAAATATGTCATCTTGCTAATACCGTGCGGTAGAAGTAGAGTAGGCCACGGATAAAATCAAATTTGGCAATTCGAAGGGAAAATTGTGCCTAGCGATTGAGCTTCCAAGTGAATGACGTCATCTCGCCAAGATCGTGTGGAGGAATTATCGAATGCAAAGCAGCAAGAAGAATGAATCCAGGACCTGGTAAAATGTGACAGCTGTTATCATGGAAGTAATGTCGCACCGAGTGATTGAATGTATCATTCATTAAGAGTACGTGGGGACGTAGAACCGAGACAAGCCCAAACAAAGTAGGATCCATCGTTATTGGGGTATGTGGACCACTTCAAAATTGCTAGCAAAATGTGTTTCCTTTTGTAAATAATTACTTCGCTTGTATTTTTTAGGGTGAAACTCTTCAGAGTAAAAATTCCGTGCCCTAAAACTGCCGGAATCCTTCAAAAGAAAGCAGCTCAAAGCTGCATAGGAAAAAATGCTTTGAGGCGACTAAATCCGTCATTCGGGGGCCTCAATGAATTATTTACGGACAAAATAAAACATTATGGTATTTCAGATATGATTGCATCGACCTAACGAATGCTCAGAACAGTCAAATATTTTTATGCAACATCTTACTATTTCACTGGCCACCTGCAAATAAACAATTTCTTTGATCAATTTTGGGACCCATTATTCGTCATCGTCAGACAAAGAGTCGCTTCAAAGAAACAAATCAACCAAGAAATAAATCAACCAGAAACACGTCACAATTTTTTACAACCGAAGTACCGTCCCCATTATTGGCAAGCTTGTTCGCGAGTGCACTAGCGAAGCTCGGAGTCGGTTCGTAGCCATCGGTTGGTACAGCGGGATCCCGTGATATATACATGGGACTCGGGTTGCTGGAAGCTATCGGCTCGCGTTATCGAGAGGAGGGTGAAACTGTTCAGGGCTGTTCGGTCGTAGATCGAGAGGGTGAGCGTGCAACAAGTAGTTCGGTTTTCAAAGCCCATTGAAATTGATGGCTTTCCCATACCATGACGTAACTCCCTCGAACCTCGTTGGGTATATATGCCGAACGGTTTATACGCGGTGTTGGTGTCGGTGTGATGCTGCTCGTTGCGCGCGTCACGGTCCCACGCGGTGTGGTCGCGATCGTGCCTCGGTGGCGCTTTACCCGAGAGCTTACAATACAGCGAAGATTTTATCGATATTGCGGAATGGGAATGCGAGAGGGAAAGAGTGCGGATCATCGGTAGGATGAGAGTAAAAGCGGAGGGAAATGGGATGTATATATATATATATCTATGTGTGTATGTAAAGCCGGTGTGAAACGAGAAACCGATGCCTGGAGCGAGTGCGAACAGGACTCTGGAATGGGGCAGGATATCGGGGAGGAAGAGAGATTGCAGCAGCTTTTATTACTGCATTTTCACCTTGTCCCAGCTTCGTGATTCTCTTTACACTCTATCGAACGTCAAACCATCCATCCGTTCTCGTCACGTTTCATCCTTCCTGATGTATGTCCCTACATACTAGTACATAATATACATACATATGCTCGTGCATACGATGCGAGGGTCCTGTATGATAAAAAGATGATTGTACGCCACCTCGTGTTTCATGGGAACTGCACAACGAGGTGGTAATTCCCCGATGAATTTTCACCGCCGAGCTCTTTCATTTTACAGGTTCCCGGATATAATCGCTATCGATGCCTCGATGGCTTGGAGCACCAAGGGGACCAATTAGAAATCCACTTCTCGGTTCTCTTTTTTCCATGTACTTCCTGCTCTTACGGTATTCGCTGCACGGGTGTTAGTAGCTGAGTACGTTTGGCCGAGTATACTCGAAGGTGATGCTAAAGCCACGTATCGACAGGTGTTTTATTGTTTCAGTCGAACGTACTGGAGCTAATCGCTTATGCATATCGAACACTTCACATCGGGCTCGGCGTTCTCTGCTTTCGGGTGAGTAGTGTTTTTTCCTTGACGTGCTGTACCGATTAATCTACCGAGTAAATATTGTTTTTCTTTGCAATGGTACCGCGTACGATAGGGCTTTTACGATAAAGTCCTTTGCACTTTTACCCTACACTCGATACTTGGCTGTTTTCAGTTACGTAGAAACGTGCTGGGGAGTGCCTGAATCCTACCACATCCCTATAAGGATTCGATAGGCACGCCGCACGTAGGGACTCCACATTAATATCCAAGTGGATACCACGTTATCTCTCTATTGACGTCGTTTAAGATTTTTTTATTTGAAATTGTCAACCCGGAATTTGTTAGATCTCCCAGAAAAAAAATATCCTACCGTGATCCCGTGTACAAATTTCTTGCGGGGTCCCGAGTTGCACCCACATCTCTATAGAGATTTGTTAGGGACACTGCACATAGAATGTCCTCATAGGGTTTTAATTGGATTCTGCACTGTTGCCCGATAAACGCCATTTGAGAATTCCTTACCACGTTCGAATCGAAAATATGTGAAAAGCCACGAGAAACCTGCACATTTCGTAATCGTGCACGCGTGTCTTGATATATCAAAGTGTAGTATAATAAATGAGGAAGAATAATTTCCACTGATGGGATCCAAATCGATTTTTAAGATATAATTTTTTTAACAATATATACTTTTTTGCAGACGCGATTAATATTTTTTTAACATCCGTTAATTATGTATATCTATATACTTTGTTTGTGAAACTCAATGTCCAGAATGCGATGGGATTTATCAAGAATCGTATCGAACTCTGTTCGATAATATGGGAATATTTCGATGGAGAATCCCGATGGGATTCCAATGTACGAGTGTGACGTTTTAGTGTAGGAATCCAACGAGCCATTGGATCTCTATCAGGAAGTAGAGGGAAATATAAGAATCCAATTGTATCCCTCCGACAATTTCTGCACGGGTTTGGGTTTGCAAGGAAAGTATGAAGATTCGGCGGCTATGTTTTTACCGGGGTCAGCTGATTAGCCACCCATCCAATTGTTGACCAATGCTGCCCGTACAAAATCGGCGCGTTAAGTGATCGAGGAATATCCGAGCGAAGCTTTCATCCGCGAAACCTCGTGACCGCAAGTAGCATCGTACAAGCTCGCCAGCCCTAATAACAGCGTTCACTTCGATATCCGAAAAGAAAAAAAACATCGCAATATAGAGAATGGTGGTTCTTTTCGTTGTTTTTAAATTCACGCGCATCATCTCGAATACGTTTATAATGATAAGTTGTCATTACGTGGATGGCGTGCGGAGGAGGTGCGCGCGTTCGCGGCCAAGAAGTTGCAGGGAAAAACAAGGGCACGGCTTGAGCGCGTCGGTTGCAAACGAGAGAAGAGAAATGATGATCTCGCCTGCTTCGGGGTGCGTAATAGCTGCAGGTCCAACATGAGAAAAAGAGAGAGAGAGAGAGAGAGAGAGGGGCGAAGAGAGAGAGAGAGAGAGAGAGAGAGAGAGAGAGAGAGAGAGAGAGAGAGAGAGAGAGAGAGAGAGAAACGGACGAAGAGTCCGCGATTATTGATTAGTTCGGATGAGGCTCGATCGGTCCCGGCAATCCATCAAGACCCAAGACTCAAAGTGTATTTGGGTACGTGCATGCTATATCCACACTGCCAGCAGCATTTCTCTTACGTGCCCTTTTGTTTCGACGAAACACACTGTATATACCGGCCCTCTAGTCGTCTCGTACCACTACCAAAAGCCTCCCTCTCCTATACGTATATGCGTTGATGCTGCTCCTTCGTTCGGGCTGTTGTTCCTTCTGTTGCCTCGTTGATGCTCGCGCACCGGACCTCTCGTATCGGCGCCGAGCGAGGACGGTCTTTAAAAACGCATTACCGAACCAAAATAATATTGCTCTGGGACTTTTTTACTGCGCTGATCTACAGGAGGAGCAGGCAACAGACACCAATAAGGCCGATCGGCAAGAGGGACGCAGCCGATTCGGGTCGATCGTCGTCGCGGGCGTCCCTCGTCGTCCTCTCGCTCTCTTTCTTCGTCTTGCCGAACCATTCAATTATTTTGCAATCAACGAGAAAAGAAAGAGAGAGAGAGAGAGAGAGAGAGAGAGAGAGAGAGAGAGAGAGAGAGAAATGGTTCGGTCGATTCGAGACTCTCGATCCTCTCTCACGGCCGGTTGATGTTCCAGCCGAACAAGTGAAAAAATAAAATCTTTCTAGTACGTTAAAATCTTGCCTCGCGAGAGCTGGTCGAGATGTTCATTGTACGAGGGAAACGTGTCAGAATCGCATTGATTGCGCAACGATGGGAATCATCTTTGATGTCTCTCCGCGACGCACTCCTCGAATTATGATATTTTTTTGGTTGATAATAATCGATGTCGGAGGGTTCGTGAGAGAAAAGAAAAATGATAAAAATGTATTCGTGTTGGCGAGGCACAGGGCTCCTGATTAGCGCGAAACTCGGGTTTCTAATCAAGCTTTCGTGATTGATATTGCACAGGGATCTCTCACGCTCTATTAAAGTTTAACGTTGGGACCCTCAGACTGGAGCGATTAATTAAGTATCCCGGTCGAAGGATATTTGATGTATACAGCTATATAGGTAACCGGATTTTTTCTGATAGAAAATAAGAGAGAGAGGGAGCGAGGGCAGGAGAAAGAGGAGGCGTAAGAGGAAAGAACGTGAACGACGTAGCTCGAGATTCATCAAATTTTGTTGAACCCTCTGGAGCTCGAATGCGTCGACCGTACCATCCATCGCCGACGCCATACTCATACCCCTGCTCCCACACCCCTCTCCTCCTTCTCCCTCAGCCGTTGTGGAACGATATAAAAATGGCATTCTTTAACTGATTGTCCCCGGGAGCTACGTCTCGTGAATAGCCTTAGGAAGAGAGCAAGAGAGAGAGAGAGAGAGAGAGAAAGAGAGAGCGAGAGAGAGACGGGAAGAGTGAGGTATCCCCCATCCCACAACGAAATCCTTCTCGAACTTTTACGATAACCAACTGGAAATAACTTTGTAACTTTATTATAGAAGCCGCTCTCTATACCGCCACCACCGACCTGCCTCTCGTGGAGAGCAGACCAGAGCGTTAATAACAAAGACAGCGAGAGGGGCGAAAGAAGGAAGTAGGAAGAAGAAGAAGGAAGAAGAGGGAAAAAAAGGACCGGAAAGAAACAGCGAGGAGGCGAGATGGAAAATCGTACTTATCGGAAATTTTACGGTTCCGCGATCTTATCTCCATTTGCGGGTGAACGAAATTCTCGAAAGGATGTATACAGGTACCCAGGAACAAGATTAAACGCAACGAAATATACGTTTGCGAGAAGACAAATTTAAAAGCGGAAATTTTCTTTCGTCCGCCTGAAAATCAACTATATTTTACTCATACCTCCAGGCTGTTCTTTTTCGTTCCAATCTTCAATGTTTTTTATCGTTCTTTTTTTTCGTTGGCGGTGTAGGGGTTTGGCACGAGTTCGAGGAATTATCCCATTATATTGACATCAGCGTTGATCGGACGCGTATATTTTTGCCCGCAGTGCTGTAATATGTCCTAACCTAAAAATTATACGTGCGAAGCGAGAAAGGCGCATTCGAGCGGCGGCAACAATCAGGCACACCGCGAATTTTCCTAATGCCCACCATTTGGCGAACTACGAGGATTCGTTATAAAATCTGACCTTTCTCTCGTACC
Source organism: Ophion ventricosus (assembly GCA_963932345.1). Taxonomy (NCBI): domain Eukaryota; kingdom Metazoa; phylum Arthropoda; class Insecta; order Hymenoptera; family Ichneumonidae; genus Ophion; species Ophion ventricosus. The sequence goes on along the minus strand of OZ010716.1, from coordinate 22,130,779 downwards.
CCGAAATTATAATTTCATCAAACTCATTAGGCTCGCGTGTGTCCGACGGCGTCGCTGCAACGTCGTCTCACTCAGTCAAAAGGCCTCCAGCCCTTAGTCCTTCCGTCCACTCGTACTCGTCCCGAAGTATGCCCCGAATTTTCGAATTTCCGAAGCACCAGCGATATCCAAAAATCTTCGAGCCTCCTGATACGGTCACCTATCCCATTAACGTGCCAGACCAATGTTGTTTCGGAGAGATCGCGGCAACCGCGCACCGATCGCTAGACCGCTACTGTTGCTTTATAAAAAGTGTACGTGCGCTCTCTTTATAATTTCTCCTGGTCTCGGCAGACAAGGGTAACGCGCAGGACAGCTGAGCAGCACCCACGGTAATTCGAAAAGTTATATGATAAATAAGCTCGCGATCGCTCATCGCGGCTCAAAGCCCCCACGGCTCACGAGGAATACACACGCGGGACAAATTTTAATGCCACACGCCGCCAAACTCTCTCCTCGTGTTGCTTGGTCTAGCTTGGTCAAGGTAGGACTGCCGAAGGGGACAGAGGGGTGCGCGAGATGCTCGAAGGGTGAACGCTCTAGCGACAGAAGGCACGATGGAAAATATAAATATATACATGCACATCGCATCAACCGGAGCGCGCCCGCGCGCCCGACTCGACGATTAATTGTGTAATCGATAATTGGGGTGCTCGCAAAGTACTCTTTCGCCCTCGTAATATTATATACATGTGTAGCAAATACGAAGCATCGTCGCGGCTGGATATCGCGATACGCTTTAAAACGTGAGTCACTCGCGTGCAAGGCCGAGCAATCGTTCTCGTATATTGCATTTATTACATATATATAGTCGCCGTCTAAGCCAGGCAACCGCGATACTTCGTTGTCGCTCGATGCTGATAATCAAGTTCGTCGAGGGATGACGAATCGGCCAATTAAAGTTCGATATAACGGTGAGATAAGGGGTGGCAGCATGGACGACCGGCCGATGAACTTACACGGGGGATGTTTCAGGCCTCAACTTTGCTTCTCTCTTGTTTTCGCTGCCGCAGGCTTTTTATATGAACGTTTTTTTTGCTCTGGTTTCGCCAAAATCGATGAACCGCCGAGAAGATGCAGAGAGTTCGGGTAGTCAGCCCTGTTCCACCCGTGTTCGAATGGCAAATTACTTTTTTTTCTTTTTTTTTTTTTACTTAGTCCTATGCGGATCGTAGGATAATCCGTGATGGAAGGGCAATTGCAGATAACTGTGTGGAGCACAGATGAGATTTTCTTGATTTTTTTGGGTTCTTAATGATATCATAATTCATGAAGCAATAGCGATTATGGCATTATTCGAAGATACTTGAGGCTCTCCCGAATTAGGATTGTACTTGGATAAATGAGCTTTGTTTTTTTTTGTTTTAAGTAGTCGAGATCGGATGAGGTATATAGATGATGTATCTTCTATTTCTCTCTACTTTCTTTCTTTATTTCTTACTCTCTTTCTCTCTTTGTTTATCTCCTCTTTGGATTAAATCCTAAAGTCCATGCAGACGAAGTCACGGGCAAAAGCTAATATATATATATATATATATATATGTATATTGGAGCAAGGAAATGTCTGATGGAGCAAGGAAATGTCAATAATGTTCTATGCCAATGCAAAATTGGAGACGCAGAATTAGGTCGAGTTGTTACAAAAAAATGCAATGAATTAATTGCAATTCTCAAGATAATGATACCAATTCCCCAGAAACTTTCGATGTGTCGATAGGAAAGAATTACCATTTAAAAAATCGCGATTGCAAAACTGAACTCCTGTCAGCCGTTCGACACCGTTGTCGTGCAACATTATTACTTTTCTGTCGATGTAAGCGCAATCATTAGTCAAACGGTCGGAGGCATTGCTCGTCAGAAAGCAGCTGCCACCAGCTTCATACCGTTCTTTATTCATACTTTTTTGGTGGCCAAGAAATCCGTGCGATTGATTCATTATTTTAACTGTCATCCGCCAAGCTAATAAGTTTCGTGCTCGTTAATTCGAGGCTCACTTTACACGTACAGTCAATGAATGAATTAAAATTCATCGATCGGTAGGAAAAAAAGGGAGAATGAACAGGAAAGCAATAGGAGCCTCCAGTGCAGTTGCCGACAAGTGGCGCCCCCGGCTTGCTTTCTACGGATCTGGTGGCAACTAACAGCGCCGGTGCAATATCAAATATGTATGTATATATATATATATATGTACAGGCCGTTTCACGAGAAAGGTAGGATTCCGTGCAGGTATATATATGACGATCTGCAATAGGTAAAGCATTTATTATTGGGTCGTAATAACGAGTTTGATTAAATATTTTTAAACAAAGTCAAAACATCCAAATATTATTTGAAATACGTCTTTTATGGGTTTAGTTTTTTTTTATGGAAAAAATAAGCGAGTAACATGGCTTGAAAATAACAGGATATTTTTCTTTTAAAGTCCTGTGCAATTGTGTAGGTTATTATTAATGTTTAAAAAGCTAATGGAAGAACTGAGTCCTGATGATATTACGTTAAAATCATGAAGAACGCTACATCCAACTCTACAAAATATTCCAAGAACGTCGCTTAATTTTTTAATTTGTTTTTTGTTTCGTGTCACCGGAGATCGGAAAATGCAACAATGTCTGATAAATATAAAAATAAAATGAAAAATAGATTGCGATTGGAACGAATTTATTTTCTTTTTAATGAGATGGTTAAGCTTTTATGAGGCGGAGAAGAATGATAAATTTGTATTAAGGCTGTTGCACTTAAAGGAGGACAGGGAATGCTGAGCGTCGCATTTATCGGTGAGAGATGAGTGCATCGTCGAGAGAGAAAAAGAGAGACAGAGAGAGAGAGAGAGGGAGGAAGAAAGGTATTCACGCGGAACGCGCTGTCGAGGAGATAATGTTTTGCGGCAACAGGTGAGGCAGGTGTTCGACCTGAATGTTGGAATAGGTGCGCATGTGTATTTCTATTGATGTGTGTATGTGCGCGAGAGTTTCGTCGCTACTGGTGCAAACGTCTATTAACGCGGATCTATGGATCAGGTATACCGATTCGTATGTACCTCTCGCTCCGAGGGGGAACGATAATTGCCGCTTTCGCGGCTCGTGCGATCGCGGCATAAAATGCGTCTCTCCTTTGCCGTTCTGCGCCGACCATAGGACTCCACTGGAATCGACTGCTCCCCAAGGGATTGACGAGTGTCGCGTATGTACGCGAATACGTCCATACCCCCGTCCATCCCAGCCTGCCTTGGGATCATTGATACTTTTTCAATCAACCGCGACTCGGGTCGTTACAATTAGAGACTGCGAGAAAAAAGAAAAAAAACTACGAGCAGTCGCAGCGAACGTAGAAACCTCGGCGATTTCACGTTTTTATGTACGGAGATCGGTGAAGGCGCGATCCCGTCGCTTTTGCCTTTAAACATTAGTCGTCTCGTGAAAAGAGGACGATTGGGAGATAGAAATTATTCGTGAGGTGAATTAGTAAGGATTTTAGTCATACCAAGTATTGGAACCGTCTTTGTGGTTGCAAAAAAACTATTTTGTTTGTTACGTGCGTTATTATAATGGTATGAAAACCGGTCATGGGAATTTGAATTTGAGTTAAAAAAGATAAATCGCTATTCAACATTTACAAAGGGTTGCTTCAAAAATATACACGAAACAAGGACAACATTTTTTTACACATTTGTCTCGATACAAAATTATGGCACACTGGAAATCCGTCTGAGGCCAAATTTTCGCCGAAGCCGTACTGGAATTTTTCTAATTTTTGGGACTAAAGCGTTCTTTAATACAGAATACTACGGAAATACCAACGATTTTCGTTAAATATTAAAATAAACTTTTTGCATCTAATATTTTTATAAGCATTTATGTCAGAAAATCCTATGTTTTTTTTATATCTTATATTCTTTTTAAAGAGAATTTTTTTAAAACAAAAAATTGTATAGAACAGAATGTTATATAAAAAAAGTATGTCTGCGAATTGTTACGTACTCCTTTCCGTTACCATCATAAGAAAACGATTTTAAATTTTCAATCAAGTTCATTAATTAAGAAAAAAAATTAATATCAGTCCCCGTATCCGTTTTTGGCCTGACATGGTAATGTTACAATTAATTGACAATTTTTCGATAATTTCTTAATAATACAATACCACCGTTCCATTTTTCAGATAATTGATAGAATTCTAATATAATTGTCTCGTTATTCTTTTTCCAAAAAGGCTACCCAAAATCCCAGTTCAGTTAAAAAACACCAAGCTGTCATCGCAATCCCTTGGAACACGCGAACAGGCGTATCTAAAGAAAAAAAGCACCAAGGCTCGCGAGCATACATAAAAAGTAATTTCCGTAATAACTTGTAGTCACTTGTCCGATGGAGAGGCGGTCTTGATCGGACAAGCGATCAGTCCGCGCTCGAGTAAAAGTGGTTCGGGTGTGCGGAGGTCCGCGATGGGGACATCGTATAATCCAGTCCGGCAAGAGGAGAGGGGAAGGGTATAGTGCCCTCGTAGAACAGGCTCGCCTTGTTCGGTTCGGGTAATCAAGAGCCTATAATTTAGCCTGATCGAAACGTACGAGACTAACGAACAAGAACGATCGTGATTTTTCGTGTTGAAAATCATCGCCCCGTCGTTCCCTTCTCTCCTCTAACCCTCTTCTCCCCCTCCCCCCTCCGCCCTTCTCTTTGGCTTCTCGCTGACCAACGATACTTTTACCGATCACAAATTCCGCATATATACACATACGGGTATACACTTGATACGATATAGACAAAGTATCTCGGCCGTACTGCGATTCCCCGCGGTATTTAACGATTACGTAGAAAAACAATTTATAAAGCATAAACGTTCTCAATCACTCGCATTCGCATCGTCATTATACGATAAAATAGAGCCTCTCTCTCTCTCTCTCTCTCTCTCTCTCTCTCTCTCTCTCTCTCTCTCTCTCTCTCTCCCTCTCTCTCCCTCTCTCTCATTTTCTCGGGTATAGCTAACGATTCGCAAAAGTATCTTTCTCCGTATAGAGAACGGAGTAGCGAGACGGAACCGAGCATTCTACCTTCGTGTATATATCATCAACAGTGCTTAGTTTCGTAAGGGCGTATGGAGTATTTTCAAGCGCAGGTTTGACGATTTTTCATCGTCAATCCATCAGTATAGGAATACTGATATCGCAAGCAGCCAGAGCATCCTCGTCGTCTTCGTCGTCGTCATCATCATCATCATCATTATCATCACCATTGACTCTTACCGAATTTGTATCCCTCGACGACGCGTGTGCTATAAACCGAAATTTCGTTGGACCAATTGACCCACCGATCCTAATGTCGAATCAGGACTAATTTTGCTTTTTATTGCGATACTCCAGGAAAGAAAAAAAAATCACAACGCGCCAGCTCCAATCACCAAAGGCGCCCCGGGGAAACTACCGTCTTTCTCGCTCGCGCATTATTACCCCACGGCAAACCATGTTTGCCAATTAGATGGAACAATCAAATTCAATGTCGAGATGGGTTTTCGAGGAGATTGCGACTCACCGCGATAGTCTTTCGTATGATGCAGTTGAAGCAAATTTTACAATGACTAGGAGAAAAAATATGTAGTGAAGGATTCTCATCGATCTTTTCAAATAGACGGTTTTTACGAAAACAAGCTTTCGAATTGTTAAAACTTCAGTACTTAATCTCTCCGCTCGTTTTTTCCGATTAAATCTATTTCTTGCCATCTACAACAGAATTAGAAGTTTTTCTAATTAAAAATTCTTGTAATAATAATATTCTACGAAACGAATATGTTAAATATACTGTTGCAAAAGATCACAAATTTCTATCCTTCTTGCCAACGCCAAAATTCAAAACATTTAAAAAATTAATGTTTGTTCCAATAAAAAATAAACAAAGTACGAAATCTCACAATAATAATATTCTACGAAACGAATATGTGAATATACCCTTTTAAAATATCACGAATTCGTATTCTTTTCGCCACCTCTAAAAATCCACACATTTGAAGAATTAATTTCCGTTCGAACAAAAAATAAACAAATTACGAAAATATAACGAGATATAGAAAACGAGTACGGAGTGAGGCGTACCTTGCGAGGATTTCTTACAGAGGATATCACGACTCCAACAAGCTTATATTTCCCAATGAACACACGTCGTACCCACGTTGTACCGTTTTTGCCTCCTAAGGGGGCGGGAGAGTTCAAATTTTTGTTTCCCCTCCTTACCCGGTGATTCCGTGGGAGACGAGGAACGGCATTTTGCATTCGGGCGTGAGCGACGACCCACAGAGCCCGCCGACGCAGCATCTATCTCGTCACAGGCTCACACACATACACACACACGTACACCCCCACCCTAAAATACGTATGTGCTATATATCTGCGTATACGTATGTATTATGCAACCCTTCGCCCGCGTTGTAAAGAGAAAAGATAGATACGGAGTATATTCACCCCCAAAGGCCGGGGGTTGAGCATCCCCGTAGTCTCGTACTTTCCCAGCAGAGCTCATCTCGAGCTTTGACGTCCCGACACTCGAAAGTCGAACACTATCGCGGAGAATCAACTAGAAACAAAGACAGAGACGCTCTGAGTGTGTGTGTGTATGTGTGTGTGTGCGAGAGAGAGAGAGAGAGAGAGAGAGAGAGAGAGATACTGGGGTTGTTTAAGGGAAAAAGCAAGATAGCCTGGCAACTCCGCTCTCCGAGAAAATATCAAAATTTACCAGAAACTCTCGTACATTTCCCATCCTCCCTCGATGCAAAGTTAATTTTTTCCCGTGCAACGATCATACCATCCGAAACGTTGCCCACACATCGCAACCCCCTTGAGAAACCCAATCCCGTCGATGTTGCGGAGCTTATTATAAATATTGCCCAGCAAACACGACGATAATTTCAGCTGTGAGCGGAAAATTCTCGTACTGTAACCTCTTCATCCTACCCCTCCTATCACTGCGACATTTCGCGAATATTCTGATGCAGAAACGGATTGGCCACACATAACACACGTGGTGATGACGTTTTCTGGATCCTCGCGTTTATTCGCACGTATATACGTATATATGCATTTAAATGTGCAGCCACATATATCTGAGGATAAATAGATAAATGCATACACGCGGGTTGCAAGTATGAGTGTGTGATACGAGACTCCGGAGCGCATTCACGTACCTACATAGCTGAAGCGGCAAAGCCGAGCTACAAGGTTGGCAATGGCGACGAAGGGGTTGGGGGGTGTTGTATCAGCGCTGAATTTATCCGCGTTCGCGCGCATACGAACACACACACAAGAAGCTGTCCGTCTATCTTACTTTATCCCTAGGACGCGGCGTATGACAGTCTAGCTAGCTGATCTATCGTATAAAACATAAAGTGGGATATTCCATTTCTAAGGCTACGCGCAACTCCCCCCCCCCCCCCCCCCCCTGCCGCAATACCACCAGGAGAAACCCAACTATATGACGTCGTGCACGAATACCCACACACATGTAGCTAGCTCTGCTGCATTTCGCTTGAAATATTGTGAAACGAGCCATGGGGATATACGTGCGAACTTACCATCCTTTGCATCCCTATTTGCGCATATGTATCTCACGGCCTCGTATATTTTTCCTGGTTACGTCGGAGCTCGAGACTTTCGCCTATCAGAACGAGTGATCCATCGCGTTCTGCCGAAATTTTAAGGACATTCGACTTCGGGGACCATTCTCGTGGTAGCCTAATGTCCCCATACCCAACATTATCTAAAGCTAAATTTGTCAATATTAGCTTTCATTAAATGTAAGCAAATTCGTATGAAGACGTTCTAAAAAAAATTGTCCGGTCACCGGAATCGATGATGCGTTAAAAAGAAGGATACACCGACCAGTAAACAGACGGGGATCAGTGAATGGACGAAAGCTGATTTATATTTAGAATACGTAGAGAATATGAATTGTCGATAAAAACTTGAATCAGTATAATCTAGCGAAAAAAATCACAGGTGTCGTTAAAACCAATTTCGTAGTTTAATATCAAATTTCAACGCCACACGGAATTTTTATGTTTTATAGTACTTGTACCGCATAGGTGTTCTAAATGCGGAAACAAAACTTTTTTAAAATTAGTTTTGAGGGTAAGTATGACTTTTATTATTTAAGATAGAATCAATCTTTGATTTTTGGCAAAAAATTTAAATAAATTCGTAATAATAAGTCAGAATTGGAAATGTTTATTCACTGGTGCTATATTATTATCTCTTTCCAGTGAATGGACATATGAGCTTTGTTCTGATAATTCTCAAAGCAGAGTGAAAAGTTTAGCTCACCTGCTGAATATTGCAAAATCAATTACTGTTAAAAATTGACAATGTACATTTCATCAAATGTTGTCGTAGATTATTCCATTCGTTTTATTTTTATTTTGTCAAAATTTAATTTTCTGTTTCCCTGTTCAAAAAAACTAGTTTTTTGAAAATGCAACGTGAAGCTGCAAAAAGCTTTGGGTAATTTCTAGGAAATTGCAATAACAAATACAATACTTACATTTATGAGAATATTATAATTTTTGTGCAACACAGTGATCTCCAAATAATTTAGCGGCAAAAAAAAATAATAATAAATCCTTATCCTTTATGGCATTTATCTATATTACATGTCCATTTATTGGTGGTCAAGTGTCCATTACCAGTAATTTAGTCCATTCACTGGCGATTTAGTCACTTCGCCACTTATTTAACAATTCCTTTAATATTGTTTCGTGCAATTACATCGAATATTTTTTTTCTACTGTCAGAATAATATCTTTTATTAGCTATAGCAATTGAAAAGTTTGTTTCGATAATATTTTCATTTTACAGTCCGTTTGAATCGTGTGGTCTCGTTATTCGTCCATGCACTGGTCGGTTTATCCTATTAAGGACCGTGGTAAAAATAGTATTCATCCTCCTCTTTCCTTTGAACCCAGACCCTCATCCCTTTCCTTACGAGTCGTTGGCCTCGTCTTCACGACCTCTAAAACTGCACGGTCAAACTCTCATTCTTGAGTTTCGAGGATCAACGTACTCTTCGCACCGTGTATATTATTTCTCGTATGATTTTTCACGCGCGAGCGAAACACTGGAAAAGCGCAGTGGAATATCCGCTGGGTTTTATCGGTACTGCTCCCGCGAAGCCCCGATGGGATTCTCTCTCTCTCTCTGTCCCTATTCGTTGTACATATATATGCACGTAAGAGCAGTCTTGCTGCAATACAGTATTTCATCCCGAAAAGGTTAGAGATCGCCGCGAGATCTATGAAAAATTCATTCAATTTCGTTCGCAGCACCGAGGAAAAAAAGGGAGGGTGAGATGAGAAAGATCGGGGTGAAATGAAAAATTGTAAAATTCTGGGCATATGTACGTGGCGCGATAAGAATGCGATGGCGAGAGGTCAATAGGCTGCGAGCAATTGGTCGTTGGATTATATACGTTTTGCATCTGCGAACTTTATTTGGATAACTTGAACCTTATTTGAATAAACTGACACTTATTTGGATAAATTAGACATTATTTCGATAAAATTCCGATAGGGTCGTAATTGTATATACAATTAATTTTACACACAATTACATAAAATTAATAACAAGTCTTGCCAAGTTAAAGTTTTTTGCAGATTCACCTGCGAGCGCTCCACCGTTTTTAATATAACATAAGGCAAGATGAAAATTGTTCTAACGTAAAAACGATCTGAAATCTACTGTAGGTGCGCTGTAAAAAAATTAAGGGATCAACCACCCCTTTCTCTTTTCTCTCACCTCACATTTACCCTACACTTTCAAGGGAGATAAAAGATAAAATTGAGTGTTGCATTTTTGCCAGATAGAAGAGAATGCACCCAAAACGGCGTTTCAAATCGAAATTGGAAAGAAATGAGCAGCGATTTTTAAATATTTTTGCATAAGTCCCTATCGATGTCTTTTCACCTCCTGAATACGAATTCATTTCCCCCAAAACCCTCAATTTCTATTAAAAATGTCTGAATGTGTATGGAAACACGTCTTGTCAATCGCGTTGAGCCGGCATAATTTTGAGCTTTCGACAAAAACTCCGTGATATATGCAATTGGCGAAAAAATTTCCATCGAATAGATCTTGAAATAGTGTAAAATTCGAAGAAAAAAATTTCGACAAATTTTGCCACTTTTTCAAAATCACCAAAATCTCGAAATTTCAAATGACCGTAGAGTCGATGCTATTTGAGTGATATAAACTTGGGCGGGGGGGGGGGGGTTGAAAATGATTTTGGTACGCTCAGAGAATGCCGCTTGATTCAGACCGATATCTCGATCAGTTTTCCCGGAAAGATGCAAAGAGAGATGTATGTCCGGAAAAAATTGCGAAAATCGATGGTCCGTCTTTGAAATTTGGCCAAGAATCGCAAAATAATTGGAGCTTAATGAATCAAGCGGCATTTTAAAGAGCAAACAATTATGAAGAGAATAAACACATGACAGAGTTTCAAATCAAAACGAAAAAAAAAAACGAGCGGTGAGTCAGTGAGAAGACTTATCTTTTGGCCAAGTTGCGCCAACAATTTGAATTATTAATATTCTTTTTCTAGGTTCCTGTCGATGTATTTTTAACCCCCGAATACGGCCCCAGGTTGTAAAACTAAACGATAAAAAAAATCGTGTTTTTTTATTTCAAACTTTTGCGGACCCTTTGATGTATATTGCATCGACGCGCCGTTTTAGGGAGAAACGGGCCGAAAATGCGGTCCGCATCACCTGGGAAATCCCTGAGATCCGGACGTTTTCTTCTCTCTCCGAAACAGCCGCGACTCTCGTCACAATCACTCGCCCCGAATATGGACGTGCACGGGGGGGGGGTTAAAGTAGAAAAAATATCATCCCTCAAGCCGTCGTTCCGAAACGCGCGTCTATTGAAAAATTCTATGCATCTGTGAGTGACCAACGATGGTAACACGCGTTGCGTCTACCGTCGTGGGACATGACGAGAAACGTACAACGTTGTGTTCCGTGATGGGCCATATGGCAGACCGAATTTCCCACGTGTGCCACGTACCATCAGAAGCACAACCACTCCAATGTTACATCTCTTCGTACCGCAAAGGTAGGCTTCCTCCGAAAGAGGATTGAGGGACTCGTCACATGCTCGGGATCCAGGATTGAATGGCCACTTCGTACAGTGTGTGGGGACTCGTTCGAAGAGGCAATTCTTTACGCTGCGAAATGGACCTTGGTTGATGTTTTTTTGCAGTCAAATTTCACTTTCCCAGCCAACAGCCAATATCGAAAGCGTACCAATGATTAATGTAGGTCAAATAACCAAATTGAGCAAGTGACAGTGGTGGGCGCATGGTCGTTATGTGGCGACCTCCCATGTGAACCAACGTTGCCTTGAATACTCGGTTGGGTGAGGGCTTTGTTACAGACTGGCTTGCTCCCAACTACCAGGCTGCAGTGTCATTGAATTCCCGATGCTTGCAAACCTGAAACTCAGTGTAGCGTAGAGAGGGCCATGTTGAACAAGTTTCGAATAATCGCCCTGTAACTCCTTAATAGTCTGCCGTATAAAAATGAAACCTACTTTGGTCGATAGGAAATTTATCTGGGAAAAAAAGTCTGTAGACGAAATTCCTTTTATCCTTATTGTTTCATAGATAATCGCTCTCAAATGACTGAGGCCATATTTGCTCGACCTGCCCCGATAGTGGGGTAAGTCGAGCATGGGTATGAGGTAAGTTAAGCGAAGTAAGAATTGCATTAAAAAGACTGACGTATGCAACATGATTTGGTACAATGCAGTAATAAACCAACAGTTGCTTGTTAATTAGTAAGATTTTAAAACATTAACATTAATTGCAATGAACTTCAAAATATTTTTTTCTCATACAATGGTAGAGAAAATCATTCAATCACGTTTTTTTGTACTTTTGGGTGTAAAAATAATGAAACGCCCCGTGTTACCGTCTCGTGCGCCGCATGGCAATGGACGATGGCGTGATGTGTCCCTCTCCCCCATACCTCTCTTTCCGCAATTTGATGCACCCACGTGCGGTATTTATATTTCCAGATATTTCAATTGCCCAACTTACCCGACTGCTCAACATGTCCCTCCCTAACCTAAATATCGTTTCGACACAGGTTTTCCACAGTTTCCCAGTGTCCCTATGCAAACGCGATATATTAGTGCGTCAGACAAGAATGGCTGCAACTGAGACTCTGGCAGATCTCTCAAGAACTGGAAAAAAAAGAGCCAACCTAACGTCCACGAGTTCTCCGAACTTTGGACTAAGGAGCGTCTACTTGCGCCTCGAACTGTCCCATCCATGCTCAAGAGACTCTTCCTGATCCAATCCACAATTTGGCGACACGTACCAGCCGGAGCAAGCATCTAAACAAGTCTTGAGAAAAAAATGAGTCGGAAACGAAAGATGGCGAGTGAGCTACACACAACTATCCGTACATGTACACCTATTTGAGATGAGGTTGAGGCCAATGTTGGAGTGAAGAAAAGAAGAGGCGGCAGGAAAGGGGGCAAAAGAAGAAAGGACACTGAGGGACGAAGGGTAGAGGGAACATTGCGAAGAAGCGCTCGGTAGGTACTGCGAATGCAATCCACGTACCGACTGCTTTCAAATATTAATGTCACGTGACTTATTATATCCGAGGCGTGTGCGGTGGAGTGAGCTGTGTGCGCGCGGTTGTACCCGCGTACCGAGAGCACAGTAAGATCTACTCTATGAAGATGGGATATATATTCTTCTGGCTCGCGGAGTGGGGAAGATATTGTAGGTTGCCTCCAGCCTCCCAGCCAACACAAAGTGGCATCTTCCGCATCGGTACTATTACTATATCTTTCTCACATCTATATGTATACATATATCCTATCTAGTGCCAGTGGTATCAGCATTACTACGACATTCCAGCCATTGCTCCCGTAGAGAGATAGAAAATAAGGCGAAATCTAAAGAGTGAGAATGAAGCCAACGAAGCCCTACGAAGGAAGAAGAAACGACAACAGGATAAAGGATATTACACACATATACACGTCATTCCACTTCTGCACACCTCGAATTAAGCAACATTACACCTAAGAGTACAGTATACATTGCGTGAATACAGAGGGACTTTTACCTCCTCGTTACATTGGCTCGTACATTTTATTGTCAATTACTATTTACTTTCCCCTGTTTTTTTCCAACCGTTCCTACGACCCCTACGAGCCATTCCCAAAATTGAGAATTTCAAGAGGGCTGACTAACTTCATTGATTGCAACAATCTGAATAAGTCGAGGTTAGGAACATTGGCCATTAAACTTATTTCTGGAGATTCACAAATTGGACTCCGAAAATGCAAATCGGCTATTTTAAAACGCGTCTTTACTTACGTCTTACAATTTTACGGACGCTTTTAGCTTTGGTTTCATCGTGTACTTGATTGTAAATTACTTTTTCTCTTCCTCTCCCGTCTTTTTTGCCTTCCTCGGCTCCTCGACAGTGGCCCATTTTTATCGTCTTCCGCGGGGACGTTTTTGTTGGAGGGGCGGTACGGGACGCGGGGTTTCGCCATTGTTGAAGTTGCAGAAGAATTTCCGTCGTCGCGAGGGACGAGTGTTTAGGCGTCTCTGTCGGAGGGTGAACGACGAGCGTGCGAAAGAAGCGGAGAACCGCGCGCGCGATTCTTCGCTGAGAAAGCACGAGTACACGGGGAATATATGAGAAACGGCGCGGAAGCCGTGAGTGACGAGTGAGAAAAGAATTAAAAGTGGTAAAATGAAGGAAAAAAGGCGCCGGCGGGGTGGGAAAGGGGAGAGCGGGGGTGTAGAAATTACGCAGAGTCACAGAGGAGGACGCGAAAAGCACGCGAGAGAAATTGTGGGAAAAGCTCACGAAACGGGACACACGCGGAGGAGCTTTCTACTTACACCCTGTACTCGCGTGTATTACGTGCGTTCTCTCTCTCTCTCTCTCTCTCTCTCTCTCTCTCTCTCTCTCTCTCTCTCTCTCTCTCCTCGGCCCTTTCTCTGCGAGCATTGCTGTGTGGATCCCTTTCTCATTTTTACGCGCACTCTCTCATGCGTGATCGAGAGAAAAATAATCAAGTGAGGCGGGGGAATTTACGCACGTACGCGCAACGAGCTTTCGAAGGGAAAAAAGCTCGACACCAGAACGTTATAAGCGGGCACTTCAAACCTTTTGCCGGTCTACAAGAGACGGCAAAAGCTCATAGTATCACACTCGGAACGAAAGCTTCCGCGATTGCGGTCGTTTTTATTATTCGGGAGAATGGAGAACGAACGAGTAATATTAATCAGGCGAATTGGCGCTATGACGAGGCCAGCGGACGATCAACATGCCAATTATCCTCGCAGCCAGCGCTAGAATTACAGCTTTTTTTCTTGACGTTTGCGCTAATAGAGAATTTTTTTCCTGCGTTTCTTTTATCGAACATCCAATAAGCTTTGTTGAGGCCGGGTCCTGTTTTCAATTATTTGTCAGCAGTGATAAAACATATTTTTTACATGTCGTTGATCGATTTATTATGAAATAACAAAAGCTCATTTATCGAAAAGCCCCTCTCTCTCTCTCTCTCTATCTCTATCTCTCTGTCTTTCTCTCTTTTATTCTCAATTTCAGGTGCAGCCCCATTGGGCTACGTTATGCACGTGATGCGTAATAGCGAACAATTTAAATAATGTATCGACCTAAAGAGGCAATACGAGAGTGGGAGAGAGACGGAGAGTGAATCGCCTCTATATTGCACCGATAGCTCCATCATCCAACGACCCAGTATCGCAGCTAGCGGCGCAGACTGGGTTGCAAGCTGAATTAGCATAATAACGATTAATGCATCGCTACCAATCAAACGGAGCAATTTAAAAGCAAGTACAGCATGTCGCTTCGCGTGTAGTTACCTTTGATTTACATACGCGCCCGCGCGGCCAACCGTTCGTTCCTTGCTTGTACCTAATATGAACTACATACAACATACGATTTATTTATTTATATATATATATATATATATATATATATATGTTTGGGTATGTATATACAGATATGGAGAGAGAGAGAGAGAGAGAGAGAGAGAGAGGGAGAGAGAGAGAGGCTCCCGTTGTATATCTGGCTGCCTGGACGATATGGTATACATGATGACGTCACATGTGCATAGTAAAAGGATCGCGTGCACGCACTCGTCAAAGGGTTGTAACACGGTTCGGGTGGTGCACGTCGACGTTCAATAAGCTTCTCTATACATATCCGTCTCACATTGTATGCCCCGATTCAACGCCCACGTTCTACCTAGATATATGTATATACAGGGCGGCCCGAAAAATGACATCCAAAAGGAAAATCTAGATGCCTCGTATCAATACCTATCCGAATTACCACCATGTATTTTCTGCCATCTTTTTTAGTTTTCGAGAAAAAAAGCATTTTTTTTCCTCGAGTCCTTCTGTAGGTTAGGTTTTTTTCTCTTTTGTGTATTTACTTTCCTCTTGGAAGTTTTTGAAAGAAATTATGAATCATTTAGACTAGTAAAAGTATTTTTTTTTTATAATCTGATCTTTAGTGACTGATCCTCTCAAATCTATTTTTTTAACTTTTGATCTAAATCTAAGGTATTTACGTTGACGTTCAGTTGGTCATTTATTTTTCATTTTGCAGTGTACTTTATAACGATAAAACGAGTAAAAAAATCGCGAGGAAAGTACATACACGGAAAAAAAAATTGAAAAATGCGTTTCTTTTCCTCTCGAAAACTAAAAAAGATCGTGGAACATTGGTATGCATACAAGGCTTGTAGATTTTTTCTTTGGGCCTCACTTTTCGGGCCACCCTGTAGACATATGTACGAACATGTACAAACGAGCGTATGTGAAATAGTTGCAAAACAGATCGAGGCCGTACGTATTATACACACATTGGCCCACTAGCTACGAACCCTGCGTATGTGTACAGAGAGACGAAAAAAAAATATTCACATCGTAATAAAATAATATGTTCCAACGAATGAAAATTTGCCACATTCAACCATAACAACATTCTTGGTTTCGTACAAAATCTTTTGAAAAAAATTGTATAATAGTGTGCAAATTTCGTCTGAAATAACGACATGATTACCTATATTTTTTTTCTTTTTTTTTTCTTTTACATCGAATCCCTCTTTTTCCGGTGTACGTGTACTTTTATTATTGTTGTGTTTTTATTTCGTCTCGTACGAATAATGCATCATTAACGAGCGGTAAAGATTGGCCAAGATTTTTCAAGGCGACGCCTCACTTCCTCTCGCCGCAAAATAAAACTTTGCTGTCTCACACGAATACTTAAAATTCGCCATCGATCTACGTGCGCTCGTGCAAATCGCGCGTCGTGCTCGGAACAGGTGTATACGCTATAATACAACGGTGTCGTGCACTTGTAACAAATGAGACTGACGATGCGAGACTCATACCCCGTGGATAGAAAAAAACAATCCCTAAACCATATCTATATGTATGTATTTGTTACATATATAATTATATATAGTGAGCTCCCACTGGTGAGAACCACTGGGTCGAGAGTCGTCGGGAATGAATTTACAGTACGCGAGGAGGTAACGTTGGCACCGATCTAAAGGGGAGGATATATCTGATAACGATCTTAAATTATCGATCCAATTGTTTATACGCCGGCGCAATTCTATTTAAATCCAGACGCCTTCACGCCGCAATTCTCTTCCATACGGCAGGCTGCTACACACGTATCCTTACGTATCCTGTGGATTCATACGTGCAATCGTTTCAGACTGAACAGATTTTTTTAAACAGTTTTTAACATTTTTAGTTGTCTCGTACATAACTTTTGACAGCTTTTGAGAGTTTCGTTTCGTTACTTTTGGTGGTCCCGTGGACATTGTATTTTTCTTACAGCAAAGAAAAATACTTTTTTCGATGAAAAAAAAACGAGGTTACTTTAAGGCAAGGGCAAAATATGAAAGAAAAATCGGAGAATTTGTTTTTGCGAATAAAGAGAATTTTTAGGGAAGAAATAAAGTGATGACGTACTTGAAGAAAAGTCCTTGGCTGAGGAGAACTTCGTACGCGCAATAGTTTCAAACTGAACAGATTTTTTAACAGTTTTTAACATTTTTTTGTCTCGTACATACTTTTTGACAGCTTTTGAGAGTTTCGTTTCGTTACTTTTGATGGTCCCGTGGAAATTATATTTGTCTTGCAGCAAAGAAAAATACTTTTTTCGATAAAAAAAAAACAGAGGAGGTTACTTTAAGGCAAGAGGAAAATATGAAAGAAAAGTCGGAGAGTGTGTTTCGCGAATAAAGAGAATTTTTATGGAAGAAATAAAGTGATGACGTACTTGAAGAAAAGTTCTTGACTGAGGAGAAGTTCGTACGTGCAATAATTTCAAACTGAACAGATTTTCTTAACAGTTTTTAACATTTTTTTCTCTCGTACATACCTTTCGACAGCTTTTGAGAGTTTCGTTTCATTACTTTTGGTGGTCTCGTGGACATTGTATTTTTCTTACGACAAAGAAAAATACTTTTTTTTCGACAAAAAAAGAGAAGGGTACTTTGAGGCAAGGGGAAAATATGAAAGAAAAATCGGAGAGTGTGTTTTGCAAATAAAGAGAATTTTTACGAAAGAAATAAAGTGATGACGTACTTCAAGAATAGTCCTTGGCTGAGGAAAAGTTCGCAGAATGTCCTGGACAGTATAAAAGTCCACAGGATGGAGGGAGAGAGAGGGGGAGAGAGAGAGAGAGAGAGAGAGAGAGAGAGAGAGAGAGAGAGAGAGAGAGAGAGAGAGAGAGAGAGAGAGACAGGGAGAATTTGCGCGAGAACAGTCTACTTGATTTACGTAAGAGCGCGCCTCTTGGGCTAAGACCATGTCGTGAGCCGCAAGTTCTGTGAACGCGCTGTTTCTTCGTTATCGATTCGACGGATAGGTCGAAGATTAGGGTTAAATGGAATTACCCTGCACCACTTTCCTCGCATAAATGTGCGCACGTATACGCCAGAAACGAACGAGGAACAAGGGTGGTTGTACACGCGCGGTTTCCATTCGTGTGTAGCAGGGAGAATTCTTGGGGCCTTGACATTTTCTCGTATGCCGCTCTTAGATGACCGAGCCGATCACGTTTACATGCAGTTTAACGATTAACGCCCTCTTTCCTTGAGAACTCGGGCGGACGTCAAAGATTATTTGATAATCGGATTCGAATCGGAGCAATTATTTTTTTTTCCATAGCAATCAAATTGTACATTTCTTTGAAAATTTGAAGAAAATTGGAAACAATAATTAAAATTAAAAAATATCTCAATAAGAAGTATTTTATTAGGATACTTTATATCAGGATATTTTTTATTGGGATGCTTCCCAATAAAAAATATCGTAATAAAAAACATTCCAATGGAAAAATCTCGTTCCCGAAATCAAAATATCTATTTTAATTTATCCTTTTGTATAAAATGTTATTTTTATTAAATCGAAATATGCTTTTTCATAAAAAAATATATTTTTGTTTCATCTATTCCGTTAACATCGAAAGGATATTTTCATATTTCTCGTTAAAAAAAAATACGCCAACTTATCGTCACTGTAAAATTCCATTTATTATTTCTCCGCTGGTCGTTGCAAATAATTTTTCACGTGCGTACGTTACCCATCGCCGATTCGTCAATCGCACATTTCCTACTGTACCAATCGGCGTCAATTTTTTTTTTTTACATAATAATATTCCGAAGCGGTAAAAAATGAGTCTCGTATTTCGACGTTAAATCCGCTATTTTTTTTTTCTCTTTTTCTTCATATACGCGTATAGTTATAACGAGATCCAGAAAGATATAGAGCGCGACTTTAATTACCAAGAAAAGTACGCGTTACGGGAGAAGCTCCAAGTGCTTGATAAATAAGCGTTCTGCGCGCATTGATCGAGCTGGATTTTAATTCACCGCTCACACAGACACACACATACATAAACATATACAAAGTATATCAACGCTGCGCTATTGCAGTGCTTGGTGCGGCTGCAAATAAAATCTCACAAATGAGAGACTAAGAGAGAGAGAGAGAGAGAGAGAGAGGGAGAGAGAGAGAGAGAAAGAGAGAGACAGACAGACAGAAATGAAAAGATAAAAGAAGAGGCCCAACGATAATTAATTAGAGGGCGGCCGTTATGCTAGGGAGGAGAACTGCTTCTACAATATATAAATATATACATATAACCCCCCCCCCCCCCCCCCATCCTTTTTTCTCTACCTCACTACACACACACACTCATATATATGTGTACGTATGCACACACTATATACATTTATTCTGCCATTCGATTACACAGCGGGACGGTGCCGGTTCCTCGAAGTTGCAAATGAAGATTGACACCGCAATCGTCATAATGCAGTCATTAACTGATGCCGCGGGTATACATGCGGCGATGAAGAAACGAAACAAAAAGTAAAAAAGGTTTGGCTTGTGGAAGAGGAGGATGGGGAAAGCAGGAAAGCGGGACAAAAGATATATGGAGCGAAGAAAAAGAAACGATTTTTTATAAGTCGAGTGGATAAGGCACTCGATGAGTGCTCGATTGCGAGATCGAAATTGTAGAATGATGCCTTTTTTTTTTTTCTCAATTCGTCCGATTTTTTCGGTTTGCTCGCGGCTGTAATATTTCGAAGCGCAGCGCCGCGCCTCGCTCGCTCACATATTGTTGCGATCTGTATGAGAATCTTCGGGATTATCACGGGTAGGAGGTCCGCGCGAGCCTCGTATCGCCTTATTACTCACTCCGTATGGATCTCGCGCGCTTAAATATTTTCTAGGAAGCTTTGAATTGCGCTCTCGTATTTAATGGGGATGCGCGATCGACGCGATGCTTCAGAGAGAGAGAGAGAGAGATCGATTTATCGCTGCATGTTGCGTATATATACGGATGTATTGTGTATGTGTTTATGAATTTTTATTTATTCGTGTGTACGTACGTAAACTTCAGTAGCTCTGTTCGTATTCAATCTATATACATATATACATCGAACATATACATATATGTAAATATAGTATTTGTGTGCTGAGTTCGAACGTATACCCTTGCCGATTTTTACGTAATTACTCATCCCTATTGGAACCTTTCCTATCACTCGCTACCCGCACTTCGCTAATGTAGCCTAACTTCCGTTGCGTCCACAGCCGTCTTTAAGGATTTTCGATACCGTTCCTTTGCTGCAAAAGTGGGAGTAAAGATACAATGAATTTTTGCAAATAAAATTTTATATAAATATTAATTATTATTGGGCAATTTCCACCTCTTAATATTGTTGAAAAATATTTCCAAGCTGGAAAATGATGTAAACAGTCATCATTTTTGCAGTTGAATATAAATATATTGCAATTTTATTCAAGAAAAAATAACCGATATACTCTACAACGGCGGCAGTTTCTGCCATTCTGCACCATCGGCTCCAGGTCATTTACACGGTGAGAAAAGTTCAATGTTTTTTTTTTTATAAAGTTCAAATGCTGTAATTCTATGTACGTTTCAAACGGCCGCCGATTTTGAAATACCGAAAAGTTAATGCTTGTTAATTCTCGTTTCCATCGCCAGAGAATAATTCGAGCGTGTCTTCTACATCTGTGAACCGGATGATCGGATATCTTGAATTGTTGGCACGAGTTCGTCTTTTGTCTTTGTCTTTACCTTCCTTTTTGACGCAACTTTTCGTATCGGATTCGTAGATCGCTGTTCCATCTCCGTCCGTGTGCGTCTTCTTATTAGTTTTTCTTTATGTGAATCATCGTCATCATATTCTTCTGCAGAGTTATCGTCTTTAGATTCGTCTTCGGATTCTTCATCTTCTGTAACTCCATTTATTTTATCGTCGCCTGTAACGCCTTCGTCTTTTTCAGCTTCTATGGCGTTGCCGTCTGCAGCACCGTCACCGTGACTTTTACCGTCAGCTTCATCTTTTAGAGCTTTTGCCAATCTTCGTCAGAGCATAGGTTTTGAACCAGTTATCGGGACATTCAACACCTCTAATTTTCGTCGCAACTCATCAATCCTAAGATTCTGTAGATTATCCATCATTTCGGTTATACTTTTTTTTAAAATAAGATCACTGCACCGCACTGCAGCACATTGCTCGCGACTCGAGTAATCTTTATACGGACTGTTGGGCGATTTTTTTACCTCCATCCCGGATTTGTCGAATTCTAGAGGTGGGATGAGGTAAATGTTAGATGTTTGTTATCGAAAATGTTTTATTTTAATGTCAAACAATTCGATAAAGCGATAATAAGACAAAATTGAAAAAAAAACGAATATTGGGATGGATTTGTTTTGCTGTGTTCGTCGTTCAGCTCTCCGTTTTCGACTGACTGGTCAGCTTGTTTTTTCGGCTCCTTTCTTTTGTCCAGTTGCTCCTTTAGTTACGATGTCAACAAATTGTCTCGCTTCAAAGCTTTCAAACAGGATATGATGCATTTTTGTCAATCCTACATATATATATATATATATATATACATATATATATACATATATATATATATATATATATATATATATATGTAGGATCAAACCGATTCACGGGAGAAATAAGGAACTCAGACTCAAAAAATATGAAAAGGATAGTTTAATTGAGAAATAATCGATACACTTCCGTCTTACGTCACGATCAGAAACATTCTCCTCCTTTCTTATTTTTTATATATGACGATCGTATAAAAGAAATGAGTAACGCAGCGATAGATCGATCGCTGATTGAACCTGTCCCACATATATATATATTAGTGAATTAGTTATCCAATTAGTGAACAGAAAAGCGCCTTTTTGAAATCGATCCATCAAATATTCCATGTAATAAAAACAATCACCAGTTTGTCACAGTATCATGGCGAACAAATAAAGACCATTCGTGCGGCGTAAGAATAAACGTGATCGCGCCCGGTGTTTTACGATACAGCGCGGATTACCGATTCTCACGAATCTCCAGGGAATAATGTCTCAATTATGTCGACGCACAAAGTATCCCTGAGAATCAATGCCAAAGGAAATACATATGGTCGACTCTAATGCGATTTCCGGTTACCCATTCTTATACACACACACACACATATATATATATATATATTTAAGTGTATGTGTATGGGTACCAGGTAAATTTCGAGGGCATCAGGCGCGTCGGTTGAGAAGTCGAAAAAAGGATCCATAAGAATCGTACCGATCAGGTATCAATTAGAAACGCGTTACCACGACCACCGGAGATCAATGCTTAGATTACAGACGTTTCTAGTAGGCCCTGAGACGCGCTAATGCAGATCTAACGATTTAATGATCGACATCCGGTGGCCTTTCATGCTATGCTATTTATATATATATATATATATATATATATATATATATATATATATATATATATGTGCACACAAACGTGCATATATATAGACATATACATATACTGCAAGACGAGTAGGATCTCGTCTCGGTAAAAAAGATTCCACCCCGCGACGTGACCGGCACTCTCATCCTCCGTTCACACCAATCGCGTGGAATTTTTCAAATTCTTAATGCCCATGCACGAAATTTTTGGGAGTGCCCAAATCCTACGCCATCCCTATAGGGATGCTCCAGACGATATTGTTATGCTAAAAGACAAGAGGACATTGAAAATTTTCAAAATTTAGCACTCAGAAACGTTTTCCGATGATATAGAAGTACAAGGAGCTATATGGAAAGTTGAACGGCAAGTCTTTAGATATCCCGCTCCATCTGATAAAATAAATACTTGGGAAATATATGAAAAATGATGTAAAAATAAGCCAGATTCATTTGCAGCAGAAAAGAATCTAATTCGATGTAAAAACCCGTGCGCGAATACAAAAAACTTGAACAAAAGAAACGAGAACGTGTAAATACATAAAAGAAACAAGAAAAAGAAATAAATAGTGAAGAGCCGCAATCAGCAGAAGAACAAAGAAGCCGCGCGCTCGAACTCAACCTGTACGCCTCGTGTTATGCGCATATTCGCGTTGGGACTAAAGAGCGCGCGACTATCGAGATATCGCAGAACGACGATTCCTGCATTTATTGAAACCGACCACGTGCCGTGTGAAAAATGAGTCGCAGTTATTTGTGGTAGAAAAGAAACTAATGCGATAAAAAAAATCGTGCACAAATAACAAAAAAAAGCTTAAACGAAAGAAACGAGAATAATAAATAAATAATGCAAAACGATGATGAAGAAGCCGCGTGGTCAAGCATAACCCGCACGCCTCGTGGTACGTGTATCCTCATGTCGAGGTAGCCGATATTTTGCCGCGAAATATACGAGAAAACAAAAGATTCAGCTGCAAGAATTCTCAGTCAGAATAGTACTGATGGACTCTTAATTGAATCTGCTACTTATAATACATATTCCATTATATTGTATTTGGCTTAAGGTAAATCAAGTATGGATGGACGGAAGAAATTCCTTCTCGTACAATTTACGGAGAGTAAAAAAAAAGGTATCTTGGATATCGATGTAATTGCCGCAATGTGAATTTTCTGTGACTGGGAAACGTAGCAATGCTAGGGGAAAGGTGTACGAGTTTATCTCATGGGGTAAGATGATCATTTTCAATTGCGACGAAACTATTATCGTTATCTAGTGGTATTCTTTGGTAAAACATAGCGCCCGGCACCCCCCCCCCCCCCCCCCCCCTCCCGCGCTAGTCAAGTCATGATGGCGGTGTGAGCGACGCACTTATTTTGACGGAAAAAAAATAAAAATTGTGAGCTGTTGATCTAAGGTAAGGTTGACTTTAAGCTTAGAGAACTTTTATTGTATACTGTTAGTTGCGATCATCGTTGTGTTTGTCGCTTTATAAAATGCTCATTTTTGTTTTTTGGTTGGCGTGGTAACAGTGAAATATACTTATAGGTCATGCTATCGAGCAATAAATGAAATAGTTGAATTTGGGGCAAGATGATTCCCTTCTAGGTGTACAAGATGATCCCTAGGGATCATCTTACCGAATAACGTACCTACTTTATTTTTGTTAAGGGTGATGCAGCGTAATTACAAAAGTTGGTTTTGTTGGTTTATTTTTAAATGAATAATTTAAATAAATAAAATCTAAATTTAATTTAAATAAAAGAAATAATACATTTAAATAAATGTAAATTGGTTAATTTTTTGTAGATTGTACGATGAAGAATTTTTTTCAACATATGATATCGATTATGAAAGTTCGTTGCCTTAATTATATAAAAACATTGTCTATTTATTTTCAAACTACATTATTAATGTATAATTGATATCACAAATAATAATTTATATACCTAAGTAATTTAAGACTGGCAGTAGAAGACTGGTTTAGTTTAATTCTAGTTGAGTGAGATAAAACTTATAATATTTATTTTTGCAAATTTTCGTTTATATTTACCTAATTTGTCCAATTTTTTTTAATCCCAAAATAGAGGCAAGATGATCCGGGGGATCATCGTGTTCATACCCCAGGGATCATCTTGAACACAAGGGTGACCAAGATGATTCTTATGTAACGTTTAAAAAAAAAGGAAATACTTTTATTGAAACTCTAATTGAATATTTCGCATATGCCAATCGTGAGATAGATAAATATGCCAGTAGTAAACACTTTCGGATCTTAATTTTTTGAATATTTTTGAAATTACTAGCATTCTCCGTTAGGAGGATCATCTCGTACATCTTTCCCCTATACAAAATATCCACCAGATCCGTACATGAAAAAGTCCTGTGAATTGCTGCAGGCGAGAGTTCAAAAGGAACAGCTGCCGTTCGAGAAGTGGCCACAATGGGTGTTTATTGTCAAAGAAAGCGCACGTAAGGGTTATTCATACCATATTTTGTTTTACATGTTAAGTTTACATCGTAACCACCTAACTTCCTTCACGAATTCTAGCTACATACAATATTGCAATACATCGACTAGAAAAGTTGAATACTGAGGTGTTGAATACTGAGAAGAATTGCATTGAGCGGGCGAGGTGATTTTAATAGTTTGCGGTTAACAATACGAAACGAGCATAGTTGTGTACCGCGAGTTATACAACGCGCGCGCGCGCGTGTGTGTGTGTGTGTGTGTTCGCACGCCCGCGCAATTGCACAAAAATGTGCGCATACGTGGAACACACGGGGCTGAAAGACGATGCAATACAGCGCACGTACAGTCAAACAAAAACACATACGCCGCTGATATCCTCGAGGGTGCACGTTTAAATTGGGAGTTTAACCTGGGGCAGGCTAAATCGATCGGTAGACAGGAGGAGCGGAGGGAGGGGGAGGGGGCGGTCGCGATAGGAAAGGGTAAATTCCCCGCAACGTATTGAGTAGTTTATTGCTTTCATGCATTTGCATGCTAAGCAGCTCGCGTGCTCTCGAGTAATATCATCGTCTCTGATACCATACACGGTAACCTGTGAGCTCGCGAGCTCTCCGAACTCTGCCTACATCCACACATATGTTTTTCCACTCTTGTATGCTTGCTGCTACGTGGGTGTGTGTGCGCAGTTTGCGCGCGAGCGCGCCCACTGCGCGAACGTGTAAGCAAAGGCAAGAGCAAGCGAGGTTTGTCCGCGCTCTCTTTGCGAAACAACAAGAATAAGAATGGCCCTATCTAGACTTCGGTCTTCGATATTGCGGCTGTGAGACACTTATAAATTGAGATTTTATCACCCCGAAGAGAAGGCCAACATTGTAAGGATGCAGAAGGTATATACGGAGAGGCCCCCGGGGCATGTGTGCGCTTGGAATAGTTTGGGGTTGTTCGTGTGTAGGTTCATGAAGAACCTACGAATCCCAACCCAAACTCGTTCCACGCCCAATTACTTACAGCGAACTCCACAGTTACGCATTCATCCATATACGTATATAGCAGCTGCCGTACCCGGCTCGGCTCGGGTACAAGTCGATTTTTCGTGAACTTGTTACTGACAGAATGTAGGTTTATAGTACGTAAATAGTAATCTTATGATGTATATGAAAGTAAGGATATCGGAAAGTTTATCCGAGAACCTTTTTGTATAAAATGCTGGCTGTCCTGGCGCCACACGTGCAGAAATATTGTCATGGATACAATCCGATTCGATCTAGGATCCTGGTTTCTCAATCAGGATTCAGTCGGATATCGGATCGGATTCGAGAGCGAAATGTAACGCTCGCAAATCGAATTTCAGCTGGGATCCTAATCCGGAACTATTAAGGACTCTTGTCAGAATCCAAATAGAAACGATGCATAGCGTCCAGGCTAGAATCCCGAACTTCTAGAACTGTAGAAGTTCTAGAACAAATTCTTGCCATCACATCTCCGCCTTGTGCTACGTAGTGGGTGCCATCTGGATTCAGATGAGGATACGCCTTCTAGGGAATTCGTATCCTATCCCGATCGGAACTTAAGTATCCCTAAGAAATTTCTGCACGGGCAGGAGCGAGCACAAACATGTGGGATTGCTGGCGCATGTTTACGCGGTCAATTTCCATACTACGCGTCTCACATTTTTGTACACTGCTCAGCCCCCGGATAACCTACCGTGATGATACATAGCTTAAAACCTGCACTGAAAAAATACACTATACACTGGTAAAAACCGCATCCAAATCGGACCATTGGTTCCGAAGTTTATCGGTTACAGACTTATAGAGAAATACAGACTTTCCTTTGTAAGTATAGAGATTAATGTATGTATTCATGTGTGCGTATGTATACATGCAGGAAGAATATTTTCAACGCGTAACATCTGTGTGATATTCACTATCAGTACATTCAGCAGTTTTGATGACGATCTTCGAATTTTTTTTTTAAAGATGCTTTTGGCATGATGTTCTTTAAAATGAACTTTATATTAAAAAAATTGTTGCATTTATCGACAGACGGACGATGCAGATCTAGTGTTATTTTTCCAGCATCGCTGAGAATTTTCACTGTCTGAGATTTTTATTGAACCTATGTGTCATTATTTTCTGCAAAATGGGCAGAGCTTTCCGAACAGCGCATATGTCAGTTTAGGTTTCGAACTACATCGCCACGTGAGATGAGACTTTTTTTAATAGTCATCCTCGTCGTTACAGTATCTATTTCTAGATTGAGTTATGGCGCTTTTAGTATAAGACAGTTCTCTGCTTGAGGGTATTTTTTTCGTTAATTCTTGTTTGGTCTCATTTGCGTGTTTTCACAGATGACGCTTTCATAGCATATTCATAACACGAATAAATTGTTCTCTGCTATTGTTGCGACGTTCTGCGCAGGTAGCGCTCTCCGCTATCTGAGAATTGTTGATTATTGTACAGGTGCCTCGCAGTTGGCATTTTTCGTTCTTTACGAATCGTTATCGTAGTGCGACGTGGCACGCAGGATATGATTTTCCACGATTTTGCTCTCGGCGTAAATATGGCGATCATCAACGGCTCTCCAACATTTCGTTGTCTACCGTAATGCGACGTTCGTCGTATCTAATGGTCTCCACGCTCTTATAATTCGCAATTATTGTAGTGCAACGCACCTCGAAGGTAAACTCCTTTACTGCCTACGAAGTTAGCTTCTGCTTCGGGTCTTCGATTTTTGTAGTATGCGTCCTTGTCTTAATAATTCGAGCTGGAACTGGGTTTCCTCAAACGACATACTGAACGTTTTTTAGACTCACGTTTGATGTGTTTTTTTTTTCCATTTTTATGAACATTTTTGTATCCCCCGGGTGCCATTTGTGTTTTCTCTATTTCTCTCGTTGGAATGAATTATACGGAGATAAACAGATGAAAAGAAAATGGAAGACAAAAGTCGTGCAATATGTTTTTACTATACGTAGTACAAAAATTGAGGGTACAAGAACTTTGTATACATTTTTAGCAGCTTTTAAAACATTGTAACTGTGTGAAAAATTATCGTAAAGAGATTATTTTTTAAAATGTTTTGAAGCTTGAAGGCTCTTGTTTTCAAATTCTTATCAACTTTTTTCTTCTAGTCACGGTTATTGCACAATCAAAAGAAATATCGCGAAACAAAAATTTTCGGAATTTTTTGTTGACTTTCAAAGTGTCTCGGGGCTCGGAAAAAATTTTCCTGACTATGAATTTCTTGTTGAGATATCGGTAGTTAAATAAAAAGTTGCACTTTTGTCTTTAATGGTCGATAGCTCATGCACTAATGATCGTACAGGAAATCGAAAGATGATTTGAAAAACATGAGTTGATCCTCTATAATAATCAATAATTTCTTCAGGAAAAAAAAATTTACCTCCACTATTGATTTGAAAAAAGAACAAAACAAATTTATTTTTGTTCTTTTTTTTAGTATATGTTCCGCTACTTTACAAATAATTACTACAGTACTGATGTTTCCAGATTTTTTTAAAGCTTAAATGTACCTCAAAGTTTCAACAAAAATTAAAGGACCACGTTTATTTTTCTCAAACTCCGTTTAGGCATTATCTACATGAAACAACAAATTCTCCATTTTTTCACAATTAACATATACACTCATTACTTGTCAAATTTAAGAAAAAAAAATCGAAAATCGTAAACTAGAGACTAAGCTTCAAAATGCTTTTTAATCAGCTCTATACGATCATTTTTCACTCTGTTACAAAGTTTTGGAAATCACCCAATTATTTTATTTTATTTCTTGTGTCTTTAATTTTTGTGCGAAGTGTTTCATTGTGACGCGGAGTTCACAGAAAAGCGTAATGGCAAAATCAGATGTAGTGAGCGGCTCCATATAGAATAAAAGGAGAATTTGTAAAAAAGTTTATCTTTCGACGAAACAAGCAGCGATTAGCATGAATACGTATTTTATCTAGGGCACGAGGCAGAAAAAATCCAATGATATATTCGTGTATCAAAACCAAAAAAAAAAATTGCTAAACGTTTGCGGTTCGTTAATTCGGCTAATGGAATATTTGTAGGCTCTGCAAACAGACTATAAGCGATTATTTATTCTGTTCCAGCAAAGATGAAACATATGACGTGTTATCTGCTGGTATGCGCCATGTTGCTAACTATCGCAGACCTTACGATAGTTTTACGACGGGGCATCGGACTCCAATGCAGGCAAAAAGGTTTATTTGGAGCCTGTAGGGTAAGTGTCTCCTTGACGATTTTGCAACGTTTCTTCGTGACATTTACATGGGTTAGTCGCGCTTCACATGTCAATTGCCACATCATTTTGACAGACTCAGAACGAAATGAACGGTGAGCTGATATGTTCGAGTCTTGCGTGTGCCGCATCGCACAGAGGAGGTCCGTTTTTCGCACTGTATCGAGGACCAATTAAAGACGGTACTCCATGTGCACAGAACAAAGTAAGTACCTTTTGCCGAGCTGGCTTGATAAAAGATGATATTTTTGTCTTCGAACGATTTTTCACATAATTTTTTTACGGTAAGATTATTAACTGTTGGTTCCAAAACGTGTGTACTCGTACATATTGGAACAATAGTGTTCGAGTCGAAAACATGAGCCTACTTCCTTGGACTTCGTGTACGAGCTATAATATCGATTGAATCATTCAGATTTGTAGCAACCGAGAGTGTGTCCCGGGAAATCCACCGGCCAATGAGGAGTACAAAGTAGGTGAAATAACAGACTGCATTGTTCGAAAACCTCGCCGAAAAACTACTCAATCGCTGCTACGGAAGGTGTTGGAAAAAAGCCTGAGTGAGCCGGACTTCGACCGATTACAAATCTCGTAATAATAAAAGCTGTCATTAACCGGTGTGCTGGTCTAGTGGTTATCGTGCTTGCCTCTAAACCAGAACATCGGGAGGTCGTCGATTCGAATCCTAGTCTCGTAGTCTCGGAGAAAAATAAATACGGGCGTGACGTAGCTCCAGTTGAACACGGATGTCACGCACACGGGCCGATACGTGTGTGTGTCTTGCGGATATAGGCTGTAGCCCGTGATTTATTTCTCGACGAGACACGACATAGCTTCGAAACTGGAAAGCGAACCTAGGAGCGACTGTATTGGTATAGATTTTCCGCAGTTTCCCTATACCCATGGCAGAAATGTCATGGTGAATGCGATACGGAGAAAACAGTCGGCTGCGGCCGCAAGATGGGGATAAAAAGTGGAATATGGCGGAAATGTAATAAGGGGGAAGACCCCGTATAATGGAATCTAAGATAGAAACTGTAATCGAGAAAGCGTAATAAATCAGCTCAAAACTATGACTTTGACTTCACACTAAAGAGTTACAGGCGTGCATTGAAAAAACTATGAATGCGTGATAAAGAGGAGAAATTATCCCGAAGTGATGACCCTCGATTGTAAGCACTTGTTAATTCGCTGATGAAAAGATTGTCTAACTTCAGCCAACATTTGTGGTGTAGTTTCGGTACATGCTCGGCGTATTCTTTCTTCGAGCATCTTCTGTAGGTAGACCCAAACCAAGGTTATCGGATCCTTTGAAAGTGATTATTCCGATATTTTTCGATTTTTCGACTATTTTCATACTTTGCGTGACTAGAATGACCTTGTGTTGTAGGTCGCTGAATTCGTCTTAAAATCGGTAATAATGTCATCGAAAAAAAAATACATGGTTCCATTTTAAAAAAAGTGGAGTTGACCTTGACGTAGCTTCAGCGCTTCCACCGATAAAAAAATAGGGTGGTCCAGTATGACGGCCTTCTCGAACACTGAAACTTTTGTCTGAAACATTTTTGGATATGATCAATCGTTTGAGTGCTATTGCTCTGTAACACTTTATGTGCCTCACCCTGTATATATGGGGCATTCCAGGTCAACTCACGTAGTCATCGGCCTGACCCCCTCGGAATCAGTTGACAAATTTTTTTCTGGCATATTTTGGTCCAAAAAAGGTTATTTTTTCCGATTTTTATCACTTGTTTTACCCCATAAAACAACTTTTGTTTCCATAACTTTTAGTAAAAATGAATTTCGACCAGGTTTATAACTTTGAAATTTTTTTTATAAAATCTAGAACTAAAAACACGTATTTTCATCATAGTTTGAGAGTGGGCCGAAAATAATTTATATATTTTTTTAATTAAAGAAAACATTTTTGTTCTTCCAAATTTTGAAAATTAAATACATCAATGATAGTTCTCCATTTTCAGAGTAAAACGCTGAAAATTCGCCCAATAATTAAAACAACATTGAAAAGAGGCAATTTTAGTTGAAACAAACAATAAAATAAAATGATTCAGTGGGTATAGATTCAATTTCCTCTACCATTAAAGAGACTCGAGAATACGCTGGTTAAATTTCCTGGGCATTAATCCAACCTCAGTTCCATGAACCAGAGTGCACTGCGATCGCTGAACTTTTTCCTTTTTCTCTCTTCCCCTATCGATGTCATTTCACAGCTATGTAAAAGTCGAAACAGCTATCGTTGCAGTATTCTAGTGCTACTTAACATTATCACTGTTTGTATCTTATTGATAGTATCGTATTCGCTGAAAATTCAATCAAATTATTAATATTTTTATGATGGCCTCTTAACCATGCGGTGATCGTTGCTTTAATCCATGTGGAAAAAAAATCATCGAAAGACTATGGGTCTACGTGCAGTGTCTAAAAATATTAAAGCAAAATGGAATATCAATGGTATATTATTTGTATGTTCATCGTGTCGAAAAAAATGGTCAAACATTCAACTAACGTTTATTCCGCAACACCTTGATGAAAATAGTGATCAAAGTAATACAAGCGATGAAGAAATGATTGAAAAAACAAATACGGATAATGAAGACACAGATTCTTACAATTGCCAAAAGTCTGCAAAAAGTTCACTGCCCCCCGATGCAGATGGTTCAGTAATTGTGAAAGATTCTCCACTTCGACATCCCATAAAAAAATTCGGATTCTCCCATGAATTGAAAAGTTTTTTTTGTTGAGATAACAGTAGAAAAAAAGTTCTCTTTATACTTGAACTGTTTCAATTTTGTTTCATGACTTTGTATAACAAATGTATGGTTTGTTTCAACTAAAATAACTTTTTTCAATGTTATTTTAATTATTGGGCGAATTTTCAGCGTTTTACTCTAAAAATATAGGAACATTTTTTTTTACCAAGATATGATTTATTTTTCCTTTTTTTTCCTACGAGAAACCATCATTGATATATTTCATTTTCAAAATTTTGAAAAAAAACGTTTTTCTTTAATTAAAAAGTATATATAAATTATTCTCGACCCACTCGTAAACTATGATAAAAATACTTGTTTTTAGTTCTAGATTTTATGAAAAAAATTTCAGAATTTTAAACCTGGTCGAAATTCATTTTCACTCAAAAGTTATCAAAAAAAGTTATTTTATGGGGGAAAACAAGTGATAAAAATCTGAAAAGAAAAATCTCTTATTTGGACCAAAATATGCACGAAAAAAAATCGTCAACTGAATCCAGGGGGTCAGGCCGATGGCCACGTGAGTTGACCTGGAATGCCGCATATATACATATATATATATATATATATATCAATTATGATACTTCAAGCCTGCGTTCATTCTTCAATGAGGCATCGGGCACCAATGCAAAGACCGAGGTCCATACGCTGGAGCTTGTAACGTAAGTGTGTCTGCGATGAATTTCCAATGTTTCTTCGTGGCATTTACATGGTCGCGTTTCACGTGCAAATTATAATATCCTTTATACAGAGTCAATATACAGTGAACTGATATGTTCAAGGCTCGCGTGTGCCTTACCGGGCAAAGATCGTTTGTACTTAGTCAGGTATACAGGACCAGTTGCGGACCTTACTCCATGTGGCAACGAGAAAGTAAGTACTTTCCGTTGAGCTGGTTTCGGAAATTATTATACTTACGTCTTTGACTGATTTTTTAAATCACTATTTAACATTAAGATCAATTAACGTTGGTCCCAAAACATGTGTACATGTACATATCGAAACGATCGTGTTCGAGTCGAAAACATGAGCCTTCTTATTTGGAGTTCATTCACAAGTTATAACATGGATTGAACCTTTCAGATTTGTAACAACGGAAACTGTGTCTTACGAAATCCATCGGATCTTGAGATATTATTGGATAACGGTACCATAGTGGATTGCGTTTCAGGGTTGGCTCGAAAACGTACCATCCATTTTCCACGCACCTTCGCAAGGCTACGTCTTTTGTAGTCGACGCGTGACGAGCCTTGGTCGTCTGCTCCATCGACCTTTAAGCGGTGTAACCAGAAATCTCATGATAATAGAAGCTGTATTCGAGAAAACGTAATAAATCAGCTCGTGAAATTGCCCTTAAATTTACGCTGATACATTACAGGCGCGCGTTAAAACAACTGTCAATGCACGA
Source organism: Ophion ventricosus (assembly GCA_963932345.1). NCBI lineage: Eukaryota > Metazoa > Arthropoda > Insecta > Hymenoptera > Ichneumonidae > Ophion > Ophion ventricosus. Next base: position 22,097,486 of record OZ010716.1, on the reverse strand, counting down.
CAAGGAGAAACAATTCCATCATCAAACAACTCGAGAGACATCGACTTAACGTCGTCCGATTTATGTCGAAGAAAAATCGCTATGCATACACACTGGCATTTCACGAAAGTTCTGTAATCTTTCGACAAAAGAGCGGCTTGACGTGTTTCAGTCAGAAAAGTTTTCAAAAGAAAAGCTGAGTCTTAAACGATAAGTGAGGAACTGCCTAACGCTGAGCAAGGTTAGATCTATTAGTGTTCCCGTGAAGAAAATGTGGCGGGGATCCAAGTGGATTCCTATACTTGTCCCTACTTCCTAATAAGGATCGAATGGATTATTTAATTGCATCCCTATAATAAAACGTCACGTTCGTACATTGAATCCTGATCAGCACTCCCCATTAGAATCCAATGTGCGAATCCGATTGGAATACTAAAGGATTCTCACAATATCGAACAGAATCTGATACGAATCTGTTTTCTAAACTAAATATATACTGGTAGATATCGAATTTGGGCTCAAAGCAGGTTAGGTGGGGTGAGGCAATGGACGAGATCGAAAGCAGCTTAAGCAGGCCTGTATTCTACACGTTTCACTGAAACTGGGGGTGGTGAGAAGGTTTGGGAGAACTAACAGAGGCTACACTGGACCAAACGGAAGCCTCTTCACGGCACTGAACTCGACAAATGGGGTTTGGTAGGTTCAACGGAGGCTGGCAGCTCGTGCATTACAAAAGAAATTCCAATATACCTCAACATTTATACTTGCGAATGAAACAAACTTGGATGAAATCGGACAAATATTTTTTGAGATAAAAATTCCCAAAATTCACCTACTTTTTCCGCCGTCTACTCGGGTATGCCCCCTCGATAAAACCAATTTTACTCGCGCCTCCTCCTCAACATCACATCTTCTGCACTATCTCTCTCTCTCTACTGCACCCTGTCTGGCTAATGGAATGAAGCAGCTCGAAAAGTCAATAGCCGATTTCCAGTACACCAAAGAGCCACGTTCGCGCTCTTTGCATCTTTCCATCGTTTCTCGCAATGCGATTTCAATACGGCAACGACAGGCCGCAGGTTGCTCAGCCGGTTAAGAAGTACTTAGGAGTAAACGGGGAAATCCTACCTCACCCGCCATATCCTCCAAACATCGTTCCCCCAGATTCCCATTTGTCTCGATTGATGCAGTTAGCGTTCACGATTCAGGACTTCACGTTGTACGAAGGAGTAAAAAAATGGCTACATTACTGGATTGCCTCTAGAAAAATGGAATTCTTCCTGCGCGGAATCCAAATTTTGCCCAGAAGATAGGCCAATGTTGTCTATTTCCGATGAGCGGGACTTTTAATAAATCAGTTCGTCGATTTGCTACCGAACCACTCTCGTTTCTTTCGCCGAAAAATGAACGATTTCATACGCAACCGCCTAATATATACACCCACCCACACACATGTATATACGTACGTACAAACATTATTGAGAAAAAAGCAACGATTATAAATTTCATCGAGTCTAATTGTTCTCTCGGCTTGACCGTGGAAAATCGCTTTGGCGTTAACACTCAAGCCTACGGGTTGCAACCGCTCTACAGACGCGTGCAGTCCTTTCCATAGACCCTTCACCCCCATGGCGCCCTGCTCCTCTAGTCCTGGCTCTCGCTATTTTCGTCCGTTCGTGTATTAGCCACGTGAGAGCTTTGCCAAAGATATAAAGCAAGCAATGCGTGTAATTGCGGTGCGGGCACCGCCGCAACGGCCTGTAATTTGAGCGAAAAGTTCAAGCCCAAGCGGATACGATCGTAACGAACTAGGACGAAACAGTGCGTTACGCTGCACGATGTTCAGCCCCGTGCTAGCTGGATATTCTCAAAAAACAATTGAGTGACAAGGGATGAAGAATTGCTGGAGACTTTTGCTTCGAATAGTCCCGCTAAATCAATATTTGGACATTTTTGCAATTATCAGGGATTAAATATTCAAAGACATTGGGGCGCATTATTTTTTCGATCCACTTCGTTCCATGGACGCAATTTTATCGCGAGCAAGGCCCTCGCGTATATCTTTCATTGCAAAAGAGTTTCTCGCACGCGGAAAGAGGTTCGCGCACACGAAAATAAACGGTAGTGCTCTTGGCACGAGATTTTTAAGCGCGATAAAAATGCGCCGAACGGTGTGTTAACAACTCGCTCGTAACACACAGCGAAACATGAAAAATCGACGAAAAACTCTGATGTTATCGCGGCGGGTCGTAAGTTATGGGATAATTGCAACAAATAGTTAGCCGTATGCAGAACGGCTTTCGTATCTGACTCTCTCGTCCGAACAATGCGAAAAAAGAAAATAAAATGTAAAACAAGAGAAAAATATACGAGGAAATGTAAAAGTGAATCCCTATATTCGTGTTCGTAATTGCAGTCTTTGGCGATCGTTTCGTGAATGTGGGAGGGCTCGAAATACTCGAAGAAAAAATAAATAAATAAAACACGAGGACGAGCTCTGCAGTCTTTGTATAGAGAATCGATTTCAAGTAGCACTGACGGAAATGGCAACGAGACTTTTCGTTGAAAGCTTCGTACATTCGACTCCTGCTCGGCTGTCCTGCTTAATCGAATTCCAATCTCGCACAACGATTAGTCCGAAAATATATACCGGTCTTTGGTGAAGTCCATACGTATATCCACAACGAAGCGCTCAAAGAGAAGGATCTCTCGTAAAGATAGGTCGGTCCCCTTCGGAAACTACCCGGGGCACGAGAGAATCCACGGTTTAAAAGCCCGTCCTCGTAAAGCGTAGGTATTAAGAGGCACATAGACAAGATTCCAGTGGCGTACCCGAACGATGACCGTAAGGCTAAAATGAACCCTCAAAGTATCGGACTTTACTTTCCTAAACAGCCACTGACACTCTAACGGCATTGAAATAACGACGCGTCCAGGCTAAAATATTACGTTATTCGCAGGTGAGGTCGTTCGTCATTTCCGATCAATTTCACGATAATGACTTCCGGAATTTTCATTTCTTTTTATCAGCGACACGGGCATTTTGTTGGTCAATATTGTGGCTAAAAATACTTCGAGCATCGCGTTATTTTCAATCGTTCTTCTCCTTCTCTTAATTACCTGACCCACCCCCGCCTCGATCCTTGCTCATGGAAAATCCTTGATATCGACCGAGCTTAAGCTTCAAGCGGCGAGGCACGGGTGATACTACGAGAGATATCGCAATTCCAATTTCCTAATAGCGCCACATCGTCGGGAAGACGAAACTCTCGAATCGACCACGTTGTAGTCATCTTGATCGACCCAATGGTGTATCCTTATCAATAGGGGATCGTAATGAATCGCGAGATAAAGTGCGAGCGGCCTATCAGTCTTCTCTGTGGAACAATGATGGATGCGATTCCGCCATGGTGGTCTCGTGCACCTCTTGGCTGATTTCGCCAGCTCGTCTCACCCCGGCGTTCTCTTCACGAACGATAAATTCGGGAGCCCACCATACGCGGATGAACACCAAACGGAAACCGTGATTTTGAAGACATCTGGGAAACGTCCTTCGAGCAAATACGCTGATAGCCAACATTACGTAGAAATAACGGGTTGGAAATATCCTTCTTTCGAAATATATATTACATGTAAAATAACTGTAGGAAAGTTCAGGATCCTTGCCAGAATTGCCACCCACCAACCTCCACCTTGAATCCCACCCCGAGGCCGACCAAGAAGGAAGTGTGTTTGCTTCGAGTTTCGCCCTCTCGTGCTACACAAAGTTGATTGTTTTGTCGAGCAGGGAGAGTCTCACGCGAACGAAAACTCCTCTGAGTTGTACCCCGCTCCGATAATCCGACCTCACCTGCGTGATTGATTTTCAACCTCAACGGTGTAACGATCGATACGCACCATATGTCCGAAGATACAAAGGAATGAAAAATATGACTTTTCAAGGTTTATCATTATCGGACAATCGAAGAACATCCAGGATTTGAAAGCTCATGAAAAAATGGTTCTTTCGATTTCGAAAGAATCCGATGAAAAAAAAAAAATTATCATTCGAGGATCGTTTTCGTCAAAATACATAATTTTTGACGTAGAAAATCGTCGAGTGATCATTTTTTTTTTATATATAAAAAACTATCTTCCGTCCGCAGCATCACCCGCGTAGATATTCAATTTTCATTAGATTTTATTCGTTTGTATTCTATAATAATTCGCATTCCATCGTTAGATTATTTTTCATTTTAATATTATAATTAGAAAAAAATATTACATGTTATATTTGAAAAGATATTAGATTCTATTCTATTTTAATTAGTGTTTCGACGTTTGTATTCTATAATAAGAATTATAATTTCATCATTAGTTTATATTTCATTTGAATATTATAATTAGAAAAATATTAGGTGCTCTATTTGATATTAGTAAAATATGTGATATTATAATATATTGGATTCTATTCGATTTTGATCATACTTTAGTCGTTCGTATTGTATGAGAATTATAATTTGATCATTAGATTTTTAAATATATTATAATAAAAAAAAATATTAGACGTTAGATGTTATCAAATTAAAATTATATTTGATTCGTTGTATTCTATAAGAATTTGAATTTAATAATTACATTAGATTTGACATGAATGTTATAATTAGAAAAATATTAGACATTATATTTATATTAGATTTGATATTATATTATCATCTGTTTTAATAAGATTTGATTCCTTTGTATCCTATAATAAGAATTATATAACTCTGATAATTTCATAATTGAATTAGATTCGAGTCGAATATTAGAACGAGAAAAATATTAGATGTATTTTCCATAGCCTATGTGTTATTTCAAGTAACTCTTTACATGTGTGGCAAATTTCATTCGAATCGGATCAGCCGTTTAGGCGTGATCAGGCATACAGATTACAAAAATATTACATATTAGAATTAGAATGGAAAGTATCCTATGTGTCATAAGCTATCGTCATTTCAAATTTCATTGGTTAGATAAGAATTTGAATTTCATCATTACATTAGACTTGAGTATATAATATTATAATTAGAAAAATATTAGATATTAGAATGAAAATGATCCTATATCTTAACCCAGGCCATAAGCTATCTACATGATAAATTTCATTGAAATCGATCAAGCCGTTTTGGCGTGATTGAGCAACACATAGACAGACAGAGAGTCAGATTTATAATATTAGTTAAGATATATAAAAATAGATAAAAATAATAATAATTTATTCTTGACGATAACGATCCTCGAGTGATCATTTTTTTTTCGTCGGATTTTTTCGAAAGCGGAAGATCGATCAATAGAATAAGAAACAAAAAATGAAAATTCCGCGCTTAAGCGAGTGATAATTCAAAGGTCCCTGCGAGCCAAAGAGACATCGAAATCATGACTATCGCGACTTCCAATGTTGAAACTAAGTCCAAGCTGAGCATTTCGCGGTCCGGAGATGTTGCGGCCAAAAGAAGCGTCCACCAAGATTCAATCACGAAGGGCGGGAATACGTTCAGGGAAACGAGCGGAATGTATAACAAGGAGAGAACACGCGAGATATATGTGCCCAAAGGGGTTAAGGGAAAGAGATTAATATGAAATATATGTATGTGTACGGACGCGCAGATACACGTATGCGCGTAATATCGAGGGAATGAGGAACGAACGATTTCAGACGGGGATATACAGGAGAGGTAAACGATTTATTTTATTGAATGTTAAATTTCATGTACGCAGGAGGAGTAAGCTCTGGAGCTCGGCGAGAATTTATCCTTCGGCATTTAATTAGTTCGTGGGGCACGATAAATTTTCAGTAATGTATTTGATTAAAGGATAATGCCTCCGGTATTCGGGTGCGCTCCCTCTCTCTCTCTCTCTCTCTCTCTCTCTCTCTCTCTCTTTCATTCCCAATATGCTGATACGGTGTTCCTGTTCCTCTATGGATGTCATTCCCTTGCTTTGCCCCTTGTAGTCTTTAGACCTCACAAAACAAAGTTCTCTTCCCGTGAGGCTCGTGCTGTGTTCCTTTACAAATTTGCTAGCATATACATGTACGCACATACACACACATTTATAGGAGCTTAATCGTGATTTATCCAATCGAGCCACCCACCCGCACAATCGTTCTCCATCCACCCTCTCCGTCTTTGCTCTCCGTATCAGTGCGGCCCGTTCCGAAAACGAAGATTTTCCTATGCCCGTGCAAAAATTTCTCGAGGAGTCCCCAAATCCCACCATACCCCTATAGGAATGTGATAGGAACGTCGCACGTAGAGAGTCCATATTAGAATACAAGTAGATTCTTACATTGGATTCCAATGGGACGTAGGATTAGAATCCAATCCACAAGCATGACATCTTAGTATAGGGATCCAATTTGATGACCCATTGGAGCTCCATCGGGAAATAGGGACAACTATGGGAATCCAATTGCATCCCTACCACAGTTTTTGCACAGGTAGCAGCGAATCATGTGTCCGTTTGCCATCAAACGATTCCAAAGGTACTTTCGCGCTACGTTGAAGTACAAAGGTCTTCTTTTTTTTTCTTTCCCTTCAAAATGTAGATCAGGAGGGTAGAAGGGTGAAAGCGCAGAGATAGAGAGAGAGCCAAAGAAAGGTAGGAAGAGCGTAAAAAAAATCCTCGTCGGGGGGAAAACGCTCACGCGGAGGTACGCTTCGAGGGTTTTTTTTCTTCCTAATATCGGTAATGCGAAAGCCAAGTTTGGTAGTCTGAATTCACTTCGCCGGATAAAGTGAAGAATATTTCAAAAAATGAAACTCTGCTCGTACCGAAGTGAAGAAGGGCCAAGGATAATATTTAATATAGAAAAATACATACATACACAAAGTATTATACATACGCATTTGAAACACACTCGATATACGTGTACGGATATAGATCGTTCGTGAACACGAGAGAACACGATGTGTGTGGCACTCTGCACCGCCGGGGCGCTGCGGTATATCCGTATTTGCATCCATACGTAAATGCGTATATATATTATATCTCTTCGGTGCGGACTTCGTCTAGACCGCATTAAGCGCATTCGTGCATATACCGGTGTACGAGAGACCAAGTGTACGTAATATTTGCCTTAGCTCAATCCACACTGGCTCCTAATTACTTACAGAGCTGAGCCGCTTTCACGTACACAACGTTAGTGCTCCATCGCGATGTGCGACGATGTACGCAAATTCATACACGTTTCTCTTCTCTCTCTCTCACACACACACACACACACACACACACACACGCGCGCGCGCGCGCGCGCGCGCACACACACACACACCTCTACGTTTTACCTCCACTTGTATTTTATTATACGCAGGTATTCACTGCTCTCTAGCACGTGGATATACAATAACATAGGTGTGTCTACATATGTATAATATGTTTATATATACATACGTGCGTAAGCCATTCGCGCGAATTTGTGAAATATTCCGAGGGCACCGAGGGACGTTTCCGAATGTGAATGCAGCAGAGAACGAAGTGACCGTGTGCCCGTTAGTCAAGAGGTACGAAGGGGTGCGGTTCGCTATGTATGAAGAGGGTGGGTTTCTCGCTGCTGGTGCGCTATGGGCTGAGGTAATATCGGTACCCCCACATATTCTCTCGTTCTACGGATCTCTTTCAAGGTGCAACGAAAGAGCAAGAGAGCATTATTCCATGCTTCCCTTTTCTCTTTCTCTTTCTCCCTATCTTGCTTTCGCTCTGCCACTCCTAAAATTCATCAACTATTCAATTCTAATTTCCTCCCTGCTGGAAAAGCCTGTGCGGTGTATTCTCGTAGAGAGAGAGAGAAAGAGAGAGAGAGAGAGAGAGAGAGAGAGAGAGAGAGAGAGAGAGAGAGAGAGAGAGAAAGAGAGATCTCTTTCTCTTGCTACTCAAGCCACCGTGTACATTCTCGCAGCGTTCCACAGCATCCCTGACTGAACGTAGCGCTCATTCACCCCCTTGGCGTACCACGAGCGTGCCGGATGTAGTATATGTATTTTCCTCGACAATAGCTCGCTCGCCTACCATATAACGCTTCCTTCCCGTTCAACTAAGCGTAAATTTTATCTTGAAATGTATCGCCTGCTGCCTCTTGCTTGAGATACATGTATATATATATCCTATATGAGGTGATTGCGTATGAAAGCGCCCATTTTTTGGCGAAAGAAAAAATAATTGTTCGGTAGCAAATCGCCCAACTGATTTATTCAAAGTATTTCTTGTCGGATGGACCATTCTGTTATCATGTGATTTGTTTTTACTCCTTCGTTTGAGGTGAAGTGCTGAGCCGTACGCGCTGAATACATCGACCAGGACAAACGGTAATCGGTAGGAGCGATATCTAGGGAATATAGCGGGTGAAGTAGGATCTCCCCGATCACTCCTTCTAAGTACTTTTTAACCGGTTAAGCAACGTGCGGCCTGGCGTTAGCGTATTGGAATCGCATTGTAAGAGACGATGAAAAGATGCAAAGGACCCGACAGTGGCTTCTTCTTGGGCACGTTCTTTCATCAGTGATACCTGGTCTATCGACACCAATAAATACGAAAGGTCTGGAACGTCAAGCAATTATTCCGACAGATTTGACTCATATGGAAGTTTCGTCGCCAAAATATGCCAAAAAATGAGTGAAAAGTATGCCTCGGAGATGCCAAGCGATCATTAATAGTGGAGGCGATTGGACCACTTAAGGCCTTAGGCCTTAAGTTATTATGGCTCCATTTTGACATGTATCGTTGTGAAAATATTATTTTTTCACAACGATACATGTCGAAATGGCGACAGTGCAGCATTTTTCCGATGACGCCTTTATTTCTGAAAGGTCCTATAATTTTTGAGTTATGATGAGACACTACAGTTTTTTTCGATTATATATAAGAATAGCTATAGAAGTACGTAGGATTTTTTTTATTTATTGTTTTTTGTCAAAATGACGCATTTATAAAACAAAAAGTATAAAATGCCATGAAAAAATCATCAGAAAATTATTTATAAACAAGGAACTATGCAATATAATAAAAAAATCCTACGTAGTGCCTCAGAAAATGTAATTCTAAATATACAGTTAAAATTTCAAGTGAATCGGTTGAAAATAGTTAGTTATGAATCCGGCCGACTTGAAAAATGTAGTTTTGAGATGAACACGTTTAAAGTTAGTCGAAAGTAACGACATGAATCAAGAGGGATTGCGCTAGAATTCGAAAATCGAGTATTTAGAGATTTTTCACACCCATAATCTTTCGGAATATAATTTATAGGTACTAAGGTACATTTTTAATTTAAAAGAAATCGAATTTTGGAAAATCCTAGAGTGGCCTAAGGTCTTAAATAATAAAGCATCACAGTTTATATCATGTAGTATACGTGTATTTTTTCCAATGCCTTCACCAAAATAGTTTTTGAGATTCGCCGCGCACTCTTGTCAAACAGACTGTAAGTTCCAATCGCTCTAAGACATGCGGTCTCGTCTTTTCATCAGTGCACAAGAGACAACACCAATAGACCGAAACTTGCTTAGAGTTAGTCGGTTCCTCACTTATTTTCGACCGAGAGAGACGAGGGACAGATTTGGAAGACCTAAACGTGAGTCTTTGGTGTCCGCGCAGTCGGATATTGACGTTTAGACCCGCTTAATTCCATTAGCCAGGCAGCGCGATAGAGATAGATAGTAGGAGAAAATGTGATATTGAGGAGCAAGTGCGAGAAAGATCGGTTTTATTAATTCTTATAACATTTTATGGACCTGTGTCGAGTCCTTCCAAAGGCCTGGAGCACGATTTAGGGCATATAACTCTTAATCACTCTGAGGCATGCGGTCTCCCCGCTTCACCAGTGGACGAGAGACGTTACCAATTGACTGAAACTTACTCAGCGTTAGTAGGTTTCTAACTTATTGTTAGAAACTCGATCCTTCTCTTGCAAAGTCTTCTTACCTTTCGTAAAGCATCATTATGTACGAATAGCGATTGTTGATGGTCAATTGGACGATTTTTAAAGTGATTTTTTTACACATAAATCACACGACGATGCATAAAGTCAAAGTCACTCGAGCTGTATGGCGTGGAAGTTGTTTATCCTCTTTATCGATAATTAACAGTTCTTTCAATGCGCGCTTGTATCGTATCAGTGTGAAGTTGAGATTACAATTCCAAGCTGATTTATTATACTTTCTCGATTACAGCTTCTACTATCATGAGATTTCTATTCGCCCTGGCTAGAGATCGATGGCTCATTTGACGAGGATCATTTCTTCATCAACAACTTCTTGTATAGCGACATGCTATGTTTTCCCATGCGGCGTGGAGAAACGCAGTCCACCACAGTACCGCTATCGTATTCTAGCTCAATCTCCGATGGATATCTTAAGACACACTTTCGATTGAGACAAATCTGAAAGGTTCAATCGATGTTATAGCTCGTGCAAGAAGTCCAAATAAGGAGGCTCGTGTTTTCGACTTGAGTACGATCGTTCTGATATGTACATGTACACACGTTTTGGATCCAATATTGATTGATCTAAGCGTGAGAAAATGGTTTCCAAAATCGTTCGAAAACAAAACTATAATAATACCCCAAGCCAGCTCGGCGGGAAGTACTTACTTTCTTGTGTCCACATGGAGTACCGTCCTCAACTGGTTCTGTAAAAGACACGACGTACCGACCCTTGCGGCCTTCTGAGGCACATGCAAGGCTCGGACACACCAGCTCACCTTGATGTTCGTTCTGACTCTGTCCAAAGGATATAAGAATTCGCATGTGAAACATGACTGACCCATGTGAATGTCACAAAGAAACGTTGAAAACTCGTCAAAGTGACACCTACCTTACAAGCTCCGGCTTTGTAACCTCGGCCCTCGCATTGGTACCCGATGCCCCATTGGACAATTAATTGACGCCCTTGACACATTTCGGTAGTTAGAACCATTGCCCATGTCAGAAGATAACACGTGATATGTAACATATGATTGCTGGAACGGAATAAATAACCGCTTATAGTCCGTTTGCAATAGTTACAGATATTCCATCAGCCGGATTGACGAAATGCAAGCTTGGTGCATTTTCTTTTACTCGATACTTGAAGATATCATTGAATTTTGCTGTCTCATTCTCTAGATAAAATACTTAGTCACTGCTTGTCGCATCACAGATATTCATACGTTTTTCCAATTTGTCCTCCTATTTCATTGGAGACCACTCAGCTCATTTTATTTTGCCATTACTCTTTGTTGTGAACTCCGCGTCACAATGAAATAAAATGTAATATGGTAAAAACATATAACAAGTATTTTTCAGCTTTTTATATGAGTCTATTCCCGAATCATTCATACCAATGAGAGAAAAAGACAAAACACAAATGGGATCCCGAGGACACAAAAATGTTTAGAGAAGTAAAAAAAAACAAAAAAATCAAACACGAGGCTACAATCATTCGGTATGTCGTTCGAGGAAATCTAGTTCCACCTCCACTGATTGAAGCCTTGTATATATTTGGATGGTCGGAAAACAAGACTTTTTTTCGAATATACTAATGAAGTAATCAAAATGAGGTTTGAAGGGTTGATTTTACATATCTGTAGATACTCAAATATTTTTTTTATTAAAAAAAAAATACAAAATGGTCGTTTAGTGGCTGGTAGAAAGAGAACGCCTTTTTTAGAGGCCCACGGACGGACTCATTGAAAACGCACATGAGCGCCGAGTTCAAGAAATAAATTTTTGTCGTAATCGACATGAGTTTTGCAAGCGAAATACACACGATTATCACAAATTGATAATCTTTGCAAATTTGGCACAATTAAAAAAAAAGTTGCATTTTCGACTAAAAAAAAGGCATTAATTTGTTCATAAAAACCGTAATTGTTAATGTATTGTCAAAATCGTGTGTATTTCGCTGTAAAATCTATCTAAGAAACTACAGTTGAAATTTCAAGTCAATCGATTGTAAATTGTAGAAGATACGAGTCCGCTCGATTTCGAAAACATGGTTTCAAGAAAAACGTATAAAAAATTTTTAAACGATCACTGGAACGTCTCAGAAAAAATTTACCACCTCAAATAATTTTTGCATATCATTATTAGGATGTTTATCGATAATTTAAGCTAATAAAAAAAAACAATAGATTTTTTCCAAAGGTATAAAAGGCCTTAAGACAAGGACGACTACAACAAAAATCGATAATTCAGAAGCAGAATCCAATCCATTGCAACTTTATAGGCAGTGAAGCGTTTTACCTGCGAGGTGCGTTGCACTACAATAATCGAGAATTATCGAATCGTGGAAAGCATTAGCTGCAAGGAGGGTTGCACTACGGCTGAAAATGAAATAGTGAAGAGCGATGCCGCCGATGAACGTCGCACTACAGCCGAGATCAGAATGTTGCAGAGCCATAGCCTGCGAGCCTCTTCGCACTACGATAATCGAGAATTCTTAGATAGTGGGGACCATAGCCTGCAAGCCACGTCGAACTACAATAATAGAGAATTCTTATATAATGGAGAGCGTCAACTGCGAGGCATTTTGCTCTACAATGATCGGGAATTCTCTGATAGTGGAAGTCGTCATCTGCGAGGAACGTACACCGAGAGGCCACCGCCACGTCATGCATAAGAATCAACAGTTTTGGGAGGCAGAGAAAAACACATAAAGATTCAGTTAACACTGCGGGAAAAAAAATGAAGTACGGATGATCAGGTGTTCGTTAATACAGACTGACGTGATTAATAAGACAATACCATCTATGTGAATCAGATTGTAAGCGTGCATTGAGAGTGGTCAATGCATTGCCAGTTGCCCAGCATTTCCAGTGATACATACATACAGTACTTGTGTGATGCATATGTTGTACTTCTATATAATCGTGATTCGTACTTTTATTATAATAGTAAAATGGTTTTTGAAAATAAAATATTGAGAAAAATGGTATTACTAGAATTTGGTAATTTTTCGGTACGTTTCTAGTAAATTTGCTTGGCTTTTTCATAAAAAGTTATTTCACTTCTTTTGTACGTTTGAATTGAAAAATAAAATCTAAATAAAACTATTGTTTGAAAAAAATCACAAATATTTCGAGGTTAATTAGAATCTTGTAGATAGTGAAACAACCGATAATTTTTTCGAGGACATTTTTTATTACTTGCCGTTTTTTTTTACTTGTTAAAGTTTTTTAGGGGTATATAGATACATCAAACGAAATCCCAAAGAGCCACATTCTTTGCCGACTATCGACAGGCATAGTCCTCGTCGGATAAGAATAACAGTTTTTTCCTCATGTACAGAATACATGAAAAATATGTTGCAGACAAAATTCGAAATAATAGGACAAGTGGTTCGTTCGGCTCCACAGCATCTTCGTTATTCGCCTTGTCACACGATTCTCAAAGATTTTTATTGTCTCGATTTTTATTGCCACCGGATCCCTGCTAATTGGAGCCCCCTGGATACCAGGATTTTCTTTTTAAACCTTTTTTTGTTTTTCTTTTCCTTTTTTGTCGTTCCTTCGGGCAGAGATGCGCTCTCTCCCGTGGGGACATGATTCTCTGTGTGCCAGGTCTCGAGTTTCGGTGGCACCGTGCTCGCGAACACGTACCTTAACCCTCGAGTATGATTTTTAATTATCCACGTGGCGCATACCCGTACTCCCTCTCTCCGTGCGATGGGTAAAAGCCATAAATACACTTGCATGTGTGTGTGTGTGTGCGTGTGTATGTTCGCGGTCCCCGCGTCCAGTCTCACAGTGTCCGAGCAATGTAAATCAATCGATACGCGGGCAGAGTTGTATCTTGCAAAATAACGAGACAACCGCGGAGAAAACATCCTTTCTGTTCGCCATAAATACACCGGTAATATTTTTCACCATTCAGATCGAAAAAATGATAACTCGCTATCAGCGAACGTGATGCTATTGAATCGTCAATCTTTCTTTATGTGTATTAATAATTAAAATTCGGCTGTACTTCCGAATGGCTGTTATCTTCTATTTAGGTAAAATTTTGCAAAGATCTTTTTGATAATATAAGTCACTGTCTAATTAGATTTTTGGCACATCGTAATAATTTTTGAAATATCGAAATTTGAAAATTGATGACTTGCGTATCGTCTTGTGTATCTGTTTGTTTGGGTTTGTTTCCGTTTGCTCGGGTTTTGTGTGGTTTGGTGTTTTTGTTTGGGCTTGTTTGGGCTTGGTTGTGTTTGTTTGGCTTTTGTTGGGCTAGTTTGGGTTTGATTAGATTTGTCTGACCTCGGTTGTATCTGTTTGGCTTTGTTTGAGCTTGGTTACGTTCGTTTGGGTTTTGTAGGATTTCCTCAGACTTGGTTGTGATTGTTTGGGCTCGGTTGTAATTGTTTGTATTTTGTGGGTTTGTTGTGTCGATCATAACGTTAAAGTAGGGATAGCAGTAGCGCGTTATGATAGATTTAAATATATGCAAACGCATTAATTAATCAATTTTCAAAATTCAATATTTCGAAAACTATTGCGATACGCCAAAAAACTTTATAGGCAAAGACTTATATTGTCAAAAAGACGCTCTGTGAAAATTTTCAGCTAAATCGGAGGTAACATTAATTCGGAAGTTTACCTTTAATTGATTTTTTTTTTTTATTATTTTGTAATGTTGGTTCTATCGTGCGGGCTTCTTTCCCTTCGTACGTGCCCACCTTGCTCCATCTTATCCCTCCATTCGGAAGTTTTTTCCACAATTCTATCATTATACGAAAGTTTAATGATAGAAAGTACCATTGAAAAAAAAAGCCTCAGGGTGGTTACATCACCCTTTCAGGGTGGTGTAACCACCCTGAAATTTGCAAAAATGAATTTTTTGTTTTATTTTTTTTTCTCATAGTTTGAACTTTAAAGAAAATTTTAAGCTGAATGCGAAATCTGTATCTACAATATTAACAAAGATATACATTTTTTTCTGCCGCACTGTGCAACGTTCCCTTAGATGGATTCACCCTTCGCTTCTATGAAACTAGTACCCGAGCATAGATTTCTTCTTGGAAGCTCCGATTCCACTGTCAATTGGAGGTTGAGGAGGATATAATCAAAACTGTAACGAAAGCATAAATGCTATATGGAAAATCGCACCGAAAATAAGTTTCAGTTGTATGAAAAAAAGTTGAAATAGCTACTTACATTGCTACACGTATTTATAATGATGGCTATAGTAATATTTTATTAATATTACACGTATTAAACATAACCATCGGAAATAATTGTTATGATATGTGTAATGACGAAGCCGAGCACCGTATATCGCTTGCTAAATAACGCGCGCAAGAAACTACAAAAGAGGCTAGAACAGCTCGGAGAAGGTCAAGATGATCTCTCGAGGACCAGCAACTTGCTGAGGAAGGACCCCAATATAGAGGAGGAATCGCCGATTTACTACATAACAAGGTATGTCACAAATGTTCAATGTATTTTCCTGTTGAAATCGCGTCAAAACTTTAAACGCTTTTTTCTCGAAACGACATTTTTCGAATTTGCGGGAAAGATAACTTAACAACAGCTATTCTGATTGATTTGAAATTTATACCACACATTTGTAACATAATTATCTCAATCTGTACGTAGTTTTTTTTTCTAATGTTGACCGTTTTTGTTTAATTAATGTTTTTAAGTAGAAAATTTATGTGAAAATAAAACATTAATTTTTGCGTGATACCAAAAATTCATTTTTTTCCCCCAGAAAATCCTATGTAGCGCCGTGTATTTAACCTAACTCAACAAAATATTTTTATTTTTTTTATGTTTCAGATGAACCGTGAGGCCATTAGGATTCCCGCAGATTGAAGGCGGAAAAAAAACTTGACGTGCGCGGAGCCGTGTATCTACGCCAATTATCAATATTTTTAGATTTAAAAAATACATTCAGGAACCTGAAAACATGTACTAAAAGAGTGTAAAGATCGAAATAAAAAATATGCATTAGTTTAGCTACAAATTCATGAATACCGAGTCTTATTCTAGCCTCTCAGGGTGGTATAACCCTTCAATTATCAATCCATCGAAACGTAATCACACTCTCGATTCTTTAGGAATCACGAATTACGTCATATGTATAGTTTGCTGCGAAAAATCGTTTTTTTTTTTCTAGAAAAAAACTCATTGTTTGCTTTAAAGAATGATTCTGCTTGAAAAAAAAAATCTTTCGTTTAAAAAAAAAATGGTTCTGCTTGAAATCAAATATTGTTTACTTGAGAACATGCTCCTGCTGTAAAGAAGCCATGAAATTAACTAGAGTCTTTCCCATATACGTTATGTGTTGTGTATGTTAAACAAATAAATAAATATAAACCACTGGCCAAAAAATAGTAAAATAGAAACTAAATCTTCTGTGTGCACAGCAGTCGCATGCACTTATTTTCCCATCGAAGATTGTGTGAAAGGGTCGTATGTACGTGAGTGAGTCTTACGGCGGTAAAAGAGGTTCGTGCCTCATTGCATGTGTACAGAACAGCGCGCGGTGTACGTTCACGCGTAAAGAGTTTGTTTGAACAGCCGATATACGAGTGGTACGTGGCTTATGGCCCTCGCTATTAATAGACTTAGTGTCGTTTGGTATAGTTGCTTTGGTCGCTAATACGCGCTTGGCCTCTCTCGCAATATACCACCCATGTGTATACATCTGTATATGATTGCAAAGGAGGCATTAACTTTCTTCGAGATTAGCACGAGTGGCACACGCAACGCGGCGAAAAACGGAGCGAGAAGGTGAGACAGCAGTCGGCAAGCACGTTGAATAATATCCAAGACTGAGATAGAAGACTCGTGCCATTCGTGTGGATAAGACGGAGTTATTGGTCTCTCAAGAAAAGCCGGAAATTTTTGGAATTTGCTTGTTTTTTTTTTTTTCTTTTCATTTGCAATCGGATTGTCATAATTGTTTATGCATGCTGACGGATCAGAGAGGCTTGTTATATTATTTATGATCTTGTTTTAGTGAAAATTATAACACGCACATCGATATATATACGTATACATGTAACCTGGGGCTATGCTCGAACGTCGATTTTTCTCGTGGGTCAACCCACCCTCTTTCCTCGTCCGCCTCCTCCTCCTACCGCCCCCCCCCCCCCGCCCCGCGAAACTCGACTCATTCGGTCATTCTTATCGCGTTACCGGCGAAGCTTCTCGCGTTACTCTTAATTGCAAGCTCGAACGTTGCAGCCCTTGCAGGTGCACACCGACAACCCCTAAATTTTCAGCGGCGAAGAAGAACGAACCGATCGACCCGGTGAGCGTTTGCACACACAAATACGCGAAGGGGAATAAAGAGAAAAAAAAAAAAGAAACCGCAGTTCAGCGTAAATTTAAAGGTGTGGCAAGAGAGATTCGAATCTTTGGAAAGATTTGCGATCTCTCACTGCAAAACGGTGAGAGCGAGCTAGCAAGGGAGAGAGAGAGAGAGAGAGAGAGAGAGAGAGAGAGAGAGAGGGCAAAAAATGTTCATCCCAATATCATGCAGAGACGATCAAGAGTTGTTTATGAGATCTGTAGAATCGTAAATATATAGATATACATATAAAAAAATATATATATATACATCGAATATAAATATAGAATATGAGAGATCTATTTTTCCAAGGCTTCATATCGAGGGCGTAGTAAATATATGGAGCCTATATACAGCTATATCATACTATTACTTTTCTCGTGAGCTTTGCCGGTTGATATTGTGTGCCATTAGCATATCGGATAGGTATACGGCGCGGATATACGACCTTTAAATTTAAATCCACCCTGCCCTCCTCAACCCTGCCTAATATAACGCTAAAGGTGAGAAAACACCCTTCGATATTAAAAGTTGCGTGGCTTAAAGATATTATGAGAGAACCGAGGTCTATATATGCACGCGGCGCAAGCTCGGCGGCAGAAGCAACAAACGTCAAACATATATATATATATATATATATATATATATATATATATACACACACACCCATGGAGAAACTACCCCTCGCTATTTCTTTTTTGTTTCTTACCTTTATTTTTCTTTCCACTATCTCTCTCTCTCTCTCTCTCTCTCTCTCTCTCTCTCTCTCTCTCTTTCCCTTTCACATCATTTTTGCACAGTACCTTCGCGCCTCGATGTCGAAGGATTCCAACTCTCATATTCCCCTTTCGTCTCCGTATCTATATTGTACACACTCTATCCTCCTACGACCCTTGACGCTCTCGTACTCACGTGGAACTTTGTGTACCTACTTGATATATATATATATATATATATATATATATATATATATATAAATATATATATATATACACGAGCATGGCTGCGGCTGTAACTCAACCAGTTTGCGTACGATTCGTGTCGCCCACATTTGCACATTTTACGTGCACAAAAGTGCTAAGAAGGGAACAAAGTTCGAGCGAGAGAGAGAGAGAGAGAGAGAGAGAGAGAGAGAGAGAGAGAGAGAGAGAGAGAGAGAGAGAGAGAGAGAGAGAGTAAGAGGGAGAGAACGAGGTTATTGCTCGGATTTGTCGCCGAAGCGATATACCCCGAGCCCCAGACTGTTGAATAACTCGTACAATATACACGCATACATACATATACTCGCATGTCACACATTACGTGTGTAAAATATAGCGCTCGTGTCTCACAGCTCCGTACATGTATACACTTGCTATTGTGCGGAAGCATACGTTTCCCCAATGGTATTTGCGCGCACCTATACTCACTGGAAAATCGCAAAATACACACGTACACTTTCGATCGATACGTATAGGCCTTAATACACACACGTGTGTACACAACTAGCCACGGAAGGTAATACAATCTCGTGCGACCGACAGTCGACGAGGGGTAATCATGCGGAAGCGTTCTCCACAGTACGGATAATTGAGTGGGGGTGGTTTCAACGATGTAATAAGTATTGTAACACGAAGCATCGCGGCCGAGTTTTACAGTCAACGAGGAAGACCCTAATCCATTTCACCCCGGAGCTTCGTGCGCGTCCGGCGAAACATTTAAAAACGACACTGTAAATATACAATTGTATTCGTGCATATGTATATGTATATATATATATATATATAAATTCAGTCGAAACATTTTTATAGCCTGGTGCATCGATTTGGGGTAATGAATGGGTTTGTTTGGGTTTACAGTAATTTTCAAAGTTCTGTATCTCTGCGAAAAATGGTCGTATCGAGTTGCAAAAAAAAAAGCATTTTGAAGCTTGAAGCATTCTAGTTTCGAGATATTTCGACATCCCCTTATAATATGTAGGAAAGAATTGAATAAAAGATTCGTTGGTTTGGATAAAATTAGGCTAATTGTGTCTTCGGCAAACCTCAAGGCAGCTGATAAAAGCGATACTAAAATTACAGTGAACCAGAATTATACAAATAAAAACAATTAATAATAAACCTCAATGATACTTGTGATAATGACGATAATAGTAATAACAAATTGTGGATGACGGAACTGTACATAATAATTAAAATAATAGAGATTGAGATGAGAGAGAGAGAAAGGGAGAAAATAATTTGAGATAATAATTAAAATAATAAACATAATAGAAATAATAATAAAATGATTCACAGACATAAGTTTGTGCAGTATAATTTGTTTTTATTATCTATATATATGAAACTGTTCGGTGACTGACTGACAGACAACGCACAGCCTAAATAACTGAAGATAGAAACATGAAATGTGGTACATATGTTCCTCAAAGAGTGTAGAGGTGCACTAAGAAAGAATTTTTTTAAATACGCTCCTCAAGGAGGTTAAATGGGGTGTAAAAGTTTGTAGGGGAGAAAAAAATTTTTTGGTCGGATTTACTTAAAACTTTGTATAAAGACTCTACAATAAAATTAATGAAACACGTATTTCAGCATTTCTCAAAAATTCAACCCTTAAGGAGTTGCAAAGGGATGGAAAAGTTTGTGTAGAAAACAATCTTTTTTTGGTCGGTTTTACTTGAATTCAACTCTTAAAGGGGTGAAATGAGGTGTAAAATTTGCATGGAATAGTTTTCTTGGGTGTATTAACTCGAAACTCGGAATAAATATTCTCCAAAAAAAAAAAAAAACTCATATTTTAGGATTTTTGAAACTCCTAATGCGCAGTGCTACTTCTAATGAAGTTTCTATGGGCCAAATTCTACGCGGGCAAAGACGTGGGCGGAAGCTAGTTTTTCATAAATATGTTACAATGACAATAAAGATAATACATCTAGCCGGTAAAATAACAATAATCATAATAATAAACATTAACGATACTGATAATAATAAAAATAATACAGATTACATTAGTTTCGGATATTATGTTTATTTTATTGCAATTTTGCTTTATTATTTTTTAATGAATATGTTGTAATGCGAATAAAGACAACACGATAGATAACGACAGAGAAAGATTGATCAATATAATTATTATGGCTGAGAGTTTTTCGTTGAGTAAATAATAAAATATTATAGTGAAGGCGTGATGCGCACAAAGCATAATGAGTAATAACATGCATACGTGAGTACGTTCTGTGTGCGTATGTAAAAGAAAGAGAGAGAGTGAGAGAGACTGTAAAGTATTAAGCATTAAGATAACACAAGTGGTGGGCTCTGGCGGAGCTTTCGTTTATTCACAACCAACGGAAAGTTCTCCAGTTACGCAAAAAAAAAAAATAATATTATACCACCTGAAATATAAAATAAGTACACGTTTCGACCAAGACCATTGCCATCGAGCATCGATCGCGAGGCCGCGGCTCGCCGAAGGCAGTGATGGATCGAGCTCACTTATCACCACCCCCTCGGGAACCCTACCAACCCTCGTGAAGTCGCCTGTTGTCCCCTTACTCTTCATCCCTCCCGGCCTCGCTCCCAGCCCCACTGGTTCGCAAAAATCGAAACGGCGATCCCGTGCGAATTGATCATATCACAATCAGACGTTCGCTCAATTCTACAATTAAATATATGGATATACCGGCTTTTGAGCTCTGTCAAGCATGATGTAACTTTCTTTTTCGGTCGAACTTCTACCGGGATGTAAAAAGTTCAGTCTCCAGACATTTGGGTATATATATATATATATATATATATATATATATATATATATATATATATATATATATATATATATGTACATTTATTTCTGGAGGAGTGCCTTATGGAAGAGCCAATGGAGTTTACTCCAGCGTTTCGTCACGAATATAACGAACATAAATCAATAACTAATAAGAAGCGTATTAAAATTTAATTCCCAAGTTACGTCCTTAGGCGAAAGAGGGTAAAGTGGTATATACATTTACGTATGCCCGAAGAGAGTCAGGTAAAACGCGCATACACATCGACTCTGAGGTACAGGCGCATTTTCACATCACTCCGTCCATACCAATTCAGTCCATACCTGCGCCCCAAGCCGCTTGATTAATTGAAACTTAATTGAATTCCCGGTGGAAGTATTAATCGAGGAGCTATTGAGGTTCGAAAGTCTTTCAAGCATATCTACGTAGAACGGTTCGCGAAATCAGGGATTGAAACTTATAATGAAAATGAAACAACAAATTCAAAAAATTGCCATGAATTAAAAATTCTTCTCTTTCACGGTCAAGTGACACTTTGGAAGTTTCAGCAAATTTGTCCTATCGCAAGGGTGTTGCATCGCACACATTTGGAGAGGAAGCAAACGGTGCATGAATGAATATAGCAGGGTGTCTTAGAAACTTGTTTTAGAAAATTCCTAAAATATGCGTTTTACTATTTGTTTTGAAGATGATTTATACCGAGATTCAAGCTGATGCACACAAGGAATACAATTTTCCATCCAAACGTTAACATACCATTTCATCCCTCTTAAGAGTTGCTTTTCGAAAAATCTTTTCTTAGTGCACCTCTACACCGTCTAAGGAACTTATCTTCCAAATTGCATGTTTCTATCTTCAGCGGTTTAACCTGTGCATTGTCTATATATCAGTCAGTCACGGAACTGTTCTATATATATATATATATATATAATTTAATTACTCAAATATTTATTTATACCAGGTGTGGAAGTATGAAACCGGAATTTCCCTATAGATGGTGCTAGCCATCAGTTTAGGGATCGTAAGACCGCTTCTGCAGCGTCATCATCTCCTTCTAACAGCTGACGAAGATTTTCAATACACAACAACCCAAGTTCCCTACACCGGTATATTTTTCTATCACCTTAAACATGTCGAGTTTTGTGCCTACGAACTACGATTTGCGGACAGCATTGGTTTTCTGTTATCATTTGAAGAAAACTGCTACAGAATCGCATCGAATGCTTGTCGAAGCTTACGGTGAACATGCTCTTGGATAACACAGTGTTTCGAGTGGTTCAAAAAATTCAAAAGTGGTGATTTTGACGTGAGAAACGAAGAACGTGGGGGGCTACTGAAAAAGTTTGAAGACAGCGAATTGCAAGCATTGTTGGATGCTAAAACCTGGCGAAACTGTTAATACTGAATGCTACCGATAACAAATGATCGATCTGAATCAAGCTTTGCGTGAAAAACGACCAGAATATCAAAAAAGGCAACACAAAGTCATTTTGCTCCATGATAATGCTCCATCACACACAGCAAAACGGGTCAGGGAAACGATCGAGGCGTTCAGTTGGGAAATACTAGCGCATGCGGCTTATTCTCCAGACTTAGCTCCGTCCGATTATCATCTATTCGCATCAATGGGACACGCTCTCGCTAAACAACGCTTCAATTCGTATGAAAATGTAGGAAAATGGCTCGACAACTGGTTCGCTTCAAAAGAAGAACTGTTTTTTTGGCGTGGCATTCATAAACTGCCGGAGAGGTAGGAAAAATGTATAAATATCAATGGAGATTATTTTGAATAAAATATTTTTTATCATTTTCAAACAACAGACGTGTAATTTTTACAAAAAAAATCCGGTTTCATACTTCTACACCTGGTATATAAGAACCACAATCTTCTTCGCTATTTCGCCAATATCTTTCCATTGATCTTCTTCCCTCCTCATTCGCTCTCTGCCTCTCTCATTCTCTGTCTTTCTGTTCTTCTCTTCCACACACACTCACACTTACACGTTTCTGCATCTCGCGTTATGAATGCATCGTGGACCGCCGAATCGCTGATGCAGCGCGGATTCTTAGCAAAGACCGGAGCTGCGCGATGAAAATGTGGTAGTGCGTTGGGTGTACGTATATACATGCTATACGTTCAATTAGGTCCGAGTCAAAGAAATATTTATAGGCTGTTAAACGCGCAAGCTTAGACCCCCCGCGAGACTGGTACTTATTTTGTTTTATATTTTCTTCTTTTTTCACCTGTCTGAATTATAGGCATCTCGCGGATAGTGTATATATATATATATATATATATATATATGTACGCACGGGGGACCGTATTGCTGATGTCCCGTTCGGCCGGGGGTCCTCCGCCGTGTGGCATATAATACGAGGCCATGCACAGTGCCAAGAACGTGCCAAGCGATTTTTAATCGGTATCGATAATAATTATGACCCATGCCAGGCACAACACTCGATCCATACCGGAAAATTAATGGAACGGGTAGAACTAATTTACATATTATACGGCCGCGATCTAACTTTGAAAAAATAAATAGTATATACACATATACATATGTGTATGTGTAAATATAAATGTATTGAATGTGACCGACCGTGGTGGATGGGCGGTCGGGGTTCGGCTCCGGCGGTACTTCCAGTTAAGGCGAAGTAGAAGGTGTACCACGTGACATATGAGTGCGAGAGAGATAGCTAAAATTTTCGAACCGAGATTTCTCAAAGACAAATAATTTTTAGGGCAAAAGAAAATCGTCAAGCTCTGTGTCAGGATATTCTCCAGAGCCTGATGCTTTGTTTTTCCTCAAAAACCATAACCATTTATGAGAAAACTGGGTTGGAAAATTTGTGAGGTTATGTTGACCTTGTACATGCCCTTAAGCAGCGTTGTACATGGTCGATACTCATAGTAAATGTAGAAAAATAGTAAATGTAGAAAAATAGTAAATTTATCTGGGAAAACAGTTTGTAGACGAAATTCCTGTCATCCTTATTGTTTCACAGATAATCGCTCTCAAACGACTAAGGCCATATTTGCTCAACCTGCCCCGATAGTGGGGTAAGTTGAGCATGGATATGAGGTAAGTTAAACAAAGTATAAATTGCATTAAAAAATCAGATGTATGCAACATGTAGTGTTGTATGATTTGGTACAATGCAGTAATAAACCACCAGTTGCTTATTAATTAGTGAGTTTTTAAAACATTAACATTAATTGCAATGAACTTTGAAATATTTTTTTCTCATATATTGAGAAAAAAATAAGATGAAAAATCACGTTTTTTTTTTTACTTTTGGGTGGCAAAAATAATGAAACGTCCCGTTTTAACGTCTCGTGATCTGCATGGCAATGGGCGATGGCGTGATGTGTCCCCATACACCATACCTCTCTTTCCGCCATTTGATGCACCCGTGTGCGGTGCTTAGTTTTCCAGATATTTCGATTGTCCAACTTATCCGACTGCTCAGCATGCCCCTCCCTGCCCTACTTCTGAGAACGCAGGGTAGATATTTGAGTAAAATGTGTGTGAATCAGAGAATCCGAAGGATATGGGGCTGACTATAGCGGTACGGGTTTAATACGGCTCTGTATGCGACGGTTGGTTAGATTAGCGGCGTGCGGGTAGGAGGTGATAGGAAAATGTTCAATTAGGAAGGCTCATACGTAAAAACCCACAAAGGCGTACGTTGGAAGTCAGGAAATTAAAAAAATTATGCATACTGAATGTGAAGTAAAGGTTATCTGTATACTCATATAAATATATCGAACAATTAAGTTAAATTAAGTTAAATATATCTTGCTGTTCTTTATATCATAACTCTTTAAAAAATTTGAAATGATTAACGAGTTTATGTATTAAATATTTTATCACTTGACTCAAAAAAAATGTGATGGCCCAAAACTTTTGCACGCCACTATATAAGTAAAAAAAATAGATGAAATAAATAAATTCATCGGGCCGTACTTCTTTGAAAAATCGCAAAACGAAAAACAACGCGATGGTTAAAATCACGATACGTATTCTTCTCGTGGGTTATCTGATGCGGAGAAAGCTAACATACATTCGGTGTGCTACACACTATGGACTTTTGTCTGTGCTACTACTCGGATATTTTCTCCAGCCAAGAGGGTAGACTGTCGAACAAACATTATAATTTGCATTGTTCTTCTTCTTCTTCTTCTGCTTCTTCTCCACCCTCGTCTCGTTCTCTTTATTTTTCGACGCAATTGAATATAACGAAATGCAAACAACAGACGGAATGTGGGGTGTGCGGAAAGGCTGCGGCCTCGACTCGCGATATGAAGAGGAGAAGGGCAAGGGAAGAAGGGAAGCGGTGTTGGGACGAGGAACACAACTTGTGCTCCAAAAAGGATTCCAGGGGGTGATCGCGTACTTTAAGTGGCTCGATGATTTTTCACGTGGTTTTCTGGTGAGCCGCCTCCCTGTTTCCGATTAAGGGCTTATATACGCGAAAAATTTCAAAATTTTTCATTTTTTTTTATTTTTGATTCCATTAGCCTGAACGGTTAGGAATATTTTAAGCTTTACAGGATTGAAAAATTTCAAAAATTGTTCCAATAAGCTAAGATTGCATTTATAATAGATACCGCGCGGCGCGCCCGATCGCCAACGTCAAAGCCGTTTTTCCACGATTCACTTTTTTGAACCTTGTGAAAGTTCTAACTCTTGAACGAAGGTTCAGATCGCTTTGAAATTTTTACAACATATTCTTAGTATCATCACCTATCGTGTGAACCACAGAAATAAAAATTTCAATGGCACAAAAAAATATAAAAAATAAAATACCGACAGAAAATTGAGTAAAAAAATTTTAAGTTTCGAATTTTCATTATAATATTTTTTTTTTAATAATATTTTTGGTTCACACTGAAGATACATAGATTATACAATTATAAATATGTTCATTTTTTTTCAGACACCCACATCGATGCCGAGAACTTTCACCATCAACGCGCGCGCAAAAAAAATACATTGCTTTATTATGTTATATCTCCGTCATTTGTTAATATTTCTAATTTTTTTTTTACATATACTTAACCATGTGCATAAATGATCTGTAAAAGAAATGTTGTCAATATATGCGTCATTTTTTTTAACCGCGTCTAGAAAAGTACCTTCGAAAATCGGCGAAATCGCGTATATAAGGCCTTAAGCTGGGAAAAATGACATAGATTTTTTTGTCGGTCTCGAGAAACAGTCAGCAGAAATTTCGCGTGAAGTTAAAACGAATGGCGGTTTCGTGCGAGATTGGGATCGGTAGTTCTGACTGGCCGTGAAAAAACGTTGGGCGATCTTTGTAAAAAAACTTAGGTACTTCCAATTTCACGTGTATCACGGATATGTCATAGTGTAACTGCGGGTGGACTATTGTCTGAAAGATATAGAGCCAAGTGCATATATTACGGCGGGAAACCACTTTAGATGCTTCAAAAAATCATTTTTTTTAATTTCATAAATCGTTAGCCAAATATCTTAAGAATACACCCCGAAAATTTCAAAACGATATTCGGATTCCTTCTAACGGTATGTATATAAATGATAAAGACTCTCCGCTCGACTCGCAAGCACGCCTTAGATATCCATGAGCGCTCAGTTGTGAAACTTTAAACGTGTTTTTTTCTCAAAATGACGTTTTTTCAATTTGCAGGAATCATAACTCAAAAACTAATTGATGGATCATCTTCAAATTCGGAACACGTTTACATAATATTATTTAATAAAATATGAACGTAAAGTTGGAAAGATTAGATTGTTTAAGACATATTTATTATTGCAAAATGCCGGGGAAAAATGCTACAAATCGACCATTTTTTTTTAACACGTTCCAACATTCAATTCTCGATTTTTTTTTCAAAATTTAGGTTCATGTTCTTAAGAAACATCTCAAGAATGTATAAAAATTTGTTGGACTATTTCAGATGCGAATTGCGAGCTGCACAATTCCTGCAAATTGACAACGACTATGAGGACATGCCAAGAGACACAGCGGATTACAACTTAATTAATGCATGAAATAACTTGAAAGGGCGAATCGCTTCCTAGCGATTCGCCCTTTTTTCTTTTACGTTTTTCTCGAAACTCTATGTTTTATGAAACAGGGTAAGTCGTATCGCAAAATTTAATCATACAAATCACTTCAAATTCGGACAGAGCATAGTTTATAACATTTTCTATCGTATGACTGGATGATTTTTTGAAATTATTATCCATTTGTTAATAACAAATGTTTGAAGTAATGTTTTTTGGTCGATAATGGAACATTTTTTCTACAGCTTGTCATTTTCGTAATTTTCAACATCTGAAAGAAGTATCCGGTCAAGCAAAAGTTCTATCATTGCTTCAAAGTTCTGAAATTGCTTAGGGATACCTAAGTTCCGATCGCTCCCGATCGGGATATGATACGGATTCCCGAGAGGGGGTATCGTCATCAGAATCCAGATGACGTCCACTACGTAGCCCAAGGTGGAGACGTGGTAGCAAGAATTTGAAATACGTATTTCAAATATGAATTAAAGACAATTTTCTTAGTAAATTAAATACATATTTTCTTAGTTCGAACGATCTCCATTTAAATTAAATACAATTAATTATAATAAATAACGTATATCGCTTTTCTCCAATAAATATAAGTCTTTCAAGGTCTGTATATTTTTTTCGGTTTTTCTTATTAAATTTACAGAATATTGTTCGAAATTCTTTTATTAAAATATATAAGTTTCGACAGTTATACTGTAGCACCAATTTTTACCTAATCTTTTTCAGATCCTTGAATAAACGATTTCAGAAGACGTCCAGCGCCTCCAGTTGATACGGATCGATATCTCCTGGTAATTTTTACATTCATCCATGGAATCCGATTCGATATCGAACTAGATCTCGTTCTAGAAGTTCGGGATTCTAGCCTGGATCCTATGCAAAGTTTCTATTTGCATTCTGACTAGAGTCCTTATTAGTTCCGGATTAGGATTCTAGCTGGAATCCGATTTGCGAGCGTTACATTTCCCTCCCGGATCCGATCTGACATCCGACTGGATCCCGATTAAGAAACCAGTATTCTAGTCCGAATCGGACTGTATCCATGACAATATTTCTGCACGGAATACTAGAAACACAATTTTTATTTTTTATTTCACACAGCCCTAGTTGCCAGAACCACCTCCACAAAGATATTTGGACAAAAAAACTCAAACTTAGCAAGACTATGTATTGTTTGTGTGTAAAATCCTGACCTCATCATCTCAATACTCTCGTGACAAAAAATATTGAAAATTGACCTATTTTTTGAATCCCAAGCTTATGCAGACCCGTTGCCGCTAGCAATCACAGGGGAAAGAAAAGAACGCCCGAGAGAATGTGTTGGTCGGCAAAGCGCTTAAGATTTTGGCCCTCGTGTTTGCTTAGGCAATCACGGCGAATGGAAAATCAGAATCACTGGTCTCCTCGGGAGAGCTTCGCGAGCGAAGTCCGTGAGAAAGGGAGGGAGGGCTATCGCCGACGTGGTGAGGGATGAGGTGGACAGGGACGAGGATTTATTCGTGGCGACGTCGACGGCCAACATCATCAGGCGAAGGCTTGTAATTTTGATCATTTGACCGCTTGCGTGATTCACCCCAAGAAAGAACAAGAGAGAGGGAGAGAGAGAGAGAGAGAGAGAGAGAAAGAGAGAGAGAGACGGTCCAGGCCGTTTGCCGTTGATTCCCCGTTCATGCACAACGGACGAGCATCAGCAATTCGCAAACTTTTACCGCAGACACAGAGACGGAGAAAAATGGAAAAAGAACGAAATAATTCCTCAGGACAAAGTCCATTTTACTTCCACCCTAAGGTTTATCTTGCATTCGCGAATAATTAATAGCAATTCACGCATCACCAACGAACTTTTTCCACGGATTAGTATCAAGCCCAGAAATTCTAAGCACTGTATCCACGGACCAAGATAGAAATCTTCAAATATTCGATAATCTCCTTCACTTATATATACTCGCGCAATGTCCCGATCGTCGAACTTGTACGAAGACGTTAAATTTGCGAGCCAAAAGTTCCCTCGCGCGCTAATTCCCTCGGAGGCTCGGTTCTCTCTCTCTCTCTCACACACACACACACATACACACACACACACACACACACACGTCGAATAGCTCTATCGGTATAGGAACTGCACGCGAGAAAATTTACTAAAATGAGACGACTAAAAGCGCGTACGCGCGGCGAAGTATCCGTGAGAGAGACGAAAAGAGAGAGAGAGAGAGAGAGAGAGAGAGAGAGAGAGAGAGAGAGAGAGAGAGAGAGAGAGAGTGAGAGAAAGAGAGAGAGGGAGAGAGAGAGAGAAAGAGTGAGACAGAGAGAAAGAGCAGCAGCGACGGGTAGGTGAGATACGTCGTTTAACACTCGACGAGGAATTCGCACGGACGGTTTAGGTTTCAACCGTTACCGCTTATACAAGTACACTGACACACACACACAGTCACACGCATATATGCAGATATATGCAACTCTGACGTTTACAGACGTTCCACGATCGATCGAGGCACGTGTGCGTAACATCAACTCTCGAGATCGCGATTCGGGTCATCACCGAGACGAATCTCGGATTCTCCGCTTCAGCTCCGTTGCATTGTACGGATTGACAAAGCGTCTACGTGTCTTGTTAATCGCTCTTCAGCCATTGCAATCCCAATGGAAAACGTCTCCATACAATTGTCAAGGTATCCTCGCTGGAAACAATCCTTAATGTTCGTTTTTAACGAACGAGCGAACTGTACGGAAAAAATCTTGTAGGAGTCGGGGGAAGAGCGGAGAATCTCTTGAAGAATTCGGAGGAAGGCTATTTACTCAATCGACGTGGCGCGATCATCGTTACAAAAAATCAGGTTCCTTTATTGAGCAAATCCTGCCATAGTCTGTCGAGGAGTTGAGCAAACGAAAAAGTTTGAAAAGAGCGCCGATCTTATACACGATGAAACGGAGGAAAAGACAGTGCGGGAGAGAGAGAGAGAGAGAGAGAGAGAGAGAGAGAGAGGGAGGGAGAGAGAGGGTGAGAGTGGGAGTGAGAGAAAAACGACAGAAAATCCTTCAAGAACTCTCGAAAGGTCTGGCCTGTCAAGGACGTACCTGCTGTGGTGGTTATTCTCACTGGCAGTGCGCTGGACCGGAGCTCTTCGACGAGAGGGCTCTCTCGAGATTTTCTCGTTGGCGCCGTCCAGCCAAGATACAAGAGAATGAGAAGAAGCACGAAAAACCAGCGAGAGAGAGAGAGAGGGCGGGAGAGCGAATAAAAAAAGATCCCCGCGAAATGAAGTGCAGGGAGGAACTACGAGGGAGAAAGAGAGAAAGTGAGAGAGAGGGTTGGAAGAAATACCGAAGAGAGATAAAGGATCGTGGTGCCGAAGGGAGAATGCCGTAAGAGAACGAGTGTCTATCGAAACGGCGAAGCGAGGTCCAAGGCACACGTTGAAAGGACTACCGCGGTGGATAATTCAACGCGTATCTCGGTAGCCGCACGGTCGCTTGTCCTTACATACTCCAACTCATGCAGCAGCAGAAAACGGCTCGTTGCGTCGGCCATCACAAAGACAAACCTTGGTGTTCATCCGCACACAGGATATCTCAGTACCACGAACTTCGAGAACCGTCCTCATAGTATACTTTTCTCTTCGTATTAAAGCTTTATATCAACCACCAGGTATTCGGAAATAGTAATTTATGCTACTAGTGCGGGA
The DNA here is from genome assembly GCA_963932345.1 of Ophion ventricosus. NCBI lineage: Eukaryota > Metazoa > Arthropoda > Insecta > Hymenoptera > Ichneumonidae > Ophion > Ophion ventricosus. The sequence goes on along the minus strand of OZ010716.1, from coordinate 22,066,724 downwards.
AACAACGAATTTCATCACGCGTGAAGTTGGCGCATGAGCCGAAGGCTTATGGTGCATTTCACACGAGTACGAGTGAGAAATGCACCATAAGTCGAGGCGAATTCGGCAACTTACGCGCGATGTAATTCGTTTTTTTTTCGCACATGTCCCATACATTATTTTTTGCAATGACTGTCTCGAAAGTGGGATTTAAGATTCAACAAAACCAATAACAATTATATTTAAATATATCAGATCAGTTCAGATCATTTCCTTGTCAGAAAATACGACTGTGATAAGTTGACGTATTATATCACATGAATTTCGCTACATTCAAGTTTGTTCAATCGGTCAAAAATCGTAGAACAAAAAACTATCAACCGTGAAAAAAAACCATTTTTTCCTGAATCAATGCGGTAAAGTGAGCTATAAATAGATTTTTTCCCGCACTAGTGCGGAAAAGTCTCACGTTCCGGCACTAGTGCGGGAAAGTAAGCATCGTTGAGAAATAAGCCACTTTCCGCACGCTAAACACCAATCGAAAATTGCACTTTCGGGGCAGGCATAGCAAAAAAACTTTTTCTCTCTCTCTCTCTTTCATTAAAAGGTAACTCCGAACGATCCAAACTATCTGTGCAGAAATATGGACAAAAATGTTCATCAGTATATATTGACTGGGATCGCTGTTATTGTGGCCAGCGTAAAACATGCCCCTTGCTGACACGGTTTGCGGTCCCTTAATATTCTCAAAATGTAATGTATAAAGCCCTTGGCATCGGAGGATTTAAAAAAAAAATGAAAATTTCGCAAAATAGCGTGTGATGGAAATTTACATTAATTTTTCAACCTAAATGTCCAACTTTTCTCGCTTGATAAAAAACAATTAAGTAAAAAATAAAGACTACAATGCGAAGGGCTTTATACATTACATTTGAAGAATCTTTTCGAAATTTTTATTTCAGATCAACCGACCGCATGCAATTATGGGGACCGCTAGCGAGAGACATGTTTTACTAGCCACGATAACAGCGTTCCCATTCAATATATATTTATTTAAAAAATTGTCAATATACGTCAATATATATATATATATATATATATACTTTCGAATAAAACAAATTTGGATGAAATCGAAGAAATAGATTTTGAGATAATAATTCTCAGATGTGCCCCCCCTCCCCTTAGGTCCATTCATTTTGTGTATCTATATATTTTAGTAAGAAACTTCAACGTAGAGAATGCGATGGGATCCGCGAAGAATCGTATTCTGTTTGATTCTGTTCCATAATCTGGAAACCCTCTAGCATTTTAATTGGATTCCAATAGGGAATCCCGATTAGAATCCTATTAGATCCAACGCGATGGCCTATTAGATCCGTATTAGGACGTGAGATCAAATGGGAATCCAATTGGATCCCTACGACAATTTCTGCACGGGTAGTGTACAATTAACAAGTCATAAACCTACGGCACATTCTTTGATCGAGGAAGTGCTGTAGGTTTATGACTTGTTAATTGTGAACAACGCAGTGAAATAGTAATATGAGAGAATAGAAAGATCAACGCAGTGAAATAGTAATGTCAGAGAATAGAAAGAGAATCCGAAAGGAGAAAAGAAGAAAAGGGTGAAGAAAGGGAAAGAGAGAGAGAGAGAGAGAGAGAGAGAGAGAGAAAAGGGCGAGTGTGGGGCACGGAGAAGAATCAAAGAACAAGACGAGAGATTGCTGACGGGGTGCAAGTGGTTGGCGCCATCGCGTGATTACCAATTTGGAATTACTCCCGCTTCCACACCCCCTCAACTCTTTTCCCGTGCCTCTCTGGGTCCATTTCTACCGCGCCCATCTGTCCGGATCTTTTCTCGCGCTCGGTTGCAACGTGGACCTTTCACGAGTAGTGGAGGACGTGCGAACGCGGATTGTCAGTACGAGGATGAAGAGGATGCTGGGGAGACGTTTTTGTGGAAAACAAAGTACAATTGTCCTACTATCATTACGACTTATGATTGATCGAATCATCGTCACTTTTGTAGCGTTAATTTTTTTATAAAGATTTAAATGTCGATCTCGTTCGATACTTCTCTCTCGATGTAGGGTACATTTGAATTTCGCGCTGCAAAAAAAAGGCTCACTTTAACAATCGTCCCGGAGCCAGATGACCAGTCGAATCGATACAAGCGACCGATTTTGAACCCGCTCCATCTATGAAATGTTGGCACTCAGTACATCTGTCAATTTTGAGGACTTTTGGTGGAAGTCTTCAAACAAAGGTGATTTTTAAACCATTTACGTAGGGTTCGCTGTAGGAAAAATTGTCTACTATGAGGACGGTCGTCGAAATTCAATGCATTTAAAGTCTCCTTTCGATACATATGTATAGATATATGGATGATAAATTTTGTATACAGATATGTACTCTACGTACAGTTCATAAACCGAGAGCTCGAAATACAAGGTACTGCCAAGACACTGATTGAATTGAAGTAATATCAGGAGAAGTGAGTAATGGTCGTTGAGAATTCAAATGTTGGTGCTGGTTGCACTCTGTCAGTATGATATTCTCCGAGGTCTCATCCACGAGAGAGAAAGAGGGGCAGAAAGAAAGAAAGAGAGAGAGAGAGAGAGAGAGACAGAGAGAGAGAGAGAGAGAGAGAGAGAGAGAGAGAGCGAGAGAGAGAGAGAGAGAGGAATCGGAAAGTATACGTACACTATGTACGTGAGTGTGTGAACGAGACACTCGTGTGCACGAATCAGATAGTGTGTAGTCATGCCAGGTGATTATATCGCATTATATGAGGAGTCTGCTACTGTGTACCAGACCCGCACGCTTGTGCCATGGACCTTCGCTCTCTCTCTCCCTCTCTCTCTCTCTCTCTCTCTCTCTCTCTCTCTCTCTCTCTCTCTCTCTCTCTCTCTCTCTCCCCCCCCTTTCGCTCTCTTCTCAGCTCGTTTTCATACAGGGTGAGGCACATAAAGTGTTACAGAGCAATAGCACTCAAACTATTGATCATATCCAAAAATGTTTCAGACAAAAGTTTCAGTGTTCAAGAAGGCCGTCATACTGGACTATCCTATTTTTTTATCGGTGGAGGCGCTGAAGCTACGTCAAGGTCAACTCCACTTTTTTAAATGGAACCATGAATTTTTTTCCGACGACATTATTACTGATTGTAAGACGAATTCAGCGACCTACAACGCAAGGTCATTCTAGTCACGCAAAGTATGAAAATAGTCGAAAAATCGAAAAATATCGGAATAATCACTTTCAAAGGATCCACTAACCTTGGTTTGGGTCTACCTACAGAAGATGCTCGAAGTGATGACCCTCGACTTGTAAGCACTTGTTAGATCACTGTTTTCATTTCTTACGATACCAATGTTTCTTATCGGCAGCAAGTACGCATTTTCTGTTGACATATCAGTTAGTCACGCATTACCTTCTAATGTGAGTACGTCGGATCGCGAAAATGAACGATTTTCAAGAATCTTTTGATATGTTGATGGTGCTGGGGGAATGCCGTAAACATTACAGAAACGCCCAAGATTTGTGTGCGCCTCGTTATCCGGATAGGCAACAAAAATCGCACATGGCTTTTGAGCGATTAGCTGACCGTTTCTGTCGCTTCGGTACAGTGGAACAAATACGAGTCAAACGTCGACCGATTGTTAATGAAAATAATGCGGCTGCTATCTTAGCTTTTGCTGCACTAAATCCACATGCGAGCAGTAGGCAAATGGAAAGAGAGAGAGTGGAATTAGTCAGCGATCTGTATTAAGAATCTTACATCAACACAAGTTCTATCCGTATCGTATGTCATTACATCAGGATTTGTAAGGCAATGATCTCCTAAATCGCGTCAATTTCTGTAACTGGATTCGTAGAAAAATGCGCACAGATGTCTCATTTTTGAGTCATGTGCTTTTTTCTGACGGATCTAACTTCACAAATACGGGAAATGTGAATAGGCATAACATGCATTATTGGGCAAATGAGAATCCTCGATGGATGAGAACTGTACCATTTCAACATCCGTGGTCCGTTAATTGTTGGTGCGGCATTGTCGGCGATCACGCCATTGGTCCATATTTTTTGGACCGGAACCCCGACCGCTCATTCACCATTGTTGGTATTATCATACATGTATGATAATAATAAAATGCTCGACTTGAAAAACTGTGAGATTTTGCTTTAGGTTTTAAGTTGCTGGGTACGTTAAAAAAATTAATAAATAGCAATCACTGGCCAAATAATGGTCAAATGTGCTTTGAATTGTATATATATAAGAAATTAACTAGAAAAATTCGAATTAATTTGAATTGACTGTAAAATTAACGACAATAATTCTAGTTAATTTTACAGTTTTTTTCTATGCCACATGTTTCATTATTATTATTTTATAAACATAAAAATAATAAAATGCTCGCACCGAACGAAAAACTATATTTTCCTTCCGGTTTTGAGCATTATGTTCAAAAAACCAATAAGTAGAACTCACTGACCAAAAAATTGTCAAATGTGCTGGGAATAATATAAATATATACGAGGTATGTAAATTAAGTAATGAGGCTGGCAACGTAGCGTTCGATCTGGAAATACTTGGGACAAGGGACTTGGAGGGGCGGCAGGTGAACATGTGATACGCCTTCAGTACGAGTTTAAACTCGCTAGAGTCATTTGGTTGTACGTAGCGTTTTTTTTTCGTGGAACAGCTTTTTCTAGTGCTTTCTAAAAATAAGTGAAATCAATTTTGAGCAACGTTGTGCTATCAGGTTTTGCTTCAGACTTGGGCATAGTGCAGCAGAAACTTTTTCAAAACTTTAGCAGGCCTACGGAGACAGTCTTTTCTCAAGGGCCCAGGTTTTTCAGTGGTTCAAGGCATTTTTAGAAGGAAGAGAGTCGATTGAAGATGAACCACGCAGCGGAAGGCCTTCATCTTCAAGAACCGACGAAAATGTCGACAGAATTCGGGATCTTCTGCGTTCAGATCGTCGGTTGACAGTTAGAATGATCGGAGAAAAGTTGAATTTGACTCACACCACAGTGCATCAGATTTTGACCAACGAATTTTGGATGAGAAAAATTGATGTCACACAGCAATTTTAATAAACGAGTTTTTGGTCAGTAAAAACATTCCTGTGGCTCTTCAGCCTCCTTATTCGCCTGACTTCAGTCCTTGTGACTTTTTCCTCTTCCCGCGATTAGAAAATCACCTCAAGGGACGTCATTTTTGGACACTTGAAAATATTCACACGGCTGTAAACGACCAGCTGAGGCTCTTCCAGTACTCGAGTTCCAGCACTGCTATGAGGATTGGAAGAACCATCTCCAGCGGCGTGTGGCTTCCCCGGGAAGTTATTTCGAAGGAGACAAAATTGGATTGTTGATTCAAATAAAAAAATAACAAAAATATCAGTCTCATTACTTAATTTACACACCTCCTATACACACCCATATGAATGTATATGTCCGCTAGAACATACTTGCGTCTATCAAAACGGGCACCGTTACTCGACACAAGCGAAACGATCAAAAAAATTTAATTTGCACCTGGACCGATCGATGGAGTCAATTACGTTAATTGTCTTTATCTCAGCTTGATTAAATACGCAACACATGCACATATATTGAGTACACTACATGTACTCAATTCCATTGAAATGAGAAGCATTTGAATTGAGTAAATTCTCAATGCAATAATAATACTACTATAAGTGATAATAATAATAAATGCGTGATACGTCGTAAGGAAGGCACGCGTTTGAGTGTGTGCGTGGGTGAAAAGAACGAGACAGGCAGTAGTTGTGCTAGTCGCGTGGATTCTGCGGTTCAGGCTAGAGTATATACCAGAAGACGCTTGCCATATCGGAGTCAATAAGATTCCGGCTGGACGTTACGAGTGGTAGGGCCTCTCTACCCGGGTGGTCCAGAAGTCCGGAGGCTGCTCTGCCACGGATATATAGCTAGCGCACGGGCGAAAGGCCCCAGAGGCCGTGGTAGCAAAGGAGAGAGAGAGAGAGGGAGAGGGATGGAGAAAGTATGTATATGTTCATGTAAAAGAGAAAAGGAGTAAAAGAGAGAGAGAGAGAGAGAGAGAGAGAGAGAAAGAGAGAGAGAGAGATAGTACACCGGCAGCAAGCAACATCGAGAGTCCCTTTATCTCCGCATGACGCGAAAGACAATGTGCTCGCCCCTCGGCATCTGATTGATACGCGATACTATCCAGCACCTATCTTCTACACCCTGCCACGTCGAATAATACATACCCTGTGTAACATTCTTATTAAAGCGACGAGCAACATCACCAAAACTTCATCAACAAACAAAATAATTACTCTCTGTCTAAAAATCGAAATTTCGGCACAAAGCCGACAAATGAATCCAATAAGGCGTTGACAAAAAGAATAACGCTTGACGTCATAGTCCATTATATAATGGAAGATCTATTAACATCTCGATGTATCCGGCCCATCTGAAAAATTGGTAACTTTCAATGATCTTTTTGATGACAGCTACAATATTCCTCAAAATTATGAAAAAAAAACTAGCACTGACAGCAGGTGACTCGGTCCAGCCAGAAGAGGCTTTTTGCCTGAGTATTTCATGATTTCAAGACACCGGGTATACGAGGCGCGACTCGGCCGGCCGTCAACCGGTTCAATGATATCTCTGACGTCTCGGGGCGATGATTTATTCGATGTAAGATGGCCGACTTGGGTTACCGGTGTGTGCGGCAGAACCTTCTTACCCCTGTTTCGTCCTTCTCGTGCCCTCGCCCCCCCCCTTCTCCCGTTCCGCCATCCGGCGAGCGTAAGTACTCTAAACAGAAGCTATTGTGAACGTCCGACGAGATGAACGTGCCCCACGCACGTTCAGGCAGCATGAGCGAGAGGAAATCTGCCTCCGATATATATGCGATTGTGTGTATCCTTTGCTGCTGTCCCGCGCGACTCGGGAGAATTCAACTGAAGGATATGCTACAAGGATTTCTTGACGCTTAAGATATATCGTCGAAACCTCGCTGGGCAAAAGATAAGATCGTGAATATTATATACGCGTATCCAAATATATCCGATATATACATATATTTGTATGAACGTAAGTATTTACCCCATTAAAATCTTTGAAAAAGTTAAAAAAAAGAACGCCAAGTTAAAAAAAAGGGCCGCAAATATTATCGCTTGTTTTACCATATCAAAAATTCTGATTTATCGAAAAATATTTTTTTATTTTAATTTACACACCGGTTTTATTAATTTTATTCAACTCAAATGTACAAAAAAAGTGAAATAACTTTTTATAAAATGGCTAAGCATATTCATTAAACATATTGTAAACGAAATTGTTCAACCTTAGGCATAATATTTTTCTAACATTTTTATTTAAAAAATCATATTACTGTTATGAGAAAAAATTGGTATTGCCATATAAAAGTGCAACGTATGTAGCACGCAAGTACACTGGAAATTGTGTGCAACGACTTATTATTATTATTAATATTACATTATTATTATTAAATTATTACAGTATTATTATTATAGATTTTTTTGCTCTGGGCAACGCACTTTCTCAGCTTGCACTGGGAAACATTCACCTGACCCGGGGGTTAGGCTCCATCTAAATATTAATTAGTAAAAATAATTAATAATAATAATAAAGTTATATTATTATAATGTTATTTATTATAATTATTACTATAACTGTTACTATTATTATTATCATTATGATATATATATATATATATATATATATATATATATATATATATATATATATATATATACAGGGTGAGGCACATAAAGGGTTACAGAGCAATAGCACTCAAACTATTGATCATATCCAAAACTGTTTCAGACAAAAGTTTCAGTGTTTGAGAAGGCCGTCATACTGGACCACCCTATTTTTTTATCGGTGGAGGCGCTGAAGCTACGTCAAGGTCAACTCCACTTTTTTAAATGGAACCATGTATTTTTTTTCGATGACATTATTGCCGATTTTAAGACGAATTCAGCGACCTACAACACAAGGTCATTCTACTCACGCAAAGTATGAAAATAGTCGAAAAATCGAAAAATATCGGAATAATCACTTTCAAAGGATCCACTAACCTTGGTTTGGGTCCACCTACAGAAGATGCTCGAAGTGATGACCCTCGACTTGTAAGCTTTCGATGTAAAAATCGAAAAATATCGGAATAATCACTTTCAAAGGATCCACTAACCTTGGTTTGGGTCTACCTACAGAAGATGCTCGAAGTGATGACCCTCGACTTGTAAGCACTTGTTAATTCGCTGATGAAAAGACCGTCTAATCTGGTGATGTTAGATCTGGCGAACGAGGTGGCCAAGCTACAGGGCCGCCTCGTCCTATCCACTTTTCACCAAAAATCTCATTCATCACTTGTCTGTACCGAAATTACACCACAAAAGTTGGCTGAAGTTAGACGGTCTTTTCATCAGCGAATTAACAAGTGCTTACAAGTCGAGGGTCATCACTTCGAGCATCTTCTGTAGGTAGACCCAAACCAAGGTTAGTGGATCCTTTGAAAGTGATTATTCCGATATTTTTCGATTTTTGTACTATTTTCACACTTTGCGTGACTAGAATGACCTTGTGTTCCAGGTCGCTGAATTCGTCTTAAAATAGTTAATAATGTCATCGAAAAAAAATACATGGTTCCATTTAAAAAAGTGGAGTTGACCTTGACGTAGCTTCAGCGCCTCCACCGATAAAAAAATAGGGTGGTCCAGTATGACGGCTTTCTCGAACACTGAAATTTTTGTCGGAAACATTTTTGGATATGATCAACAGTTTGAGTGCTATTGCTCTGCAACACTTTATGTGCCTCACCCTGTATATATATAACTAATTCTCACGCAACGGTGCAACGATCGTGCTGGAGGCTCACACACGGCAAAATGACGAAAGCGCAGACGCGCGAAAACGTGCTCGAATTATAAAACGCCCATATCCTTTCAACCGATGAACCGGTTTACGCGTCCTTCCTTCCTTCCTTGCTTGAGGCAAAACGTGTTTAGCAGGGTGAAAAAAAAGGAAGGAAATTCTCCGCAAGAAGGGCCCGGAAGCACGATCTGGTTGCGGCCCCCGCATTCCGATCGTGTACACATTTGCGGACTTTGAAGTACAGCAAGTTTACATGTATATTAATATACGTTTGTGTGTGGGCGGAGAAATTTGGAACGAATTAAAAGGATCACAGAGAAAAGAAGAGAGAGAGAGAGAGGGAGAGAGAGAAGATCTTCTCTCTCCCCTCTCTCTCTCTCTCTCTCTCTCTCTCTCTCCTATCTAAAAGAAAGAACGTCGAACTCAAAGGGCCAAAAGTTCCTGGCCCCGGCCCACCCGATATTCTTCCGGTGCCCAAAGAATAAAAAGAGCCTGAGATTCAATATAAAATAATTAGCGATCGGGAACCACAAATTTTCTACGCTCTTGCGTCTCGCGAAGTTTGTTGAGTCGAGACATGTGCGCGAAACCGGCAATCTATAGATATTTATACAAGTTTACAGACATACACGTAGCGCGTATTGCGAGTATGTGTAGCGCGTGTACAAACGTGAAACGTAGATGATACGACCAGGGTATGATGTATACATACCTGTGCACGGGATGTAATAATGATATGTGTGTATTTCTCATGCCACGGAGCTCTCCTCCTTCGTTCCCATCTCCCTTCCTTCAAACCCCTCCCCGCCCCTGCCCGGTTCTTCCCGTCCCTCGTCGTGATTACACGGTATCGGTATCTCACAATGCGAAGAGGAAGAAGAGATATCCCCCTCAAGCTTACATCGACCACATTCTCGTCGCCCCAATGTTGCCTGCGTATATGCCTCTTGCGAACCCTTTCCTTTTCTTTTTACGTTGGGCGATCGCGTACCCTCGTGTCCACGACACTGCACGCGGATCCTCGTTTCATTTCTTTCGACGTAAATTACGCTATTGTGGCACGGACAACAGTGTACTCGTGTACACGGGTGTTCGAGCAAGATCGAGTCGAGACTATGGATGAACCGGATCGTAGGGCGTGCCGAGCACCCGCGTTCGGATGAAATCGAACTTTCACGAGACACTAGATCACAGCTGGTCGCGTTTTCTCGAAGGTCAGTTACCTTCAATAAAAAAAAAAAATTACTTAATTTTCAGCCCAATCAAATACTTCGTACGCCTGTATTTTATTTCGCTTCAATAAAAGTCGTATTCGAGTTAAATTTGTTGTCTGCTTTTCTATGCGACTGCGCAAACAGCGGCTACAATAATAATAATAATCATAATGGTAATAACAATGATAATATTATATTAATATAATTATATTATATTATATACGAGGGTCATCTGAAAAGTTTCCGTCATTTTTAAGAAAACGCACATATTTCTAAGCAAAAAAATTTAATTCTTGACGTAGACTCTCTTCAACTCGATACATTCGTTCCGATGCCACTTCCAACCTTTCAAACCGCCAGAAAAAAAATGTTTGTCTAAACCCGAAAAATGCTGGTTTACAGTGTCTTCTACCTCGGCATTTTACCTATATTTTTTTCCGTCGATATGTTTTTTTTTTTCAAATTGGGAAACAGAAAAAAGTCACTGGGAGTGAAACTGAACTTTTTTCTTGGCCAAATGCGGACGTTTTTTTTCTTAATTATGGCCTTTAATTCATCAGTGTCAATTCTGTGAAATTAATTCTGAAAACTTTTGGAATTAATTCTGGACACTGGAGGAATTAATTTTGGGCACTTTCAGTAGAAACTACACATGTGCAGAATAATTGAAAAAGGTCATTGTCACTCAAAGGAGGCCAATGCAGAGCGCAACTGAACCTGCGAAACCCCAGGTGGGCCTACTTCCAGCGCTCCCGCAGGACCTACTGGCCCCCCTTTTGGCCTACTGTAGGCGCACTGTAGACCCTCTGGACCTTCCATTCAGCCTACTGTAGGCGCACTATAGACCCTCCGAAGCCCCCATTCAGCGAAAACGTATTTATTCTGTCATCGAACGGGTTCCCGATCAGACCACAATGGAGTGTTGATGGAGGAGATATCGAATTTGGGCTGAAAACAGGTTAGGTGGGGTCGAGGCAACGGACTTGAAATCTAAAGCAGTTTAAGGAGGCCTGTGTTTTTCATGTTCTACTGAAACTGGGGGTCGAAAGAAGGTTTGGGAGGATTAACAGAGGCCACACTGGACCAAATGGAGGCCTCGTCATGGCACTAAAATCGACAAATGGAGTTTGGCAGGTTCAACGGAGGCTGGCGGCTTGTGCATTATAAAAGAAATAGGTCCTGCGAGTGTTCAGAGGAGGCTATCAATTTTGACTCAGGTAGCTTTTTTATATATTTACGCAGAAAATGTATATTCTCCTACGCCGAAATGATACTGTAACGTTTTTATTTCAATCTATAATATTTCTACTTAATATTTGCACATGATTAGTTTTGTAAATGTTTTAAAAAATTGTATACAAAGTTACAAATTACGAATTTTTAATAAACTTTAAAAGTGTCCAGAATTAATTACACTAGTGTATATAATAATAACATTTAGATACATGTATATAAAAAGATTGAAAGTAGCGATAATAATATTAATAATAATGATAATATAAAAATATAATAAAAATATTTAAAAAATGATAATAAAAAAAAAGAAAATAATAATGATAATGTATAATAATAATATTCATATGCACTTGGTCATAGCGTCACGTGGTGTCGAAGCGTTCATTCTGATCATTGCACGTTTTCGGGGATTCATTTTTTCTCTTCGTTCGGTGGGATTTGTAAAACGGTGGCAGAGGAGGTCCATATTCGCATCGATTCGGTAATATTGTACGACGGGTTATCTCACATGTATGTCGATGAAAAATTAAACTATCGCACGGTCGTTGACAAGGTCTCATCTCTCTCCCTCTCTCTCTGTCTCTCTCTCTCTCTCTCTCTCTCTGTCTCTCTCTCTCGCTCTTCCTGCTTCGCTAGAGGGAGAGAGCGAGAGAGAGGGTCTCCACCCTCGAAAGGGTGTGCCTTGAGATGTATATGGATGGATGAATGGTCGGCTATCTTATTGAGCTATCAATGGCCCTGACACAACCCTTTTTGCCATCGGCCAACACACACGTACCCGCTCGCACACACCGAAACACCGCGACGTATCCAATTCCTTCTTTGATCTTCACCGACCGCCCGGTGCGGCGGCGCATCGCGCGTAACTATATGTTGCGGGCATTATATGACTCGGTTGCACTTATTATTGCTCTCTTGAACTTGATGTCCGCCGAGACACCAGTCTTACACTCGATCGCAGTGGCTCTCACCGCGGGCCTCATTGATCGAGGGACTTACCTCCTATTTTTTTTTTTAACCCGTTCCCCTTCCGGTGCTATTATTACGTGCGTCCTTCGGAGCCAAAGACTGTCCCACAGGCGCACACTCGTTCGTGTCGATTCCTCGGAGAATCTTGGCAACGTCCATTCTTGAGCCTAATGAAAATCGTCAAGAATAAATGAGTCGATCAGTCACAAAAAAGCCCGAAAAAAATCACCTTCATATCCGGTTGCTCAGGCACACGAAGCGGACGAGTCCACCTGGTGGAACCTTGATCGGAATACCACCTCGGGAATGCTCGAGGATCTGTAGCGCGCACAAGTGTCTAGACTCCTGCAGAATCATGGTAAACTATTGAAAAACTTTCCTATCTCCTCACCACTGCTTCTATACCGTGAAGACACGTCTGGTATACTTCTCACGAGATGGTAAAAATTTGAGCTCTCAGGGCGCATTTGAGGGTAAAAAAGAAAGAAGTAAAAAAATAAGCAGCGACAAACAAAACGTGCTGAGCACGGGGCAAAGTATAACCTCGGGCCAAAAAGTCTGGGTGAGATGCGCTGGTGGTGCGTCAAGACCAACACATGCAACACGAGGAGTCATAAACAAAGCCAATAAAATATTATGTATACTCTTATAATAAGTGCATATATATAATGAATAAAATACGAGGCCCTCTCGAGTTCGCAGTGAGGGCCGAGAGATTAATAAATGTGCCCTCAGACTGCACGATGAAGAAAAATGCCTGCAGTTCATTGTAAAAAATAAGTGTGTCGTTTCAACACGATTCAGGCTTGGAATTCTGTCGCAAATTTCAACACGTTTTCTCGTGTGTCGTTCAAATCAGAACACTTGTGCGTACAGTTTCAACACGCTTCGAGCGTGTAAACGTGTTTCGCTCATTTCAAAACGTTTTATCCCGCGTCTTTCTGAATGAACATGCTACATACGTGTTGGTACAGAATATTTCATAATTCCAAAATATAATAAAATACTCCACTAAGAGTTTTATCTCGATGGTTTTCTATTATATGTCATCATTCCCGGACCTCCCAACATCAATTTTTTCGAGGACAATATTTCGCCTATATGTGAACTGCCTTTACTATTCGTACGCTACCACTACGCGATCGGGTGCTTGTGACATGTTAACACCAGATATGCCATTAGAGGCGAAAATAATTCCAATAATTATTTGTTGTATCAAATAAACTATTTCAATTAGTTAATCTCATTGTGATAATTAGTGAATATTATGAAATATTGTATTATAGATTTTTCGAACATAACCTCTGTACTTACTCGATTAATCCCGATCGTCGAAGAAGAGATCAAGAAAAGATCGAGAAATTACCGAAAATTGGAAGCAAGCTTGAGACAGATGATCAAACTGTTTTACATTTAGTATTTACCGAAGAGCTTCCTCAAGGGATCTGTATAATCTTGAAATTTAAAAAATACCAATTTTTTAATTGCATTATTATGTAATCTAGGATATCAATGTAATTCGCAACATACATTTTGTAAAAAATCCAAAAATCGATCGTGTTATAACAATTTTGCAAAGGGTCAGATCGTCCGCAGCACTTTGGCGAAACGCCTCGCTGCGGTTTACCTTTCTTTTTATTTTGCGTATTTCTCAAAACTATGTTTTATGAAATAATGCAAATCATATCTCAAAATCTATAAGTATGGTTCGGTCTTGGATCGGATGATTTTTTTTTATATGCTTATCCATTTGGTGATAAAGAATGCTTAAAGTTGTTTCTTTAGCTAAAAATCGAACTTTTTTTTTACAGCTTGCCATTTCTGTATTTTTCAAAATATGAAAAAATTATCCGGTCATACGAACGTTTTTTTTTTTAATTATACTAAAAGTAAACTTCTTTACTTTTCATTCACCGATTTTCGTCCGATTCACCTCAAATTTGGACGGAGCATAGTTTACAAAATTTTCTATAGAATGATGAATTGTCGTTCGATCGAATCAAGAAAAAGACCAGCACGCGATTTCAGGTTATGGAATACCGGAAATGAAGAAGGGACGTTGGACGAACGAATACAAACGACTTCGAACTCCATAAAGCGTCTCCGCTATTCCAATTATGCTAGATATCGTTTTTTTTTTTTGCATTTTTGGCAGATCAGCTGAAGTCTCGCGAGCCTACAGCGATCAACCCATAAATGCTGCGAATGTGCACAAGAGGTTACGTATACACGGCCGCGAGAGCGGTGTGAGCCGCTCGGCGCCCGGCGCGGGCATCACTTCGCGCGGCCCCCCTCCGGGTAATAACAGCCACAACGCATAATTGCCAGAACGATTGAATTTCTATATTACCGCGAAGCTTGAACGTCAAGACTTATGAATCTTGCATTTCTGCGGAGAGAGAGAGAGAGAGAGAGAGAGAGAAGAGAGAGAGAGAGAGAGAGAGAGAGAGAGAGAGAGAGGGAGAGAGAGAGGGAGAGAGAGAGAGAGAAAAGGACTGCGGCTCAGCATTGCTTTAACCCAACTGGCACTTCCACTAATTTCTTCAAACAAACCTTCCGCCCAAACCTATCGTCAAAAGCAAACAAATTTTATACGCCAGATTTGCTCCAAAAATGGCTATACCGCGTAATTAATCGAACAGTCCACATATCCTTTTTTCCTAATTCCCATTTTTTTCTTTTATACGCAAGCTCCAAACTTCTCAGAGCTCAATAAATTAAACTCAGATTCGACGAGTGCCTCTCGCACGTGCGCTCTATTCAACCCACTGGATTGGAGAAGAAAGCGGAAGAGAGAACACGTCTCCAGATATCAATATAAAAATAAAGAATAAAATTGAAAAAAACGACAAGAAACAGCGACTGCTTTAGCGAAGCACGGTGATGACTATGAGTTACCGGGCGTGGACTATAACGCGTACGGTGATATACGACTGCATCTCGGTATCATTTGGCAGACGTAGATATATTGCGCGCATTCCGTGCCACGACGTTAATTTATTTATTCTATAATTATCGCGTACATCGAGTACACAATTGGTAATGTGCATCAGCGTAAACTTACACACACACTCACACACACACGCATGCATATATATATGTGTGTGTGTGTGTGTGTGTGTGTGTGTGTGTGTGTGTACATATTAATGATATTAAATGATTTTTCCTACCCTTATGCACTCGGATGGATGTAGCTCGTAGCTTCATAAGACGATGTAGAAATCCGCGTTCTCCTTGCATCAATTAATAGATTCGCGATGCTCTTCGGTGCATTAATATTTCCCGGCACTAATATGGAAAAAATACAAAGTGTTAAACGGGTCTGAATATTTTTATCTTCCAAACAAGGATACCAAAATAAATTATATATTTACGTTCGAAAAATATTCTGTCTGTTTCAATTTTCATTGATGAACAGTACGAGGGCATTTGAAAACAAAAAAAAAACGGGGAGAAAAACGAAAAAAAGTAAACGCCTGTATCAGTGACCCCGCGGCGACGGGAGCGTAGGGCCACAGTGTACCGGCTTTCTTGGTTGCAGTGGGGTGTGATCGCCGAAGTAGAAAGGGGTTTTACAGGAGGCCGAAGAATGAGGACGAGAGACCAAGAGTGAAGGGGAGAGAGTAAGAAAAGAGGAGTGAGCGAGAGAGAGAATAAGAACGACAAAGAGAGAGAGAGAGAGAGAGAGAGAGAGAGAGAGAGAGAGAGAGAGAGAGAGAGAGAGAGAGAGAGAGAGAGAGATAGAGCATGTGTATAAGTAAAAGAGAAGGAGAGAGGGAGAAGGAAGGAAGGTTTGAAGGAGTAATGGCACGGGGGGTATGACCAATCAATTACTAGTAGTGCAGCGGCCCCACACACAGCACCAATATTACCGGGACCATTACCTTGCGCCCTCTATATACCACCTTCCTCGCTCATATACGCTTATCCGATGTGCGCTTACAAATTCTACCACCGACAGTCTTCTTCAACATATATTTATATATACGTAAGACATACACGCACTTGTGTATATATATATATATATATATATATATACTTTCGTACACACGAGATTCCCGGGCACCATCCGGATACTCGCAAATCAATTATAAATTTACACGATGTGGATAATACGAGGCTTTCCCGGCCAGCATGTTTCCGTTTTTTTTTTCAAGTTTTTTCTTCCTCTTCTTCCCAATAAATAACAAAACAAAAATTGTCTGACGTGAAATTTGTTCGCATTTGTTTTTTTCTTCGATTTTACTTTTTTTTTTCTCGGTACCGGAAGAACATTGTGTCGTTGTTGAACTCAACAGGGATGCTCAATACTTTTGTACAGGGGTCGAGAATTTTTGTTTTTTTTTTGTTTACTTGCAAGCCTCACTATGTGGTACGAAGGATCACCAACGTTGTTTCGCCCCGGGCACGTTCGATGCGTGTCCGAGGAGCGCGAGAGCTGGACCAAAGCTATCGAACGTGTAACAACTGCGAAGACCATGCGGGAGTATCGTGAGATGATGTTCTTCTCTCTCTTTCCTTCTCGTTCTCTTTGATCTCCCTTGTTCGCACTCTGGGCGATGGA
>OZ010716.1:22018020-22049664 GCA_963932345.1 Ophion ventricosus | reverse complement strand
TTTCTCTCCACCTGAGCTTCGAGTATTTATTAATAGTAGCCTTGATTGCCCACGACTAATTTAATGATACGAGAGAGATCGAGATACACTCTCAGCCTCCGATTCTCCCCGCGCAACATTATATCGGAGCTCTTGTGGAATTTCCTCGACGATCGCGGCCACACTTGTCCGTGGTTCGTGAGAACGATGGACGCTCGCGCAAGGACTCTTCGCACGATTGAGATCGATCTCCCTTTGGATTATTCTGTCAAGCAGCATGTGACGCAAGTCCAACGCCATCGGGGGACAATTTCAGAAGTCCTTGGTCTGCGATCGCTCGAGGACACCCGAAGAACGGGAGAAAAAAAAACGAAGTTCCCCCGTCTATGAAGACGATGTCTAGTACGTTTCTTAAGAAAAGAAGAAAATTCCTGCTATTCTTACGGATTGCCTTGCGTTGGGGAAAGAAAAGACGATGAAAAAGAACATGACGAAGAGCAGCTCGACATGTCAAACTAATTCACGGCTCGTTTAGCAACATTTTTTCCAAGGCAATTGAGACTCTGGCAAAGCGTAAACGAGACTGACTCTCATTGCTCAACGAATAGTCACCCTAAGCGCATAATATACCACCCCCCCCCCTCCAATTATATATATATTTAGTATAACAAGATATAACAGTCGCGACGTTAATTAGCACATCGATTGTATGACGATGGTGGTAGGAAAAAAGAACCCTCGTTAAAAATGTCTCGAGGCAAATCTCTGGTTTATTATCCGGAACGTTTAACTTTTTACGTTAGAAAACAGTGGGCGAGAGAGGCTGAGAGAAGGGACAGGGGAAATGGAGAGAGAAAGAGAGGATTTTACGAGATTCGAGCCACTGCTGTTTCAACGAGAGCTGGAAAACGTTCCACGCGACGTGGAACAGTGAGGCAAGTGAGAGCAACATCTTCGATGGCTCTGAGTCCAAAGCTTCGCTGCTCTCCAGCAGGGAATTAATGTGTATTTATGTATATTTTCCAAGCATACCTAAATTGACCCGCATCGGTTGCCCGGTGTACTCGCAGAGTGTCTTGTTCCTCTTTAAAAAAAAAAGCAAACCCAAATATTATACAAGCACGTATACACGTATATTTATTTATCATTGTCTTGGAATATAAAAGTTTAAAGCTAGGAGCTCGACCTGCTGTAAAATTTCGTTGCAAAACGATCGAAGGTGAAGCAAACAGGGACGAAGGGCATCAGTGTCCATTTTCGCATCGCACTGCGATGGCTGGAACTCGTTCTGACTTCGGCATTTCGTTACAAATGGATCAGATATTCGTTTGAACCGTTCTTGTCTCACAGTGGACGGGAAGAATGTTGGACCCACCGAGGTGCGTTCTTTTGCAACGAGAAGGGCGTGTTTGGTACCTGGATTCATATGTGTACGAATTTATGGATATAAAGAGTAATACAATCAATCACAGAAATAGAAAGCACGTGCGGAGTGGAGAGCGCTTGTAGGCACCCACGCACTTGTGAAGCTCCAACGCGCGGGCGATTTCTCGGTCTTCACGGGGTGTGTAATTTTTTATATCTCGTAATCATCTTTCCATTTGTTTTGTGATGAAACAGGGTATTAGGAAAATGAGGAAAACGATTGAGGATTTAGTAGCGTGTTGATACTTAAAATATACTTTAATTCAATTGAAATTTAACTGGAAGATGAGGGAATGGGTGCATTTTCAATCGAATCGAAAATTAATTGGAAAATAATGGGAGAGTAGTCATATAGTGGATATACTTGGATATAGTTGATCAAGAACTAGAAATAGGAAAGTGACGAGCAGGAGATGAACCTGAAAGGGATGCGATCCCACAAAGCCGAAAGGGTATACGAAGGAACAATGGGAAGTCGGGACAAAAATGGATAGTTAAAGTAGGACGAAATACGGAATGTAGGAGGACCGTATGATACGTCTCCGGAAAAATTTCTCCATGAATTAGTATTTCTTTGAGCCTATAAAAACATGTCAATTTCCTATTAAGGTATTCCTTTCACTAACCCGAATATTTAACAATCAACTGATTTTCGTCTACACTTAAGTAAAAATACATTCTAGTGTACTGTTTAAATTTCAAGCCGAGTTACCGAACTATTAACAAATGATGACTACTTTAAAATCATCTAATCTATGCAGCACTTTATGGAGATGACATGCGGACCCACGTTTCTATCTGATAATTTATATACTAAATAATCCTAGATGTTCGATACAAACTGTTCTGAGCACGTAAAAATTCTGAAGATCCCGTAACGAAAATAAAAACGTCGAGGTCACCGAATGTTTAAAGAAAATATTAATGATAAACCTTAGAAAAATGTAACTAGCCGAAAAATTTCCGTAACGGCGACTTCTCATGTTCTTGACGTTTGCACCGGTGCAATGCAACGAAATTTCTTTCCCATATTTTTATTTTCTCAATTCTCATTATTTTATCATACAAATCATTTTTTTTGCAGATAAAATTATGAATCATTAAATAAGCGATTGAAAAAATAATTCATGGATTTCCGTAATGAAGATTACCTACAAGAAATTTGAGCAATTGAAAAATAATCATTTTCGTTGCATTCCACCGATGCAAACTTCAGTCTCATAACTTTTCAGAGAAGATGTCAAAATGTCTACATCTACCAAATTTATGCGGAATTTTTCATTCCAGTTCACTGTTCGATATGATAATTGATTGCAACTTATTTCATTACGTGCCACCTGTAATTTATTGATAGTTTAAAAGGGTCCTGGCTTACGCCCCCACAAAAGACAGCTCTCCGAAAAACCAATACCCCTAAATCGAAGGACACACTCCATTTACGTTCGTGTGATCGTCTTACGATTTGAGCAGATTAAACAAAAAGGAGGACACAGGTGTTTACCAATTGGCGATTCAACGATGTTGCTCGCCAGCATCAGGCGTTATGAATTAAAGATCAGCCTCGTTCATTTCCAACCCTTACCCTCCCCCCGCGCGTCGCCATTTACCGCCCTTCGCAGCCTCCTGCGCTTCTCCCTTACTCGAGTATCCCGCCCCCCCGACTTGCCGGGCCTGTACAGCTGCAAACGGTGGATTTCCGCGAGTCGAGGGACCGCGGTGAGGCAAAAGAGAGAGCAGTGCGAGCGAGAGAAGAAGTGGAGGGTAGGTGGAGAGGCGAGCGAGAGGGCCACTGCAACCGTGATCAATGGCGAAAGTCGTATTTTGCGCTCGGCGCGATTAATCAAGTCGACGATGCGTCGTGTAATTATAACGAGAGCGAGCTCGCGCCCCCGTTTTGCTTTACCCCCACCTATCCTCCCCCTCCCCCGCATCGTACTATATACTCTCTGGGCCGTTCTCGCCCCGCGTTCTCTCGGCTGCAAACCGGAAAAGAGACGCGGGTGGATACCTCGAAATTGCCACGATACAACTTCTCTTCCTTCGCTTTTCGCGGTGCAAACTCCTGAAGAGAGACGGATGGGACGAGAGAGAGGGAGAGAGGGAGAGGGTGGGGGGGTGGAGGAGAGGTATGAAATGTGTACGAATCCGCTGGTAACGTTGAACTCCATCTCGAATCTGAATAATTATTTTCTGTCCTAACTTTAGATTTCAGATAGTACGCGCTCACCAAACGCGTTGGTAAAATGTAGGCAAAGTCTGCTGTCATAATTGCAGAATTTATGCACGATATATGCAGATATACGAGGGCGGTTTTCATGCCGCATTATTTATCGGCCGCAGGGTAATTGATTATTGTGTAACCGAGCTTGTGAGCTTTGAAAGCATTTCAGGGAAGAGACGTGGCTGGTTTGCGGAATGATCGCTGCACAAGATCCGACTAGCCTATCAGTAATCTCCGATCGAATATAAATCGATACAGGCCGGCCTGCGCGAAAATTACGATATTTAATAACATAATACTTTCTATCGTATGACTTTTAGCAGCACTTTTCTTCGAATAAAAGCGAAAAAGCAAGACTTTCCGGAAATTGCGTTTTGTTGGCACAAAATTCGACATATCAAACGCTCAAAACAAAGATGTCTTTTAAACTTCAGCAAAATAACATACATTGAAAACTAAAGCCACGCAATGATGATTTGAAATAAAATTAGTAACAATATGACCTGATGTGATATAGTAATAGTTACGCCACCTCCTGAAAATCCCTTATAATTAATGCACGCACCTAATACTTTACGTACTCTGTGCGGCCTATATACGATGACTCAGACGTAACTCTCGTTACACGAGAAGAAGCGCGGTTTCTCGAAAAGCCAAGGGTAGCAGTGAAGGGGTGAAGGGGAGGTGTTCAAAATTGACGCAGTTTGATGTACCCGCACGAAGGAGAGAAGGGAAGCGGAGACGTCGATGAGGAGCGAAGAAAACGATGAACAGGCTATGCATACGATACTTGATAGCGCGCCTGTTCTCGCCTTTCCGATAAGTCGATGCAAGATTAGAGGGTGGCATTGTGCTTTGAGGGTTAGCCCTCGACAGTCTTCTCAAGCCCTTATGTTTGCTTCCTTATTCCAAGGGCGTTATGGGTGCCACACAGGTATACATGTACCGAAGCCAGTAATTACAGGCATGTCTTTAGGGATGGGAACGACGGGGATGAAGAAGAGCGAGGACGCGAGACGCCTGTACACGAGAAAGCAGCCGCTGCGTTACCACGTAGGTCTTTGAGTTTATCGATTGCCCGGAATTAATAATTGCACGTCAAGCTGTTACAAGACTGCTAAGGTAGGCGCCATACATACATACACGTATATATGCATTGGAACAGTACGTTTTAAGCCCATTATATCTACGTGGTGTTGGCTATCAGCACATCTAACTATTTTGAGATCGGTCCTTAACATTTTTTTTTTCAAGCATGACGTTCATTTTGGGTACAAGACGGTTCTTGAAATAATCTTTATATAAATATACTTACATTTATCCAAAGGTAATTTCGAAGACTTAGCGCTTGGATAATGGTGTTTATGGAAACAATAGAGTACTATGAGGACGGTACTCGAAATCGAGTGTCTTCAAAATCACCTCTCCTCTTATATATATGCGTAAATTGTGTACTTGCCTCCAGAAGTGTAGGCTATTCACCTACAGCGGCGTTAAGCAACTCATCGCCTCATTGATGACGAGGCGCTCACGTTGCCTCGCCCGGAAACTTCAGCCAAACGATGAGGAGATTAAAAATACACGTGGCCTTGCGGTCAGTTAATGCGAGTAGTATAGTGTGTGAAAATCGTTTTGTGAATAATAATTTAAAAATCCACACTAATAATATTTCACAACAATGATAATAATTATAAAAATTCACAGCAACATTAATAATTCACGATAATGAAAATTCACTATAATAATAAAGTTCACAACCGTCACTGGTAGATGTGCGCTCGGGTCCGGCGGTAATTCGAGCTAAGCAGCTTAGCCGTGCACCGACTGGCAAATCAACCAGTGAGCAGAAGGCTCACTGGTTGGCTCATTTCAGTAAAAGTACCAGAGAATCTGGTACTTTTACTGTACCAGAGAATCAAAATAATAATGGACCGTCTATACCGGTACGGGTTTTCCACAATTTCCCCGTACCCTCGGCAAATGCGGTATAGTGTAGCTTAAGATGGCTGTGGACGCAACGGAACGTTAGGTTAGATTAGCGGAGTGCGGGTAGGAAGCCATGGGTGAGGGTTCAATTAGGAAGGGCAGTACGTAAAAACCCGCAAGGGTATAAGTTGGAACTAAGGAATTAAAAAAACATAATAAGAAGTTCACAATAAGAATAATATTTCACGATTATAATAAAAATTCACGATAACAATAATAATTCACAATAATGATATTCATTATAATAATAAAAATTTAAATAACGATAATCATTTTAATAATAATGAAAATTCACAATACCCATGATAATTATTATTACAGCCTTCATTAATAATAGTCGTGATCAATTTTGTAATAATATTTAAAAAAACATCAGTAACAATTGGTGTTATAGCTTGCAAGCTTCATTCCTCTCTGAAACTTTGTCAAAATATCGAGTTTTTCATTGATCAATATCGAAGTACGATGAATAAACGCATGTTTTTTTACCCAGCTAATGTTGAGTTGGCATATTTTCTTTGTACCGAAGGATCCTTCTCAACAGATCTTCGAAGTTCCTTCGTTGACAAATGCGCACAGTGCTTGGAGTGCGTTAGAAGAGGAGCGTGGTATCCTTCTACATTTCGACTTGGGACGAAGACGACGTCGTATGGTCCAAGAGGAGGAGAAGGGAGTTTGTCCCTCGCTTCTGCGAGTATATTAGTTGTCGCAGAAGAAACACTGGCTTTTTGGAAGTCCCTCTTTTCGGGAACCTCGGGCCACTGGACGCTCGTGAGATGCTGACCCATGAATCTATATATATATATATATATATATATATGTATGTATATTTATATTTGTATATTCTATATCGATATAAAAGACAGTGTATACGTGTTACGATATCGCGTGTACGATCGGGACCGATAAATTAACCGAGTCATTCGTATAAATCCTCTCTTCGCTCCTTATAAATTCAGGCCTCTTGCCACAAACGCGTCGGACAGATAGACCCACGCCGTCGATTTTACTAATTTTCTGTCCCGTATCCCCTCGCCGCTTGGGCCCCTTCCGCCCCTCATCGTTCACCAAAAAACTTGGTCGACGAGGCACGTATTTTTGGGTCGTCTCTGACTCCGTATTTTCCTTCGTGTCTCTCTAGGCGCTATGGCTCTTTCGCTCTTTCGGAGGTCAGGACCCACGCTGCTTCGCACACCAGGCACAATGAGCTACCCCCTCGAAGAAAAAAAACTGCGAGTTCTTTCGCGCCTCGTTTTTCTTTTTCGCCCCCCCCCCCCCCCCCCCAACCCCTCTGGCCCTTTTTCCCGCTTTTTTTTCTTGTCCCTCGTCGCATTCGTCGTTGCGTTATTTGTTTTTGCAATGCTCTTTTTGTTTGACTCATTCTTACTCCCATTCTCGACGTCTGGTCATTCTTCCACGCGAATCCCCTCTCTCTCTCTCTCTCTCTCTCTCTTTCTCTCTCTCTCTCTCTCTTTCACTCGGCCCTTCTCTTTCTCTTAATCTGTCTTCCTCTTATTCCTGGCCACGTGGACGCCCTAAAAGGGTGTGTGGGAGAACTCCGAGGCAATATATGGTATGTTTCGGAATCCTCTATGGGTAGATATAAATATATATAAATATTGCGATTTTAAGGACATTTGACTTTGAAGACCGTCCTCCTAGCCTATTGTCCCCATGCTCAACATTAGGTAAACCCCAACACCATCAAAATCACCGCAAGATGAGTGTAAGCATATTTATGTAAAGATCATCCCAACGACCTTCCTGTGCCCAAAAGCAACGAATCGTTTTAAAAAGATCCAAAAACCTTTCTCAAAACAGCCACGCGTGCTGATAGCCAACATTGCATAGATGTGCAACTGCTTCAAAATCATCTTTATCAATATATCTATATTTATATACGCAGGCGAACTTCTTGTCGTGCGGTGTGTGTCCCCTGTCGGGTGCGCGCATTCGCTCTCTGCGCATTGGTTTTTTTTTTGACCCATTAGTGAGGCCCACGTATCAATTTTTCTCGGTGTGCTGAACCCTGCCTTCACGTCCCTGCACCTCCTTTACCGCCTGATTCGACGTGTAGTATTGTATACACTCGATGCCACAGTGCACGCATCGAAAAAGGGCGCCCTCACGCGCGGATGAGAATCGACGAAAGAGAGAAATGGTGAATGGCTCGAGGGCGAGGCGTAATAAAGAAAAGAAGAGAAAAAAAGAAGAAAAAAACGTGAGACACGAGACGTTTAGCGATTTTATTCGCGTCATCGCCTCTCACTCTCTATGAGGTTAGTGAATGTGTATATATATATATATATTTAAATATATATGTATGTTTTTTTCTTCAATGTTTAATAGATAGAATCAAGCAAGAAAGTAACGGATCAACCGAAAGATCAAAGGTCAGAATCTCACATTCTTATAAACGGTCTTATCGCAGCTGCAAAATCGAGGTTCGGCAAACATAGATTTATTGGCGTGTCTCTATCTCTTTCTTTCTCTGTCTCTCTCTCTTTCACTCTCCCTCTATATATATATATATATATATATATATATATATATTGAACGGATCGACATACCAGTCACATAAATTCGTTTTGTATTTATTTATTTCGTACGTATACAAGTTGGTGTGTGGCATTAGAAAAATTTCGCACCGCTATCGAAGTATATTAATAATAATGGGAAAAACCGGTATTCCACTGATGTACGTTCTATCCCATTGGGTTCTACACTATTATGAGATGCCATAGAACATTTAAAACACGCGAGCTCGATGAAACATGGGTCATTCCGCGTTGAGTAAAAGACTTTTGTGCATTTTTCGCGGCAATCCATCGACGCAAAATAATCAAAGCGAAGTTACGATATTTATTATTGCAATTGACTAAAGATATTGCCTGCATCAATTATCATAGTGAATCATATGGGATTCGTAGGATGTGAGGAAAGTGAATTTCTTAAGGCCCTCAAAATCACTGACCATCCTAAGAGCGCTCCTCTTCGTACGGAAAGTCTTATATATATATATATATATATATATATATATATATATATATATATATATATATATATACAGCCAGACCAGAACCGATCGCGAGTCTCGGGTTGGGCATAAATTATATTATAATCGAGAATATATCTGAACTCGATAAATTATCGAATTGGTGTTACAATGCTCCAGGCAGAGTGGATGGAAGGGAAGAAGTGGGATTTGCTCAAGGTCCAGCGAATCTTTTCTTCTCTCGCTCTCTCTCTCTCTATCTCTCGTTCAACCGCATACCTTTTGGTGCGATCACCGAAACTTCGGCGTATCCGACGATTTATATTGTATCAGAAAATCGAAGAAGCAAAAACGACATCGAGGAAGATTGTCTAATCTTCCACGAGTCTCGGGGATCAAGTGAAAAAAAAGAGGCGCGATCCAAAACTAAATAGGGAAGAAGAAATGAAAAGAATTCCGAAGGAACCGGATTATTCGAATGCATATATATATATATATATATATATATATATATAAATAGATGCAGAATGTGAAAATAAAATCGATTTTGATCTCGATCTATGAGTTTCGAAGTTGCCATAACTCGGATATAAATCCTGGCTTGGGGAGACCCGGCTGAGTCACAAGGAACGAAGAGAAGTCTCATTCCTTAATACGAGCCTCGAGGCTTCCGAGCTCCCGTGGCGAAAGACAGCCAAATGATATATGTCCGGTAATTTTTCTTACTGGGGCGAAAGTTGTGAGGCCCCTGTATCAGTATATTTATGAAGGTACACACACACATATATATACATATGTATATATATATATATTTATTCATATTATTTTACCTGCCGAATTACCCTGTCCTCATTTCGCAATTTTGAAGACCGCGTTTACCTGAGCGACATATATGCGAGAAGTGAGGTTGGACCGAGTAAGGAGTAAGTCAACAGGTCAAAAATCAGAGCACTGAGCAGTGAAGGGATTCCAGACCGACGGAGCACTCCAAGTGACCGTAAATGACGAGAAAACGACAATGGGTGAAAATTGGCTGGCTACCATAGTAGTCCAAAGTCCGGGCGGGTCGGAACCATCTTTTAATTGCTCTTGATAATTGGGGGCTGACCGAAGAGGCACTCTAAGCCATCAGTTGCTCCCAAATTCGGTCGCGAAGCGACCCATTTGGGAGCAACCATGCACCATCGGCGATGTCTTCGGAAGACTACGAATTGGTTCGAATGAAAAGGGAAAGCGACCCCTTCGGCTGGGATAAAATCTTACGCTGGAATTTTGAAAATCTAAGATGATATATTACGTCGGCCGTTGATACAGAGAAGGATCGTCGATGCTCGTGAAAGAGAAAAGAATGTGGACTGTAAAGATGTTGAAACGAAGGGGTTCTCCGGAATCGGTAATGCGAGAAGACAGACTCGAACGTTGATGATCCTATTCAGAGAGTCTCCATTCCCCTGAATAGATTCTCTGCGTTACTTCTATATTTTTTTTCTGTTCCGAGCGCAGCAAAATGCTTGGTTGAAGCGTCTTGGATTGCTCTCTGGAAGCTTCTCAATCCCCGGAAGCGCGATCGCTTGTCTAACTCTGTTCGATGTCACAGCTGGAGCCGAATGACGTGTCTTGAGGCGAGATCGCCTTCTTGTCTCAATCGCACCAACTGCTTTGTGGCTTTGACGATGTAATCAGTATGTCGAAAGAGCAATCGACAGGATCGCGTGGATCCGTCCGATGGAACGGTTCTGGAACGACATCTCGTCATATTCGAGCCCCGATCCTTCTGGCCTGTCATTGTTGTCTGAAGGGAACTCATCGTCGAGGACTAGCCCAAACAGATCTTCCGTAATGGCTTTCGATAAACTATCGATTCGGGAAGCCTGGTGTCCGTCGCGATAGACGTCGAGAACCTTCGAAGCCAACCAGCCAAGACTGTAGGGAATACGTGCGCATCATGTGTGCCCGATATATATATATATATATATATATATATATATATATGTGATGCATACATATGTATGAAATACAGGTACATCGAGCGATGGTGAAAGATGTGCGAGCCGCGCCCAGCCATACACTCGCTCGTAAAATAAATCGGTGACATCCTGGGAGGCTGGTAGGCGATTTGTGTGACGGGTCATGCCTCGCGATGAGGCCACCGGTATAAAGACGTCACGATCCCGAGGCAAGAGTATGGAGCGCGCGAGCAAGTGATCCCCGATCTTCACTCCCGTGAGGTTTTCTCTCGACCCTCGCGAACACACACGGCAGACGAGGATCACGATGGTGGCCATGGGTGACTGCGTGTGCGTGCACATCGGCAAATTCATTTGTCAGGCAGACGCGACCGATCGGGAGAGAGTGAGAGACGCAGCGATCGAGAGAATAAAGCTATTGGATCGACAGAGACTGTGTGTGCCTTCTCTCCAGAGACTGCGGGGGTTCCCCGTGCTCCGTGCGAAATGATAGCCACCGCTATGACCAATTTGTCGAAGGGATATCTTCGAAATATGACTCGTGATACTCGTACCAAATAATAATACTTTACACACCCGAGACACGAATGTCTCTCTTATTGATTTTGGGTGATCAATCATTGGTGGAAATACGAGGTGTTTATATTAAGTAATGAGACTGGCAACGTAGCGGTCGATCTGGCAACACTCGTGACACGGGACTTGGAGGGGCAGCAGGTGAACATGTGATAACATACACCTTTAGTACGAGTTCGAACTCGCTAGAGTCATTTGGTTGTCCGTAGACATTTTTTTCGTGGAACAGTTTATTCTAATGCGTTCTAAAAATGAAAGACAACGTTTTCAAACGACGGTGTGTTATCCGGTCTTGCTTCAGACTTAGGAACATTGCAATGGAAACTTGTGCAAAACTTTAGCAAGCCTACGAAGACAGTGTTTTGTCAAATGTCCAGGTTTTTCGGTCGTTTAAGGCTTTAGGCCACTCTAGAGCCCAAAAAAGGGCATATATTGTGATTTTTTTCAGCGAAACCATCAAATAAAACGGAATTACAAAATAGCGGTTTTATTATATACGTAATTGACTATACAACATTTTTTTCACAGCTATACATGTCAAAATGGTGGCTGTGCAGCATTTTTCCGATAACGCTTATTTCTGGAAGGTCAACGGCCGGACCCACAGCTCCTATAATTTTCGAGTTATGATGAGACACGTTTTGAGATAAACGCGTTTAAAGTTAGTAGAAAGTCACGACATGAATGAAGAGGGGTTGCGCTAGAATTCGAAAATCGAGTACTTAGAGATTTTCCACACCCATAATCTTTTGGAATATAATTTTATAGGTACTAAGGTACATTTGTAACAAAAAAATCGAGTTTTGGAAAATCCTAGAGTGGCCTGTGGCCTTAAGGCATTTGTAGAAGGAAGAGAGTCGATTAAAGATGAACTACGCAGCAGAAGGCTTTCATCCCCAAGAACCAATGGAAATGTCGACAGAATCCGTGATCTCGTGCATTCAGATCGGATTTTTCACACAATTAATACATAGTCAGGACAAGTTTGAGTTTTTTTATTGAAAAATATTGATAGACAAGGAACTTATTCTTATTCAAACAAAGTACTGGCCTTGCTTCATGGCCAATCGGTGTAGGTGGTTCTGGAAGCTAGGTTGATTTCGAATGAAAAATAAAAGCATGCTCTTTCCCTATAATAATAAAACTTTCGTATAACCTGATACTTAAAATTTTTTTTTGAATTATACAAATGGCAAGGTATACAAAAAAATCGATTTTCGATTTAAAAAAAATGACTATAATCATTTGTTAGTAACGATAGAAGATGTTATAATCAAAACTTTGTCCGAATTTGAAGTGAATCGGATAGATTTTGAAAACGTAAAAAAAAGGGTAAATCGCAGCATCGCGGTTCGCCATAGGAGTAGGGCGATCTGGCTCTCCACAAAAATCATCATAACTCGATCAATTTTAGGAATTATTACAAAATCTTTGCCAAAAATTAAACTTAAGACCCTGGGCTCAAACTATGCAATGAAAAAGTCGTATTCTTGGAATTTCACGTTTAGAAATGTAGAAGTTTCAAGAACTGGGATGTGTCGACAAAATTGAATAATCGATTATACGTCTGCTTGCACTTTTTTTACGGTGATTGGTATAGATCCCAAGTGTCTTTGCATCAATTGGTTTGACTTGCGTCGACGAAAAATATCCATAGTTATAACGGTTTCAAAATAGACTTACCCTTATTTATATATATATATTTGAAATTATCTCAGGTAGTTCTTCCTACGCGTTAGCCAAACCAGCAACCACACCTGAACCGCGGACAATGGTCACAACGCACTTTGCCGCCCGCACCTATCTCTCTCTCTCTCCCTCCCTCTCTCTCTCTCTCTCTCTCTCTCTGTCTGTCTCTCTCTCTCTCTCTCTCTCTCTCTCTCTCTCTCTCTCTCTCTCTCTCTCTCTCTCTCTCTCTCTCTCTCTCTCCCTATAATTCTCCTTTCTCTACTTCTCCACTTGAATTATGTGTTATATGGCCTCGATCGTTTAACTATTGTTCGACGCTACGATCTCCGATCACCGATATACGTGCACTCCCGAATATAGTGTTTGCGGTATGTACATGTGCGAGCGAGACGAATAAAAATAAAATGAAGAAAGAAAAGAAGGAAAAATACGAAAGGCGAGAAGAAGTAAGAAAAAAGTCACAAGTCACAAAAGATCGAGAGAGGATCACCCGTGGTGCAGGTAGATCGTAACAGTGTACTACACACATATACATATATAGCATATATACGAGCATCAGTGTATCGAAGAAAAACCTGTTGATCGGTCCACAAAGCTATGCGTATAAAAGTATACCGCTCGAAAGCATTTCGATGAGATCTCGATAGAAATAAACAATCTCATCCCCCCCCCCCCCCCTAAGTTCTTTAGTTCTGTACACACTATATACATTCATGTATGTGGGTGTTTATATACAAGTTTATAATTTCCTATGTATACATATATGTCCCAACCGTTATAATATATCGAGGTAATATTATCGTGTGGTCTTCTACAAAATTTATATTAAGTGAAGACGTCTCGGTAACTTGCCCGTATGGGGCACTGGTCAAACGATCAAGCGGAGGGAATCGCGGGTAAATTTAAATTGACATAACTAATAATAATCGGACGATTCGGACACGGGGGGATCGTACATTTTTTTCCATTCCTCGCCCGCATCCATCGCGTTTCTCATACACCCTATTTTTGTCTGTGTATACACGTATATATTTATTTGTACACGTTATTCGAATGACAGACGAGCCGTACCAAAGGGAAAACGATATCAATTCAAATGTCCCTCCCTCATCGTCTCCGCGGCTGTCGCGACCTCTCGATTCACCACTTTTTATCCACCATTCCGTGAAAGTGGAGAAGCAAGAAAATATGAAAATATCCCTTGAACTTTTTGTCCGTTTTTCTTTTCTTTTATATTTTTATAGACGGCAGCGCGTGTCTATTTCGATAAATCCTTCGATGTATATTAATATACCTTGTGACTTTTGTACGTTTCTATACTACTCGTGTATATATTTATTTCTTTATTCGGTGCCCTAACTCATTCGCTCCAGAATGTTGAAAGATGAAGAAGTACGCGTATACACGCGTAAATTTATAGTACGATGGAAAATGTTCAGCCAGCCGTCTAACCATCTTTTTCTTACTCTCAAGGATTTTCCTCCCGGTAGCAACGTCGTTCTTGCATTATTCGGAAATTTATAACCCTCGGAACGAAGGGTAAAAGAGAAAAAGAAAGAAATGCTTCAGTTTTTTCCCTGCTTCGCGGTATTTTTTGGGTCGGGGGGGGGGGGGGTGGGCTATTCAATATTACCTGTAAGCCTGGCGAAAGAGTGCAACGACGTGAGATTCACGGACGATCTATATATCATGACGCAGAAGAGATCGCGCCGATGGTGGGCTTCGCTATACTCTCGCGTCGCCTTTCATACGCACGCAGCCTCCTTTCCATGCTACATTATAACAGACTTGAATATCGTAATAGATACACACACGTACGTATAGAGGTAAACGCGTGAATATAAAAAAATTCCCGTGGCGAAGAAAAGAGCACGGAGTTTTATCTCTTCACCGTGCTTCTTCTGTGCGTTCATTCGGAGCTCTCGCGATGTACACATTGTGTGTAGTCCGCGCATCCTGTAAGAAGAATTAAGAAGGTCCGCATGACGGAAGATTTTACCCTCGAACTTAAAAGGAAACCGCGTTGCGTATACTCCCTTCTGTCAAAAACACGTGTGTGCACTACAGACGTACGAACTAATGTGCCCGAAAGGTTGAGTTGTCACTTGAGACTGCAATTGGGTGTCACGTACGAAGACATGCAAGATCCCATGCAGAAATATTGTCATGGATTCATTCCGATTCGGACCAGGATCCTGGTTTCTCAATCGAGATCCAGTCGGATATCGGATCCGATCCGGGAGCAAAACGTAACGCTCGCAAATTGGATCCCAGCCAGGATCCTAATCCGGAACTATTAAGGATTCTAGTCAGAATCCAAATAGAAACTTTGCATAAGATCCAGGCTAGAATCCCGAACTTCTAGAACAAGATCTAGTTCGAATCGGATCCCAGGGATGAATGTAAAAATCACCAGGAGATACCGATCCGTATCACCTGGAGATGATGGATGTTTTCTGAAATTATTTATTCAAGGATCTGAAAAAGATTAGGTAAAAATTGGTGCTATAGTATAACTGTCAAAACATATATATTTTAATAACATAATTTCGAAAAAAATTCTTTACATTTAGTAAAAAAAAAAATCGAAACAGTACATTATGACACGAGGAAGAAAAAACTTTTTTTAACGAGTGTGAGTTTGCAGAACGAGCCGAATGCGAGTGTTGCAATCACACGAGTTTAGAAAAAGTTTTTTCGTCGAGTGGCGTACTAAATTTTATTTTACGAGGTATGAAGATGGTTTTACGCACGCGAAGCGTGTATAAAACGTCCATTATCGTACCGAGTGGAGTAAAAACAATATATAGACCTTGAGAGACATATTTCCCGGAGAAAAGTGATATAGTTTGTTTATTCTAAGTAATTATATTTAAACTAAATGGAGATCGTTCGAACTAAGAAAATATGTATTTAATTTGCTAAGAAAAATGTATTTAATACGTATTTGAAATACGTATTTCAAATTCTTGCCATCACGTTTCCGCCTTGTGCTGCGTAGTAGGCGCCATCTGGATACTAATGAGGATACGCCTTCTAGGGAATCCGTATCATATCCCGATCGGGATCTGATCGGAACTTAGGCATTCCTAAGTAATTTCTTCACGGGATGTGCAAAAAGTTCGCGAAATATCGATCCCGTGGAACGCTTAACTACGCTGAATGAAATCATTAAGTGGTCTGCATAGACCTGACATGAAGAAAATACCATTTTTTATTGAGTAGTTTTATAGCCTAGGATCTTAAGTTTAATTTTCGATGAAGATTTTGTAAAAATTTCAAAAATTGATCAAGATATGATAATTTTTGTGGAGGGTCAGACCGTTCACTGCGCTACGGCGAACCGCCCCAATGCAATATCTTTTTTTCTTTTGCGCTTTTTTCGAAATAGTTTCATAAAACGGTGTAAGTCGTATCTCAAAATCGAATTGTCCGATTTGCTTCGAATTCGGACAGATCAAAGTGTACAACATTTGCTATGGATGGTGTTGGAGTTTGCATGCTGGAATGCAATGAAAATTCTTCTTGATTTTTTTCATTTCTTCACTTTTATTATTATTCAAAATCATTTTTTGCAGCGTTTGATTGTACATTTTTTAAAAGGATTGTGAAAAATCTTGCAGTGACTGTCGTAGACTGAATGTGCTAAAGAAATTAGGAATACGAAAAAAAAAATATTTTCGAAGCATTTCAACGATGCAAACTTCAATACCATTTCTCTCGTATGCCTAGAAGATTTTTGGACATGTTAATTCATTTTTTGAGTGACAAATAATGAGAGTTATTTTATTTCGGTTGAAAATCGATTTTTTTTCTACAGTATCCCGTCATCGTAATTTTCAAAATTTCAAATCAGTATCCAGTCACAGGAGAGATTTATTATTATACTAAATGCACATCTTTTTGCTTTTATTTCAGATCACCCTAGTGCAGCGATTGGCCATGCAGCAACCGCGGCACTTTGTTTAAACAATAACTTAATTGTTAATCAGTATGTTTAAATAAATTAAACTAATACTTGGCAAGATCGTATATTAATTTCATGCAAAATCCCAACCTCGTCATCCTAATACCATCATCAAAAAGAAAAATTGAAAATCGACCGTGTTTTTGGGCTCCAAGCTTGCGCAGCTTCAGCCTGGGCCAATACTTGGATGGGTGACCACCCAGCCGTATTTCAGGCGCAATCCCTTCTACACAAAGATCCACAGCGGATCCGCGCGCACTGTAACTTTAACGTCCTATCGCGCCGGGCGTCATAAATTTTCAAGTGTCTCTGCGCCCAACGCCAGAAAAAGACTCACAAGTTGGAAGTGCGAGGGGGAGGCTAAACCCCAAAAGTTTTTGATTCAAAAGGTCCCCGAAGGAGGAAAGAAAAGGAGAGAGAGAGACAGCAACAGACGCGAAAGAAAGACAGAGACACACAAGCCAATGCGCGAGAAGGATAGAATTAACGAGCCCATGCGGTACGGAGCGAGAAGAAATTACAGAGTTCCACTTCCCATGAATTATGCATGAAAGCTTCGATTCGCGGATTAAGGGCAAGAGAGACGGAACGCTCGATCCAACGTACGAGAATCTCTCATCTATTCTTTGTGGAAAGAGAAACGGAGAATGGGAGCGAAACACAGAAGAAGACAGGAGAAGGGAGAGGGTGAACGCCAAGTTATAACCCGCGACGTTGTCCCCGTGGCGAATTGCGAGAAGAATTCATACACCCGTAATACACCGGTGACTGTACAGAACTGTGGAGATTCATTCTCGCCATACCGCTACGGATACGGATCATAATGTCGTCAAAAGGGACGTGAAAATCCATGCAAGAATGACCAGCTAGCGAGATTTAGTTCCATCCAGCAAACGGTTATCAGAGACCATATTTTCATATATATATATATATATATATGTACATAGCGAAAGGTGATTTTGAAGACATTCGAGTTCGAGGACCTTCCTATGTGCAAAACTCACGATGTTTAAAAAAAAAAAATTAAAGATTTTCTTTAAAACAGCCAGAAGTGCTGATAGCAATATTTCATACTTTTTCTTTTCCCTATATATATATATTTATATGTATATATATATATATTATATATATATATATATATATATATATATATATTGAGTTACAAAATATACGCTTCCATAAATAACGTACAGTCGTCACGCTTATTGGGGACGTTAACCCAAGCTTCGAGCCGCTCCATTCTATCCTGCAACAAATATAGTACAATTTCTCGCCCTCGCAAGCCAAGAAAATATGTACGAGCGCTCGGCATTATTATCCCGGAAATAAAGTATATTCCATCTCGAATTTAGAATTTTCGTCAATCCTATGTGTACGCGGGTACCTGCTATTATCCGCGTTCACGAATCCTCGTGAGCTGGAACTCGGCCGTAGAGAGCACCGACGCGTTTAATTACACTCTTATGTTATCGCTCGAGGGAAGATTTCCCCATTCGGTGACGAGAGCGTCCGCCATCCGGATGATTCGATCCATTGTACTTGCGAGCATCGCGAAAGGCGGCTCTCGACGGAAACGCCAAAAATAAATGTTGCGCTTGCATAAGTATATGAGGCATTCCACGCCATTTCACCTAGCCCGTGACCCCGACCATTTTTTATTTTTCTGATTTTTTTTTTTGTAAAATTGTACCCCATGAAAGGAATATCCACACAAATTTTTAGATTTTTATCTCTTCTCTTTTAGGAGTTATGATTTCCCAAAAAATGTCGATTTCGGAGGTTTTGGAAACGTTTAAACGCCGATAACTACCGATCTAATTGAGATATCGACAAATATCGATATATCATTTTTTTTCATTTTGAAGCATACTTTCGTTAAAAAATATGAAAAAAATTATCAATTATCAATGTCAACGTTTTTTTTTAGCCTAAAGTAAAAACTATTTTTTAAAAAGAGGATTGCAATTTTTTTTTTTTTTTATCCTCTAAAATAGAGTGACCCATTCTATGATTTTTAAGACTAGTCTCATCGTGGGCCCATTTTTCCTTCTATTTTTTTTCAAATTAATCCTATTTTTTTTTTATGAAGAGTTTTATCATTTTAATCTCCAATAATGCTTTTGTGATTTTCAATCCCGCTCCAATAGTATAATAATCTAATCTCCAATAATAATTTAATGTCCAATAATAATTTTGTGATTTTCAATTTGGGTTCGACAGGCCTGAAACGGTTTATTTTTTATTTGTGCTGAACTTAACGAAAAAAAAAGATTTTTTATTCAAAATCAATTTTTTCTAATGATTTTTTTTTGTTTTCGTTAAATTCACCACAAATGCAAAATAAACCGTTTCAGGCCTGTAGAAGCCGATTGGAAATCACAAAATCATTGATAGCATTATTGAATGTATTCTTATCGACTAAATACGAATTCATCATAAATTTCCCCCAAAACCCTCAATTTTCATTGCAGATCGTCAAAAATATATGGAATGTGATTTACCCCCTCAAGTTTACTATCCAGTAAGAATGCAAGAATACGTAAACATTCATTCTATCTCTCTTAAAGTGTTACCCGTTTCATATAATTGAGTGCACCACTTTTAACCCTCCGCGGTCACGCGGGGGTCAAGAAATGATCCTAAGCGCAACTTTAAGCCAAAATTACTATAAGTTGTTGGCGGCCACTTTTTATAATAAATCGCTCATTTTTCATGATTATCGTTCTTTAATTCACTCCGAAATGGCTCTTCATATATCAGAATTAATACCTTTTTTTAAACGCGCACTATGGAGCGCTATGTATTTTTTCCCTTACACTATCATATCTCAAGAGCATCATCTTAAAATGTTATGAAAAAAAATTGAAAATTGCACGAGTTACGATTTTATTAGTAAAAGAGAGTTTTTTACGCATGAGCCTCAGCTAATTTTTTCCGCCATTTTAAAATTCGATTCAAGTATAATACCGAGAGTGCCACATTGTAGAATGTTCAAACTAATAACCTGAATTTTCATGAGTCATTCGGAACGATACGGTCAACGCGGCAATCGATTAAACCTGGCTGGGGTCATCGCGACCCCCCCGTGAACAGCGTGTTACAGCCAGAACGTGTGATCGCGAGAGGTTAAATGTGGGGTGAGAGTTTTTTTAAATTTTCCAATGCATAGTGGATCACTCATTATGCATTAGAAGAACTTTAGTTTTTCTTTCACAGAAATTGTCCGACTGCTTGCGGGCGAAACTGCAAAATCAGCCCATGAGATGCTTTACTCCAAGAGGTGGTCCAACCCTTTAAAACCGTTTTTCCAGCGGAAAAAATAGGTGTCCAAAAGTGTTTAAAGCTGTGCTACATACATGGGTAGGTTCGCATACCGAGACGAAGGTTCACGGTGTATTCTGGCACGCTTTGCACTTTTTGAGATGGTTATTCGATAGGACACTACGAAGATGGTTCACGTACCATGTACATGTGTATAAGAATATATACACATATACTTATGTGTATACATAAATAAATGCATATATTTATTTACATGTTTGTCTTTGTACTAATTCGCGATAAAGGGACAGGAGTGCGCAGCCATACACACACGTACACGGGGATGAGAGAAGACGTGGTAGATTAGGACGATATAATTACAGCGTTAACATAAGTCAGCGTTGGCGCGCGGGCACACACGCAGCACATATGCGGAATAGTAATCGCGCGTTGAGCGCGCAATAGTGTAACCGCGCACAACTATGTGCGTTATAATTCTTCCTTCAATGTGATACGTGTCCCTTTGTTTGCTTGGATCCTTCGCATTGCGCTTTACAGCGGGCATCATACGAGTCCCGGGCTTAAAACACGAACGAGAACAAATCCCGCGCGTCCAGGGAGCATCAACGCGAGAGGATCTCCCAGTGTACTGCTCGTAAAATATCCGTTTCGTCTCATTATAATTCATATCTCAACGAACGATAAAGAGTGGAAGTGGAGAGAACGAGGAGATGGAAGAAACGACGGAAGATAGAGAGAGAGAGAGAGAGCGAGAGAGAAAGGGAGAGAAACATTGAAATAGCGCTGTGCATTGAGATTTATTTCTGTCTTAGTCGGTGCAGCCAATTTTAGTCGCGAGCATATTAGCATCGTGCAGGACCAGAGCAGCGCGAGCACAACAGCATTATTACTCGTTCATGCAGTCCGAAGAGAGTTGGCGGGCTCGAGACGACAGAGACGTCGAAGCTATAACTGGATAGTAACTAATGAAGCGGTCAGAGTAATCATAAAAGGTAGAGGGACGTAGAGAGAAAAAGTGAAAGAGAAAGAGAGAGAGAGAGAGAGAGAGAGAGAGAGAGAGAGAGAGAGAGGTTGGTGAAGAGCACGTGAGTCCAGCGAAATGAAGAAATAAAATGTGAGCCTGTGTGCGCGTGTGTTGATGTTGGTGTCTCCCAAGCGCGATACTGGATGAGCAACGAGTGGTAGAACGTTGGCGGTTCGCGACACTCTCGTTCGCGCCCCTTCAGCTACTATTTCTTCCACCACCGCCACCTCCTTGACTTCTCATTCCTTCAGCATCTCATCGTTTTATCCGAGTCACCGATCGCGTAGATTCCAAGAACCAACCGAAACAATATCATAACTCGTGTTGGGCCTGTGGGGCCCATGGCGCGGGGCAAACCGAGACTTGCTCCGACCTGATCCTTTGCCATAAATATAAATACCCGCTTGATATCGGACTTTGGCTTTCAGGCCACAGCTCCTCGTTAACATGTATACATGCGCCCAGCTACAATCATTTGTGTATACACATTTGTATGATCGCGTATCCAAAGTATACACGTGTGGGTACGTATAGGTACACGGCAAGCTTGTGTATCTGGCCACTTACCAGCTGATAAGACTGGAGGTATGCTCGCTTGTTCTCGTATTTGGTGCCGCGGTGTGAATGACGGTAATTATAATGCTTGTTAAGGCCCCCTGTCAGCGGCCAATCGGTTCTGATGCCAAGACGGTTGCCTCTCTTATATACAACATCGACTCTGAACTGCATGTTATTCTTTAGCGTACTGTACGCGCGCGTATCCAATGCCCACACAGAGAGAAAAAGTCCATGGTATTTACAACAAATGACGATAGTGGAAGAGGTAATAGTAAAATGTCCCTATAGTTTATGGAAACCGCAATCGTAAGATGGTTAACACAACTATAAGCGAAAAGTATGTCTAAACATACGATTTTGGTGGCGTGATTGACTATCTATTATCCCTCTTTTATATTTAAAAACTGCCATTTCATGATCAGTCATTTTATAAAAGGTTTTTGTGAGACTGGTAAATTAAGATTTTTATTAAGAATTAACTTTTTAAACAATTCAAAATCTCTCTTTGGCACGGGGATAACAAAAGCAGACGTAAACCGTATTTGTATGCAAATTACAATAACAAAAATACAAACTTGACGCAAACTATCAATTTCTCGGTTTGTTCAAATGTTTACCTTAAATCATTTTTGAAAGAGTAGATTTATTATAAAACGATAAAATACCTGTTTTATAGAGCGTTCAATTCCTTACCAAAATATGTCTTGGGCATTGTTGTACGTTTAACCGTTGGTGAGTTATCATATTCAAAAGTAGCAAAGTTTTCTCCATATTATTAGCATGGAAAATAGAAAATCGCGATGAGAAACCTTTAAATATTAATATTAAGGGCTCATACTTTACCTTACTGCAACTACTGAATAGGGGAATTTGAGAAAAAAATACTCCATTTTTTTTAATCACCCAAGTATATACGATTTAGTCCTGTTCGTTATTAGAATTTTGGGGGAGTTAATTTTTAATAGTGGAAGGGTATATCCATTTTATGAAAACCTACCATATTCTATAGCATTGAAAGATGAACGTATGCTTGTATGATTGGTAGTTGAGATTAACATATGTGCATAATTTATGCAACTGGTAAAATATCAATAAGAAATACTATATTTTTGGCAGTAAAAATGGCTGTAAAATATTATTGGGCCCTCAGGAAAATACAAAATATGTTTAAAAAGCCATACATTTCCCTCAGTACAGTCGTACGTACACGTGATTGAATGTGGGTGGCTCCGTGCGGGACTGTGTGCGGTAAGTTTCCAACTTTGTAGCGGAGGCTCGTGATTGAAATTCTCGATCGTTTCGCTCGTTCAGCTTCGGGCTCTTCCGCTGATGTATCAACTCACACAGACACAGGCCTGGTAAACGAGGATAAGCGTGTATATTGGTTTCACTGTCAGTCCACGCATCAATCCAATCCGCGATTGCTATCTCTCATGTCGTACGTTTCACGGATAAACTGCCCGCTTGGCCGGCCACCATCCAATCGCGGACGCGATGATGATAATCTCACGCGTGTTCCTGAACGATGACAGACGAAAGGCTTATTCCACGAGAATTTATAACTGAATTCTTGAGCTTCTCGGAATCGATAACCTAGCGAGGGATCCTCGGATCGAACTCATCCACCGAAAACAAAATTCTCGGCCTGCGGGCAAGCGAGAAGCGTAGGCGCAGCGAGATCCTCTATGGGATATACTGGGCGTGGTGCTTGTAGCTGTCGCGCCTATAGAACACCCTTCCCCCTCAGGGACACTTGACTTCGACTGGTCTTGAGAAGAGCCTGATGAGTTTTCCCTTGAACGCAATCAGCAACATCGACTGAGCCCTACCGTTCGATAGCCGCCTCTACCGCCTGCGAGATCTCTCGAGGATTCGAGAGAATCCGCGCAGACGACGGAAACAAGTGGCCTGCGGAGCCTCAAAGTCCCAGACTGAGGGGGGAAGGCTTCTCCGAATATTACGTGATTATTCACTTCCTCGGCTCCAGGAGGAATACGCTGCTGGATGAACTATAATCTGCAATCGATTGGCAGTCAATTGCTTCCAGGCTGTTACTTCGTTATTCCGATTTTGGCATATTTCAGTGGACTTGTATTTCAGCGATGCCCGGACAACTCCACAACATGATTTATTCAACTATTCCCTGGTTGGCCGATTCGTTTTGAAGCTGCTTAGGTCGATAAGAAGTGCACGGCAAATCCGGCAATAAATTGTGGCCTTGTCCTTGATGGACTCCGTTCTCTTCCATCCCAAACGCCCGTACCTTTATCTGTTTTCCATGCGTTCACTTGACTACGCTATACTGAGAGGCCGCGCTTACTACCGCGACCACTATACAGCCAGCACTCGTAGAGTATAGTCCTCCAATGTCTGCCGGCACTCGAGAGTTGGCTGAGGTTAGTTATGGAGGCATGGCGCGCGAGCGGCACCGCACACGCGCGGTCACGCAAAAGTATTTGAATGGCTGTCGGCCCTTGTAAGACGTCGAAAAGTCAAAGGGAAACCACTAAAATCAGTTAGGGGTCTCAACTGAAAAAAGTGCACGCGTGGGATGAAGAGGGAATGCTGATCGTCTCCGGTATATTTACAGGAGAATCTCGACGCCGCGATGATCCTTCGTCTTTCGCGCACATGCTTTTTCACTTTCTTATGGCGGTTCAGGCTGTGTGCCAAAGCTCGAAGGACGGATACACGTTCGAATGAGCGAACGAAGACGTAGAGAGAGAAAGAGACTACAAAAAAAGGAGACTGCGAGGCGGTATCAAAAAAGAGCGAAGCGAACCCAAGGGAAACGAGAAAAGACGGAGACAAAGACAGAATCGCGATAGAAACACGAAGAGGAAGCTAGACAATCGTAGACCACGGTCTCCATAGTAAGACAGACCGAAGATGGGCGGCTTATGGAAATTTCGCTCGGCGCGAGCAGTATCCTCTTCAACGTCAATGGGCCAAGGTCGAGAACCGCACGGAGCAAGAGGGTCACAGATTTTGTCTACGAGACTTTTAGGGCAGGACTAACGAACCTACGGATCGAGATCACTCGTCTGTCTTTCATCGTCTCCGACATGCAACGATCCTTTTTCACCCTACGTTTGTTGAACCTTCCGCAAGTACCACTAGCACCACGAAGTTGAATGGCATAGCGCCATAGCTTCGCCTATTTTTATTTCAATGACCCGTTATTTTTGAACCTTCAATCTCGAAGCGCACGAACGAATGGTCGACGCAATGCTGCCCAGCATCTCAAGAAAATGGTCCTGGCCATATTTTTTGCCTCAGCAAGGCACAAAGAAACCGAGATACCACACGAATACACGAGACCAAAGGAGTAACCCCGAGATGAGGTAGAACGACTTCAACATCACGGTGGGAACACACTCTCAACAGACACACAGCGCACATTTGCTGGGCTTTGAGAGATATGACGAGAGGCCTGCGGAATACATAATTTTGTAAAAGACAAAAATGTTGCGGTCGCGTTGCCTCGGTATTTTTCCTTGTTTTGCGAAATGTTTAACTCTCACCCCTCCAACGATTTTACTCGGACTCTTACTGTTGGCCACTGCTGCACTAATCTTCTTCTCTCCCCTTCTCTCTCTCTCTCTCTCTCTCTCTCTCTCTCTATCTCTCTCTCTCTGTTCTATCGTTTTATTCCCTTGTTACCGTGCATCTGTACCGCTCCTTGAGACTCATGGTAACTCGTCTGTACGGGCTCTCGCTTCTCCTTCGCGATTCAACCCTCCTCGGTAAATGCTCCTCGGAATGAGAAACTTTTTGTGAAGGAAAAAAACAGAAATATATCCTCTTCTTGTCGGATAATCAACCTGACGATCTAACCGACGCGTCGATCGCTTGTAGCGCCATGATTTCAATGGTACATCAAGAGAGAGAGAGACGAAGAGACAAAGATTCTTCGAGTGACTCTGGCCTGGATAGACTTCTCAGCATCGTACGTGAGACCATATTTTCCGTGACAATTTGGAATACATGCGGATCATTTTGACTATTCCTCTAGGTTCCTTGATAACTTGGACAGAATGAGAGCCTGGAAAGTTTTTGAGAATGAAAAGCAGTCACGTCAGAGGGTCAAATTACTCAGGGCCCAGAGCTGGAGCTATATCAAAATGTCCAACGCATCCTGCTTATCGTAGAAGCGTAAGCAAATAAATATATTTTGTTTTAGCCCCTCGTTTCCTATCTCTCTTTGGCTGAAGTGGCCATATCGGCGCTCCATCAGATTGTGCATACACCTTTTGCCTCTGCTGATGGCTTTTATCGCCTCTTATGTAGCTTTTTGTTAGGACAAGAAAGAGACGGAGAAAGAGATAGCCCGCGGGCATGCGCTCCACCCACGTTTTTTTACAAGGGTCACGTATGGAGTCATAAAAATTCAAAATCATTTCGATCTTCGGGATGAGATTCGTGAAGAGTTCGAGGAATTCGATGATACACGGAGAGGGCAGCAAGGTTCGATCGGAAGGCGGAGGTGACCACGTTGCAGGCCACAAAGGAAATCCGATGGGCAAACGATACTGCATATATGTATAGGGAGAGAAAGAGAGAGAGAGAGAGAGACCGTTAGCCGGTCGTTGATGAGCAACTGTTTGGACATTA
Source organism: Ophion ventricosus (assembly GCA_963932345.1). Lineage (NCBI taxonomy): Eukaryota > Metazoa > Arthropoda > Insecta > Hymenoptera > Ichneumonidae > Ophion > Ophion ventricosus. The sequence continues at coordinate 22,023,381 of OZ010716.1, read as the reverse complement.
CGCCCAACTTCGTCGTAATCTCTGCCGATCTCAATGGCTATATCTTCCTCGATCCACCTTGCGCTGCAAGATCCTTCGGTCTCTCTCTTTCTCTCCCCCTCTTCCTCTATTCCAATGTGAAGCTTGGTTGGCAGTCGTCAGAACAGCAGCGCGCCGCCGCAAGTTCGGCTATTTACCGATCTTCCTTTTATTCTCATGATCATCTCATTCTTACCCGTCGAATCGGCTAAATGCTCATATTGAAGGTGATACTCTTTGGTGTAGTATTGCGTTTTACAGGTGAATCGAGATGCGTTTGAAAGACGATGTCGCTCGGGATCGAGTCTCCGGTGACGATCTATTACGCCTTGGCAGTCCTATCTTCGCGGAGCATCGGAGACAAAAAGCCGAAAAGATATAAAGAAGGAAAACGTGTGAAGCAAAGAAGCGAGAAGAAGAGATCGGTGAATGAGGAAGAGAAGGAGGAAAAGATCGTGTTGCTCGTATATAGGACACGTCGCACACCGGAGGACGAAAACTTTCCAGAGAGCTGTCGACGTTGACGGATTCCTGCGATCGGCAACCCGGATAGGATGTTCGTGCCAAGTTTTCCAGATTTCTCTCCTTCCCTCTGTCTCTATCCATTTTTCCATCTCTCCGTCGTCTCAGTGTCCATCTCTCTTTGTCTCTCTTTGGCGCTCTCGAGAATTCGCCGATCTATCATGGGGCTTGAGGACTTTTCCCGTTCGCCACACGATCAGCGTGTCCTCTCCGCTCGCCACAGGTCATCGGGGGATTCCATTCGTTGGGAAGGATCCCGATACTTCGGTGCAATGAAACACGGCGGAATAGAAAATTTATTGTCTGCTGCCTTAGCGGTGGATGAGAGCATCGAGACTCGGTGCACATGCATCTTGCCAAACGAGTATCCCCACCTACGGACTCGCGGTCTATACTTCTTTCTCTTATTTTCTACTATTTAGAGAGTCCGGTCACGTATTCATGGTGGAAGTTGAGTGGCGGTCAAGTTTGAGAATGAATCGGTATTCGATGCGGCGATCTGGGTACTTATTTAAATATCCGAGAAAGACAACTCGAAATGATTTCACGACAATATAATTGAGCATGATTATTCTGGAAACATAAACATTGCTGTTTATTTTTCATTGGATTTTTTTATTTTGTGGTGATGAATAACGTGGAATAATGATTTCTTTGGAATTGGACTAGCGTTCCATACACTGAGAGAAATGTATAGTGTTTTTAAACATATTTTAGCCCTATTTTATATTTCTTTGAGGGGGCAATAATATTTTGAATAGTTACTTCCAAAAATATAGTACCGCTTACTGATATTTTAGCAATTGCATTAACGATGCACATATGTTAACCGCAACCACCAATCCAACAAGCATACGTTCGTTGTTCAATGCTAAATAATATAGTAGGTTTTCATCAAATTGATATTCCCTTACACTATCAAAAATTAACTCTCCCAATATCATAACAGCGAAACGGACAAAAATATATATATACATTGGAAAAAAAACGTTTCTTGTGATTTGCGACGATGTTTATAGTGATTTGTACCATATTATATAATATATTACGACCTTCTATATACCTAGTAATGTGTGTCCTACAAACACCGAAAGTGAGCTACAAGAAGTATTGAACTGATATACTATTTTTGCAATGCAATAAACGTACTATGTAACAGTTCGAAAAAACGCGTGGTTCTTGAAACTACAAAGCCGTGCTTGCTCCAGCTGGAAAAGATTTAGATCTTCGCTATAAGTAATCATTACCATCATTTTTTTTCGAATAGTCACTTTTCGTAAAGTCTTTTGACAGATTATACTCGACAAAAGTTAATGTTAACCATGTTAATGGTATAAACTAAAATAGAAAAATCGAAGTTTGACCTGAACAAAACCTAGCTTACGTACATTAATATTTGTGCGCCGATTTTCCTATAGTACTGAATCAACCATATTTAAATTGTCCAGCCTTTTACAATAGTTAATAATTATTTCGGGAACAATAGATATACGTTTCGCTTATAGTTGTTTTAACCATGTTATGATTGTCGTGACAATAAACTATAGAGAATTTTACTATTCACTCTTTTACTATGGGGGTTTGTTATAAATACCATGGACTCTCTCTCTCTCTCTCTCTCTCTCTCCCTCTCTGTCTCTCTGTGTGCGTGCGTGCGCGCGTGTGTGTGTGTGTGTGTGTGTGTGTGTGTGTGTGTGTAGGCAGCAGAAAGCAGCTTTTTAGTGACTCACCAGCAATAATCTGGTGATTCAGCGTACCATTGGTACAAGACTAGAAACAATTAGTCTTTAGAAATGTTACGGAAATTCTGTTCTCCACTATCCAACCAAATTGTCACTCTTTTACTGATAATTGCTTGAACATTTCGTTTCGATTTCGGTTTGCCATTTTCTCCGAACCAGCGATTGCCTCCAGCAAACCCAAAAAAAAAAATAACTAGCCGCGATAAAATCAATAAACAAAGATGCCGCAGGGAATGAAAAATCCATGGCTGCTTGCCATAAAGTAGGTCGGCGAGAAAATTGGGAGTACGGCGATTGTTATCTCGCTTCGATCGGATATACTGGGTGGAACCGCGACCCGTCATTAGCGACCAGGTTGCGAACGTTCGCGACGATCGAAGATAACCGAGAAAACACGATCATTACGCGTATCCGCGGTCTCGCTTCCACCTCGCAATGGTTAGCAAGGATTCCGGTGTCTTGTACAATTTCAAATTAAAATCCGATGGGGCCCACGGATTATTTCGCGACGCGGCAAAACGAACAGGACACATGAAAAGGACGAGGGCTGAGGTGTGTTACTATCGGATACTTTTGTAGCATCGGTCGCGAAATTCATTCGGGGCCTCTCTCGCTCCTCTCTAATCCAATTTATTAGTTGTAACCTTTAACCGAGCACGGATATACAGGACGTAATTCTTGGGGTATTCGTGAAGCGTTAAGTTTTATTGGGACCATAAGTCAACGTCTTGAAACCGAATCCGTACGAATGAGAGAGCGAGAAAGAAAGGAAGAAAGAACGAAAGAAAGAAAGAAAGAAAGAAAGAGAGAGAGAGAGAGAGAGAGAGAGAGAGAGAGAGAGAGAGAGAGAGAGAACGAGGCGAAAAAGAGAGCACAAAAAGATAATTCGAAAAGATAATTCGAAGCTCTGGGTTCTCTTTTGGCAATCTCTTCTCGGCAGATAGTTAGCATTATGTGTATCAATGCCCATGCACATATAGTTACATATACGTATATACGGCGTTAGAGCGTGTGCGTGTCGAAGACTTCTCGAACCCCGTGAAATAAAAAAGGAATGGAAAAGAAAGCGCGAGCACGTGAAGCCAAAGCGTTTTGTCATACAGCCACCCGATGCAACTTAATATTTTCGTCGGTCCCCGGGCCCCCTCAAAGCCCGTCAGATTTACCAAGGATCTGGTAACATAAAGATGAGCCAGCCACGCAACCACGGCAGCATCGGAATAACCGAAAGATCGAGTCGGGGAAAGAGCAAAAGAGGGAGAGAAAGAGAGAGAGAGAGAGAGGGCGAGCAACAGCGAAAGGTAGAGAAAGAGTGACCGCATGAAAGCGGCGGAGTTGAATTCGGCCCGGTCAAGCTCACACTACGGGTTAGACGACACCCGAAATAGAGTCATCCCGAATGCCAGGAATACCGTCCTAACGAATGTACCAGAGACAAAATATACGCATACCTGTATAACCGTATACACATACGCGAGAAACACTGCCAAGAAATCGATGAACTTCCACGATACCGATCTTCTTTTATTATCGACCGCAACTCACCACTTTCTCGCTGGCTTTTCCATCCTCTTACCTCCGAGGATTCTTTCAACTGCCGTAAATTCCTCACCCCCTTCAAACATTATAGATTCTTCGGGTTTTTACGAGTTTTACGACTTTCCAGGTGTATAAAGGCACCTTGGACAGGCCTCGTATTGTTTCTGATACCATCCAAGAAGCCAGACTGGAGTTTTCTGAAACACAACGTTCTATCGGTGTTCATGGCTTACCTCAATTGCCCACAGTTTATATATATATATATATATATACGAAAGGTGATTTCGAAGACATTTTACTTCGGGGGCTATCCGCACGGTAGCTCAATGTCCTTATATGCAACATCATGCAAACTCCAATGAGTTCGAACCCCAATGCCTTCATCTTCAGATGGATGTAAATATATTTGTACAGAGACGATTACAAGAACCATCCTCAAGGCAACGTTTCGGGTCAATATATACAAAGGCCCTGTCATTAACAACTTTTAATCGATCCCCAATGGGCACAGAACAGCTCCAAGGAAGCCGGATCTACGAATGGAAAAAAAGGACGACAGTACCCGCTCAGAAATTTATTGGAGAATCCCTGAATTCTACCACATACCTATGGGAATTTGATAGAGTCGCCGCACGTAGTCAGTCCTCATTGGGATCCAATTGGATTCTGCACTCTTCCCGATGAACGCCGCTTCACAATTTTTGCCATGTTCCAATCGGACATAAGTGAAAAGTTACGAGGAAAAACTCGCTTCGCGAGCGTGTACGTGTGTAGTGATATATGTGAAAGTACAGTAAAATAAATAAGAAACGATAATTAAAGTGGATTTTCGGTGATGCGATTCAAATCGATTTTTTTAAATATACTTGTTTAAGCGATTTTTACTTTTTGAAGGGGTTTTTACACCACCTTGGTGTTGGGAAAAATAGATATAAAAATAAATATACAAATTCGTCGTGTCTGTTAATATATATAAAATAATTTTTATTCTTCACAAATACATTATAGTTTTATGGGCAAATAAAAAAAAATGAAGATATGGCAGAGATATAAATAGTCTAGTAGGACGCTCTTTTTAAATTGGTGGACGATATATCTCGAGGTCTATTCAACCGATCTTGCTGAGATTTATATAATATACTTTTTATAATATTATCCAGAATATAGCATAGGATTTTTTTTACTGGATGCCGCGTTTATTTTCTATTAATTTTTAAAACTCAAAATTTTAATAACAGAGTTTTTTCAAACAGCTGTCATTCAGAATTTTTTTTTAAATTTTGTTCTCTATCCTATACTTTAGCTATTACCTTACTTTACAAGAATTTTTTATTTATTTTTCAAACGATGCCTGACAGAAAATAATTCCACCAACAGCAAGGATTTTCAAAAGAGGGACCTACCAGACGACTTATATCTTCGCGATTGAACTTTCCTTTTTATTCGTTTTTTTAATTCATTTTATTCATAAAACTATAATGTATTTGTGAAAAATAAAAATTATTTTATATATTTAATAGTCGCGTCAACTAAAAAAAAA
>OZ010716.1:21983308-22017820 GCA_963932345.1 Ophion ventricosus | reverse complement strand
CATTTCCTCAAATATTATTAATTATTCGAAACATATCGCCAAAGTGGCTTTCGTGGAGATGACAAGTTACCACGCCGAAAAATTACGTATCTGACATAGTTTTTTGTTAACTTATTTTTTTCAATATATACCTACACGAATATAATGTTATTAACTTTTGCCCCGCGACATCGATCGCGTGCACGGTGGAAAATTTGCTTCGTGTTGCGAATAGATTTTAGCGTCACATTGACCCTTTAGCTGACATCGTAGCAAATTTGCTACGTTCACTTTGACCCCGTCGGTAAAAGCGTAAGAACGATATAGCGGACAGGCTACTTCACAGTTCCAACAATCTATGCTAGATAATGCTACAAATTCCGGGATAGCTTGAAATTCAAACGTAAACATATGAATTATGTTAATAAGGCAACAATAATGTCTTGAAAATTTACGACGCCTGCATGTATTGTCCGTTTTTTGTCCAAAAAAGTAAGTAAATGGATATTCTTGAAATATTTTTTGATAGAATTGTGTAAAGGAAGCTTGACTGGATAAACTAGGCTTTGAAGATTTTTCATTGAATTAGAATAATAGTTCGAACCGAGAGTGTGAAAATGTTAGTAGCAAATTTGCTACACTGGCCATTCGGGTATATAAAATCCCAAATTTTTGGGTTCTCGTTTTTATTTTTTATATTTTATTTTTTAATCTTTTTTTGTTAGGCCAAAATGGAAACGAGAAATAAAAAAAAATAAGTTAAGGCCCATCGTGCCACTAAATCCGAATATTTCGGATATCTCCGATTCCGACGACGACGATGAACAAGATCACGACTACAATCCAAGAGGTATTCGCGCAGTACCAATCTTGGGCAGTACAATATACGGGATTCGTCCAGAAAAAAAACCCTCTTACGGTGTAGTAAGGAGTCCAAAAGGAAAGTACAAATCAAGTGCCCGAATATTGTGGCCGAATACAATAAAAATATGGGTGGCGTGGACGAAAATAATTGTCTAGTTTCCTTGTACCGATCTCAGTGCAAAAGTAGGAGCTTTTATATACCCATCTTTTATTATCTTATCGGCATGTGTATTGTTAATGCATGGCTTCTATACCGAAGAGAAACGGGCAAAAACGCAAGGACCACGAGTCTAAAAGAATTCCGATATTCGATCGCGAACGGATTGATGAAGTGCGGTAAACAGAAACGTGATCGTCCTCTAAGTCGTGAAGCATTGATCACAAAAATCAAATTACATTTACAATTACAAATGGTTTTTACATTTTCCACGGAAACTAGTGGTTCTGTAAGATTATTCTAGACATACTATTGTAATCCGATAAGATAAATAAACGTTCATTTTAACTTTTTCAAAGATCTGCAATATGTCATAATTTATATCCCCGAACCGCCAATATAGCAAATTTGTACTTTTATAGCTATTCCTATATATAATCGAAAAAACTTTAGTGTCTCATCATAACTCAAAAATTATAGGAGCTGTTGGTCCGACCCTTGACCTTCCAGAAATAAAGGAAAAATGCTGCAAAATTTTGCCATTTTCACATGTATCGCTGTGAAAAAATAATTTTGTATACTGAATTACGTATATAATAAAACCCCTATTTTGTAATTCCGATTTATTTGATGGTTTCGCTGAAAAAAACTGAAAAACTCGATATATATATATATATATATATATATATATATATATATATATATATATATACATTGCAATGCGCATATAGTCCTTCGCAAAGAACTGAAAGTGAGAGTACAGGAGAAACAGATAAAGAGCGATGGTTGGTAGTGATGGTGGCATGTTCCGGGCTACCTCGGGAGATTCTCGTGCCGGACAAGCGAGTGAGAGAGAGAGAGAGAGAGAGAGAGAGAGAGAGAGAGAGAGAGAGAGAGAGAGAGAGAGAGTGAGACAGCAAGAAGGCTGAAGAGAGCAAGTGAGTGAGAAAGTCCCTTTGATCTTAGCCGCTTCGCTTCTGCCTCGCTCTATCGACACTTCATACTTCTACAGCCGATAGCAGCCATAAAACATTACACAAGAGGAACCACACATCGCTCCGTCTCTTTCCCTCTCTCATTCTCGTTGCCTCTCTCCCCCATCTCTCCCCCAACACGTGTTTGCGTCGTCCTCGACCGCGTAAGAAAGGCGCGTAGGGTTTGCAAAGGGTGCGCGCTACGCAAATTTGAGCTCCACCGTGAGAATAGGTAATCTCCGTAGTGCATCGCGCTAAACACTAACACGTAACGAGGTCACAGGGGCATCGATTGAATCGGCGAAAGGCGCCAAAACCTCTTCGATGTATCACACTTCGAAGCGATGTCGACTCTCTATAGCGCAGCTGTAAAATGCTAAAAATTATGTGGAATCTACGAATACCCGTGCAGAAATTTTCGTAAGATTCCAATTGAATTGGAATACTTGTCCCTACTTCCTGATAGAAATCCAATGGCTCTCGCATTGGATCCCTATAATAAAACATCACACTCGTACATCACGATGAATTTGCATTGGGATTACCCATTGGAAGCCAATGTACGGAGCCAATTCGGATCCTAAAGGATTGCCGCATTATCTAACAGAATCCGATACGATTCTTGGAATAAATAGACGAGATAGGTGGATCTTTGAAAAGTATAAATCTCATGTTAAAAAAGTATAAATCGTTAAAGGTAGTAGTCTCGCCACAGTCACGTTGAAAAGTTTATTCTCCGCTCAATCGATTGAAGCTTCTAAATATTGCGAAATATCCTTATAATGTAGGTTGTACATCTCATCGGGATGTAAAAACTTATAAAGTAATGATGAAAACGCCTAATATAATGTTTACCTAACCCTCACTTTTGTATCAGACTATCCATTTCGGCTACTAATATGTAGATACTCTGTATATACGGATATGCACACACTACTGTACTCTAGTTCTAGTCTGCTCCAGTCGCTTCCTGGCGCTAGCGTCGCTAGACATTGCTTAATTTAAATCGTTATATCTGTGAAACTAGACGGTCAAAATTCATGATTTTTTTTTACCCACTTCGTCATATGTTCCTCTGTAATTAAGAATAGAAAAAGAATCTGTAGAAAAGTTTCGAAGTTATTGCGTGAAATGTGAAATTTTCTACTACTCCCCATAAGAACACGTGCAAAACCATGAAATCTTTGATTGCCAATATCTCGAAACCGGAACGGTGAATCCTTTTGAAATTTTGCAGGTAATCATTTAATAGTGTTCTGAATAAGTCCTTAAAATAAAAAAAAAATCTACAGAAAATCGCCTTGGCGAGATTACTATCTTAAGAAACTATAACTTAAAAATTGATTTGAATCGCATCACGGAAAATCCGATGTAATTATCGTTTGTTATTTATTTTACTGTACTTTGACATAACATCGCCACATACGTGGTGACTTTTCACATATTTTCGATTCGAAAATGGTAAGAATTCTCGAACGGCGTTCATCGGGGGACAGTTCAGAATCCAATTGGATCCCGACGGGGACTTCCTATGTACGGTGTCCGACAAATCCCTTTAGACGTGTGGTTGCATCTTGAGACTTCCGCACAAATTTGTGCACGGGATCACGAAACGATATTTTTTTAGGAGATCCACCAAATTCCGATCGATAATTTCAAATAAAAAATTCTCAAACGACGTGAATCGGCAAATAGCACGGAATCCACTTGGATTCCAATATTGGCTCCCTACGTGCAGCGTCTCTATTAAATCCTTATAAGGATCCGATATTATCTGTGGACTCCGCAAATCCTCTTCTCTGAGGACGATCGGGAGACTCCCCAAATCCTTTTTCTCGGATTCGAATTAATTCTAGACGCTAGGAGGAGGCTCTGACGAAATTTCATTTTTCTTCGTGTGATAACGGAGGGTATTTATCACGGGCGGTATGTATGTCGCGCGGATGTCTACGGTTTCGATACTCCAACACGCTACGAGGTTGGGGGTTAGAAGACACATAGAGACAAATATATATGTATATACAATGAGAAAAAGAGAGAGAGAGAGACATGAGTGACACGTAGAATTAGCGAGAGCGCGAGAAAAGTATGAAAAAAGAGACGAAAGAGGAGAGGCACAGGCGAGGACGCAACATCGGGCGTTATTAATTAACCTGATAGACCATAAATAAAACTCGGCTCGAGCGACCCTTCCGCCCCGTTGCCCCGAGCCACGGAATTCTCCAGAGACGAATATAAATAAATAAAAGTCCCATATATCGCGCACGGGCATACATGGGCGCGTGCTCGTTCGCACTGAAATAGAAAATATGTGTACAATATTTGAAACGAGTGGTAGACGAGAGGATGCCAGAGAAAAGGGGCTACGGCGACTCTGCGCACGTATACGATGCGTTATGTTAATTGGGGCGTTGTCTCTTGCGGCATCCGAGAGCGAGCACGCACCTATTCTCATTACCTTTTCCCTATATCGGGAGAGAAAAAAAAACGAACCTAAAAAAAGTGCGACGAAGTTGTCCCGGGCAATGGTGAACACTTTATATGTATGTACTCTTGGGTTTCGTCATCATTCATAAAGTCAGGTCGGTAAGCTTCTTTCTGTACCGAACTCGCTCTTCCATTCGTGTGACACGTGCATGTCGTGATCCGGCATTATTAGACCATCGCGGTACTCTTTTTCCTTTATCGTTCATAAACGATAATACGATGAAAAGAAGGAAACAACATAGTGAGCTCATGAGCAGGATATCGTTGCGACGATCGGAAATAATTATGAATTCCGCTAAATTTACGAGTCGAACGGATCCGAGACATTAGGGGCTCTGCTGATTAGTCCCTCGGATGGTTCGAACTGTGCCCATGTAGTATCGATCGCACTAATGCGCCTTATCGGCCGAAACGAAATAGGGAAGGCACAAATGGCTCTTAAGACAATTAATCCTCGGTGAAAATGTCTGTTCGAGCTGCATATGCAATGTACGTGCGTTTATACATTTGTGTAGGTATGGACGTAAATTCGGAGGACCTCTCTCTCTCTCTCTCTCTCTCTCCCTCTCTCTCATTCTGTCGCTCTTCTGTTCCCAATTGACTACAACCCTCTTTGTACATGTTGCAAAAGTGGCAAGTAGTGACGTACGTCACAGGCAGGACAGATTCTCGTGCATCACTCTACTACTGGATGGATAAGACGTTTAGAACTGGCATTAGAGAACGACGTACACGAAAGGCCAAGAACGACCAGAATAAAGGCTCGTTACGATTCCGACAGACGATATTTTGTCACTTAACCATCTGCTACCTCTTTCTTTCTCTCTCTCTCTCTCTCTCTCTCTCTCTCTCTCTCTCTCTCTCTCTCTCTCTCTCTCTCTCTCTCTCTCTCCTCTCTCTCTCTTCCTCTCTCTCTTTCTTTCTTTGACTCAAGGATATTTCCTAGGCGTAAAAAAACACACCAACCAAACCAAATTTTTCTCCCTTAATTATTTTATCGCCTCGATACTGATAACACGAGCATCATAAATGTTTAATTATAAATCATTAGTATTTTGTATAAAGTACACACGATAAGCAATAGTACATTATGACACGGGGATCAAAAACCATTTTCTAACGTGTGGGTTTACAATCATACAAGGTTAGAAAAAGTTTTTTCATCGAGTATTATACGAAATTTTATTTTACGCGGTGTGAAAATGGGGGTTTACGCATGCGAAGCGTGCGTATTCGTCCATTATCATACCGAGTGGAATAAAATAAATATAATCTCGTATATATTTATTATTATGATATTTATTATATTACATACTATATTATAATGGTAATATAATAGTTAATTATAATCATATATATTTTTAATTATAATATAAATATTATATTATATTAGTAATATTATTATTAAATATTATAATTATAATATTTATTAAATTACATATTATATTATATTAATTAGGGTTTTATAATTATTATAGAGTACTATACATATGTGTATTATTATAATTATTACTATTATTATTTATAGCGTTCGTCATGATTATCTTATTTCCGACAAATGTCTTTCATAACGCAATAACAATGATAAGCCCAGTGTTCTCGAGAATCAGGTCTAGATAACAATCCATAATAAATAATATGAAACGAAAATTGTAAAGGAAAAAATATATACAATTCAAGAACGTGCGAATCCGAGAAGATTAAATCGTAATAGACGGGCAAATTATTGGGAATTTTATTTGAACGGTCGGTTATCGATGGTGGCTTACAATCGAACCGTGAAGACACGGAACGAACCTGGGGCGTCCAAGTGAACAGAGAATTTTCGCCGCGACGATCATTTTCCCGCGATCGTGTGAATTCACATACACCGCGTACACGGATGCATTAATGTGCATACGAATATGCGAGGGAGACGAGAATAAACGCTCGTCCGTGTCCGATTTAATGACGCGTAATGCCTGAGTATTAAATTAAACTTATAGAATCAATCTACGAGCCATTGTCTATGCGCGCTTTCATCCTCCCGGCAAAACACACGCACGCTCCGCGAACGCTTAAAAGCCTACGTGGGAGGGGGCGATAAAGAGCGAGAATGCAAAAAGTTCAGGAGGCCACGATAAAAAAAAATAGCGGGATGAGGTGGAATAATATTGAAAAAAAAAAAAAAAATCAATGATTCTTCGTATGCCCTTGCGGGCTTTGACTATCCCTTTGATTCGTGTCCGACGCTTCGATCTCTACCAGGTCAAAGCTGAATTAAAATCCAGCCAAGCTGACTGGAAATTGCGCAGCACGCGAAAAACTTCGTTTGCAGGCTTTTTGTGCCTCGCAAATGGGTCACGAATAGGCTTCGGACAATCTGAAAAATCCATCGAAGACTCATCGCGATATTTACGAATCGGGCACGGTCTACATACGTTTAGAGACTTGTCCGCTGCATAGTTTCAGCAATTTCCTCGCGTGCTCGATGCTTCATTACAGATTGCACGCGCCCTCTGTGAAATTCATGATGAGCCGTTAAACGACGTTCGATAGCCGAGAAAACAATCTATTATCTTGAATCCAGGTATGCCACGAACTCCCTCCCCCCCCAGCGTATCGTACGTACGATGTAAAACGTCAAAGGCGATAGCGCATCGCACACGATGCGCGCTAGGTTGCATTGTAATTTTATTTTTGTTTGTATGATACTTGTAAAAATGTATGGCTCGTCGATGAGGGAGAAGCATTTTCTCGGAGAAAGAGAAAAATAGAGGTAAATCATTTGCGCGGTGAATGAACGAAGAAAAATTCAGTTCGTGCGGTTGATTTTTGATAAATTATTGTTAAGTGTGTTTTTATGAATAATAAAAACACACTTACCAATAATTTTTATGAATAATAGTAATTTGCTAGCAGTGAATGGGAAAAAATTGTATTTTCCGCTCAAATCGTCCAACGTTATTTTTGTGCTTTCTGGAAAAAAAAATATCTGCCTGGCATCGACGAGATTTCTTAAAATTTGAAAATCACGTTCGTAAAGATCGTCGGCAGGTTGTGGGATTTTCATTAACGATTGACTCGGATCGCGGACGCGCGTGGGTGAAATAGTGAGTGAGAAAAGTGTAGAGTGAGAGAGAAAGAAAGAGAGACTTGTTATACCTTAAGAGAAGAAGGCTAATGTAATGTAATGCCTATACTTAGCCAATTTCTCGTGGAATTCATCGTGAAATTTGCCGCAGTGATACACTTATACCGATATATATAAATATTTAAATATATATATATATATATATATATATATATATATATAGAACTAAAGAGAGCCCGTCATCTGACATCAACCAAACTCCCGAAACGTAAACCTGATCAAGAGAAAATAAGAGCTGATTAAGGAGGAAAATACATGTAGTTATATAAAAAAAAAATCAAATTTCTTTTCACGTAAAATGTTAGAAGCTGAAGAACTATTGTACGGAAAGGCTGATCACCCGGTAGGTCACTGAAAACATTGAGATTGCGTATTGCGAAATTTAAAAAACATTTTTCACCAAACTACATGTTTTCTAAGTTTGTGGGGAAACATAACTTTAAAACAAGTTGACCGATCGTGCTAAAATTGTACACACAACTTAATAATAATATTATCTTGAACGTATACCTACTCGTTTATAAAAGTCACTTCCGAAAAGTCCTTTTTATTGCAAAAAAAAAGAACGAAAATTTTCTGTAAAATGTCAATTTTTGTTCTAGGGTCGCCTTTTTTTAAATTTTCATCTGTTCAAATGTCTCTCAGGTACAACTTAAAATGCTAAAAGTTCTTGGTTTAGATTTTTCAGATCAACATGAAGTCGTTGGATTCCTCACAAACGCACAACTGCCGCCAAAACCTTCCTGAAAGACCAGGCCATAACGCCGTCATTTTGAAATATTTTTCGAGGAAAAAATTCATTTAAACAATTTAACTATGCATCAAATTGTATCTAAAGTTTCATAAATGTAAAATGTTTTGTTCTTTTCCAAAAACAAAATAAAAATAAAAATCGGCTTTTTTTTCTCATCCACATGTATTATCCCCCAAAAACAAAATCATCAGAAAAACATTTTATTCTCCGAAAGATGATCGTACGATCTTCGATCACGTGAAGCAGCGTCAGCCTGGACCAATACTCGAGTGGGTGACCGCATCCTCACTAACATTAAAAAAAAACAAATAATGCATCCTCCTTGGACACCAATTTTTTTGCAGAGTCGATTTTTTCCCCACCAGACAGCAGGAACCTGGTCGTTGTCTCCATTCGTTCAGGAACTCGCCTTCGCACCGCAACACTAATGTCTAGAGTATCACGTCGATCTCATCGTGTCTGTACAGAGGCCAGTGGTCACACAAGTAGTTTAATTTTACGAACGCGGGCATTGGTATGCGTGTGACGCGAGGGCGCACGACACACAGAGCTCACCGGAAGTGAGTTTCGTGAGAGAGACGGAGAGAGTACACGCACACGGACACACATATGCGACCATGCACGATTAACATTAATTTCAATAGGACGGGTAGAGTAATGATAACAAACAATTAAGGGAAGTCAAGTCGGTCGCGAGCTCGCGTATGAGATCATCGATGCTGTTGGTGTCGTTCTCGTCCGGGCTATATCTCGTATCATCAGGGTGTCGGAGTTAAATGACATGTAGATGATGATCACAAACACGTGTATTTTTATACATACACACATTCGTATACACACATATATATATATATATATATATATATATACACTTACGTATTGATCATTCAAAAGCAAACGGGCGCCACCCACAACATCACCCAACATAAAAAATGTCTCGACATAAGCCATTTTCATACTCTTCAGCCTGTACGTTGTATAGTGATCTTATGACTACAGTCGTTAACGCAGACCCGACCGCGGTTAACGTAACTAATAGATTACGAACTCTATATTAATTAATACCGTAGTGCCTGAGATGATGTGTTACAACGTATTTCTCGCCGTTTCTTCACTTCATTTTGCGCTTACTGAGGCTGTCGAGCTATCGCTGGTTCTCAAATGATAGCGCTGTACATGTCAATAATTTTATGTATATATGTATACATATAATAAAAGCATGAGGGTGGATATGAATTACAAATGTAAAATAAATAAATATGATAAGCATATGGAATTGTGTATCTAAATTTAATATATGTTGTTGCTCGATTGTATATTGATTTATCGATCATTCTGTTGAATTATCAATAATGCTTTTATTATTATTTATCATTATCATTTATCATTATCATTAATCATTATTATTTATCCTTGTCATTTATCATTATCATTTATCATTACCATTTATCATTAGCATTTATCGTTATCATTTATCATTATCATATATCATTATCATTTATTATTATCATTTATCATTATCTTTTATCATTATCATTTATCATTATCATTCATTATGATTCATCATATCATTTATTGATAATGATAATCTCTCCTAGCAAACGAAGATCACTCAGAATAACGAAATATTGAGATGAAACTCTAAAATATTTTATTATTCCGAATATTCTTTAGTTTGATGCAATTATAATTCTCTAAATAACTTAAAATTCCTTTTTTCAATGAATAATTAGTTGGTATCTCTCAAATACGGCTTCAGTCAGCTCACGTCAGATTTTTATTCAGTGTATGAATTATTTCGTGCGTAAATTTGTGGCTCGTATATGGAAGACACAGATATCGGCTATCGTAGACTTGAGTACCACTGCGGACGCTCTTTATTACAGCTCGGTGTTAAATAAAACACCATCATATACACACTGTATCAATTAGCGAATGAGCGCCGCGACAATATCCTGTCTGTAGCTCGTATCTGTCTCGGTTACTCTTTCTCTCTCCTTTCTCCCTCTCTTTCTTTCTCCCTGGCTCTCTCGATACGTCGAGTCTCGCGGCGAGCTCATGCGCCAGTGCAACGAGCCTATACGGGCCTCTCTCGTCCCGTAGAGTAATGATGTCATTTAATGACGTTTTGGCCTACCGTACCATAGTCACTAATATTCCTATTATTCTCACTGTTATAGATGCTGACTTATCAATATTAACGTTATTATTACTATTTCATTATTATTGATATTATTATGATTTTCATTCTCATTTTCATAAGATTCATTATTATTATCATTTCCGAGTATTCGTTTACAAATGATAGCAATAATAAAATAATATGTTAATAACAACAATAGCTACAAATGGTAATAATAACAAAAGAATAATTATTATGTAAAATTATAGCAATAAGATGAATAACAATTATTTCTATTATTTGTTTTATTTTTTTAAGAAATATTATTACTTATATTAGGCCAAATTCCTCGACCGTCACATTGGCACAGTTTTGCAACTATTTCGCATATATTTTTTACTCGTGATTTGGTCTTTTGAAAAAAGACTTACTCTGTTAAGAAAAAAGACTAAATGTTACTCTGTTACAATGTTCTCGTAAATTTCCTAAATTGTTTACGAGCCATCGATGATTATGCGTGTAAACGAGGATTTTGGGACAATCGATGCGGCTGTTTTTGGTTGATGGGAATCATCGGGTACATGCCATACACTCACGCCTGTCCTATAATTCGTGACGAGAATCTCCGAGTGTTTTACTGAGCAGTTTGTGCAGCATCAGCTCGGGCACTTATTCACGTGTGCATTTCTTTTACATCGTGGAGAGTCATGCGAGAGAGAGAGAGAGAGAGAGAGAGAGAGAGAGAAAAGGGAGTTCAGCGAGTCTGGACGAGGAGAGTGATGCTTCAAGGCGTAATGTCAACGATCACGTTTCAATTATTATCGTTTCTCCTCTCCTCGATCTCCTTGGCTCCGGCATACGTATACATAGTTATGCGTGGATGCACTCTGGAATCATTGCAACGATTCGCTTGCCAAGGGAAAGCGGGCTAAGCGCGCGCTCATACTAACGGCAAATATCATGGATGACAAATTTTACGGGGTTGTGAAAATCAAACGATTAATATAAATATGTTACTCGAAGTCTCATTATTTATCGCCTCAGTCACTGAAAAAAAAAAAACCTGGTACACATAATAAAGGTACTTTTCACTGGATTCTTCAAGGTCCTCGGTAGATCAACACGTGCCTGTTTTTTTTTTCTTTTCGTTACCGTTTCGCAACTTGCATTTTGGTATTGAGATAGCAGAAACGGTGGAATAATGAATAGAGAGGCCGCGAAACGAGGCGACTAGCACACGTTTTCTCGTTCACCGAGAAATTCCCTCCCGCGGTGAATGCGCCAAACTCGAGAAGGTATATTTGAGAAAGTTTTGCGTCGATGATAACGTCGCGACCACCCGAATCCCCGATGGAAATGAGAGAAATGAACAGAGGGAGAGGGAAAAATTGCGAGAGAAGGAAGGGGTGAGCTTGGAGGGTCACCGAAGGTTGGTAATGTGACGACCCCTGTAGAAAAGTTGAAGGGAAATGGAGATGTGTAATGTGTATATATATATATGAGTCATTCTATACTGCAGTAGCCAGCTGACCAACTTAACCATGTATTCAATCGGTTCGTTGGGTTCGAGTATCCATTTCTATAGCTTTTTGCATTTGTTAAGTTAGTCACTTCCCAGGTACCAATGTTCCCATTATTTTTACGAAACGGATCGACCATTTTTTATTTCAATTAAAAAATGTTCGAATAGGAACGAAAAAATGAACTTAATAGTAATATCAGGTATCAAGAATTGTTTAATGTCAAGGAAGATCCTACTTAGAATGAAATGGCCCGTGCATGAGTCGTATTCGTCGCCGCGATGGTGTACCTACTCTTGGCGAATAAGTTTCCACAGTTTTCCAGTTCGTCATAGAGAGAGAGAGAGAACGAGGAAGTGGCGAAGAGAGGAGGAGGAAGACGGGGAATAGAGTGAGAGAGAGAGAGAGAGAGTGTGTGTGTGTGAGGGAGAGAGAGAGAAAGTGAGGGACAGAGACAGAGAGAGAGAGAGAGCGAGAGAGCGAGAGACAGAGAGAGAGAGCGAGAGAGAGAGAGAGAGAGAGAGAGAGAGAGAGAGAGAAGGATGGAGAGAGACATCGTAAGTACACGAGGAGAGGCCACCGTAAAGCAAAGATTGCCAAAGCACCTAATATACCAAAAGTTTTCGCATCATCCGCCGTCGCACGGCAATCTTCCGGGACTTTGGACTCGCGCGCCGAAGACATATCCGCACAACCCCTGCGCACCGACACTTATTAAGTCCCGCGAGTGATTTCTTCCGGGGTAGCGTACACGCGGGAGGGCTCGCTTTCGTCATTTCTCTTCACCTTAGCGCCAAGAGCGAGGTAGAGGCTGATAAAGAGAGAGAGAGAGAGAGAGAGAGAGAGAGAGAGAGAGGCAATAGCAATCTCCCTGCATCTTCTTTATGTACGTTAATGCTCCCGATAACAAACCCCGAGCAATATGATTGAGCACTTTCGCTCCGCTAACGATCAAGCAACCCTCATTTTATTATCGTATTCCGCGGCACAATAAAAAATCGTTGAGAATAGCGAATTGGCGAAAAATGGCACATTTTTAACGATCCTATTGTAATTTGTGATCAAGAAATAAAATAAAAAAGAAGTCTCGAAAGGATAAGTTTTGAAAAGATACGGACGCGTGGTCAGTGAATGACAACCCCCATCTGAAGCCACGTTGGACCAATATTGCGATGGGTGATTGCATAAAAACCAGCAAAGGTATACGGCGGATGTTGCAAATAAAATTAAATTAAATTCACAGAAATGGTGTCCTTTTCCCAACTGAATAACCAAAAATTTCCGAATATCTGATCTATGAATCACCAAAGTGGATTTCGACGAGATACCATTATATCCAACGATGCGTGCAAAATGTCGTCTTCGATTGATTACCATCAGACGGCAAATAATCGACGGGTATATATTTCATAGAGATGTTATCGCCTCGAAAAATAATCGGCAGGGGGTTGGGATGGTTCTGGTATCGACCATTGCTCATTCTCATTTCGCAATCGGATCCGAGGGACCTCAAAGCTCGGTCTTCCGGTTTTATTAGAAGCATATCACGATCAGAATGTGATAGGAGCCTCTAATCAAAGATACTGATGAGCCAAAGAGGGAGGAAGTAAAGAGGAGGGTTGAGAGAGAGAGATGAAAATGACAGATGACAGCATGTATATTCGGTATGGAATTATCGCATTATGCGAGCAGTCTCAATCCTGTGCCGTTCTCCCCCACGCACTTCTTTTTCCTCCTCGACTTCCCAAGGTTCGCAACCCTCCACGCTTTACCCACGTTTCCCTGTAGGTCTCTTATCCGAGACCTTCTGTCATCCTACCGAGCGTCTTATTACAGTACACTCGTTAGAGGCACATTATATTATCTCGGTTCCTGCCGAATGACATTCGTGATTGCGCGAATCTCGATGGGTACACTCGTATACATTGTGTATGGCTTTGTACATGGGATATTCCACGTCAACTTGATCAATCCGATCCACGAGTCAATTTGATACTTTCATGGGCTGACTTACGAGTACCATATTTTTTTTCTTCTTTCGTTACCAATTAATTCACCACAATGACAGAAAAATTCTATTGATATTAACTAGATGCATCTATTTGATTTTTTTAAATTTGATTTAACTAGATTTTTTGTGAAATAACATGTTTCCTATTTCATTCCATTATTGAAATTATTTATTTTTAATATATTTATTTATTCAAATCAAGATCGATTTAATATCGTCTAATAATTAAATATTTTATTTATTCCTAATAAATCTGTTATTCGGTTTCATCTGTTCAAAAAAACAATTTAGTTGAATCCACTAAATGTATCTATTTAATATTTTTTAATTTAAATTAAATAGAATTAGCGTAGAGTCAAACATTTTTCTTTTTGATTGAATTCATAGTCTGTAAACGGAATGCAGGTGAATTACTCCCCTTAAAAATGCTGTTTATTACATTCATTTGTGTCAACTGTCGGCGAAATGGCTTAAAAAATAGTTCCGGAACTTTAAAAAAATTTTGTCCGGAAACTTTTCGCCGGTAGTGTATTTGAATCAAATAAACGTTTATTCACGCTAATAAAAATATTTTTGATTAAAAAATATCTCCCATACGGTCAAACAAAGAATGTGCTTGATTCTAATTTTTATTTAGTTAATCTAAATATATTTAATATTTAACAAGAGTAGCTGGAACGAATGAAAATATATATTTGCAACAAATGGGATCGCAGTAGGCCGTGAGACAAGAAAAATACCTATTTGATTTAAGAGATGCTATTCAAATTATTTTTAATTTTTTTGGCAGTGCACTGATCCTTCGTACAATATAAATGCATCGAAAGTGTTGTTTTTTAAATTCTCGAAACGAATACATGGATTTTGCAAATAACTGTACCGTGTGTAGAAGATATGACGTTGATATTTGATAAAAATGATTTTCGATTGGAAATCCCCAAGCTGGTTCAACGAATGTCAATCGGTTGTTCGGATTTGCCTGGGTTCGAAGTTTCCGTGTAAATTAAATGGTGGAATATCGCCGTTACTCCTCAGACTCAAAATATTCATACACTTTTTAAAAATACCTAACGATATTGTTCGAATGGTCGAGAGTCGAAGATTTTGTTTTTGGCGTAGGACGTGACTTCCAACATCCGAGGGTAGGATAAAGGACCCGAAATTTTGACGGCCCTCAAGACGGCCAAGACTCTTCGGGGATAAGGATAATTGCCAATCGTCGTTAAATTCGAAAAGGCTTGAGAAGCGAACGAGAGATCGGGGATGTGTGTCGAGCTCGGACGGGATTAACTTTTCACGATCCCCACGAAGATACTGCTCTCCGTCTCATCTCTCTCCCTCTGTTGCTCCCGGAACAGCAGCATCTTCAGGGTTCGCCATAGCAACACGGCAGCAGGGTTGCTTTCACGCTGAAAAATCGAAGCAAAGGGGATACAGATCGAGAGGGTCCCGTACCGACACACATGTATGCACACAGATATACACGTGTATACGTGTATCTTGCCATTTCGTTATCTTTACGAGCTTGTAAGCCAGTTTGCGGACAAGCGGTGGGAGGGAAGTTTTGCGGAAGGCCAAACAAGACTTCCAGTTGTCTGGAGACGAGAGCAAGAGAGAGAGAGAGAGAGAGAGAGAGGGAGAGTTAGATCAGTGCCGAAGGAGAGACACACGTCTTGGAAGGTAGAGATCTCTGGATGTGTTCGACGAAGCCAAAAGCCTCGATGTTGAAGGGAAAGCAAACCTCAAGAGCCTCAAGGATACTTCAATATATCCTATGTATACCCTTTCCTAGATCTGCCAGAATAAACGTATCGGTGTACAGCAAGGTTTATCATATTCGCCAGCTACAAATGTCGATATCACGAATACATACGTGGAGACACATACACAACTACGATATTCAAACTATACGATATTCAAACTATAAAACTTTACGATCTCAAGTTATAATAATTTTATTATTTCTCGATCGTAAACGATCTAACAGTATGGGCAATAAATCCACAGTAGATACGTTAATAGACATCAGACAAGGTCGGTGTATGATCCTAACGCGTATGTCTAAGTGGACGCGTGTTTTCAGAGTAGTCCTCCATATATCATTACCATAAACATAACAGGTTGCTTTATCGGGACAGAAAAATCGATTGGATACCGGAACGAGCACTCCTGAGAAAAAAAGTCCTTGTATTATTTATCAGAGACTGCGACTATTATCAAACGAGACGTGCTGGGATTCCCAGTGGGTAGACCTCCGTTTCCCTCGTTCTTCGTTAGATCATGCTCGAGCCACTTTACATCCGTATGGCGCGAAACTCGCGGCCATGTCCGATGACCCTCTGGGCCCAAAGGCGGTTTCGTATATACTCGACCTACGACCGGACATCCTTTCGCCACAACCAAACCTAAATCTGGCCACTGGGATCGAGACGAAACTACGAGAGCAAACTACTGGCGCACCCCCGCGTGCATGTGCAACCCAATAGCACCGGGAACTGGCCTAATTGTGACTTATGGCGACTGGTAATTGTCCGACCCGTTAACATCTCACCGTATACGCCCTTTAAGTGTGTGTGCGTGTGTATGTATGTGTGTGTGTGTGTGTGTGTGTGTGTGTGTGTGTGTGTGTGTGTGTGTGTGTGTGTGTGTGTGTGTGTGTGTGTGTGTGTGTGTGTGTGTGTGTGTGTGTGTGTGTGTGTGTGTGTGTGTGTGTGTGTGTGTAAAGGATATGCATATATCTCTATCTCACTCTCTTTTTCGTTCTCTGGACTGGAGACACAATTAGGGTACACTGACCAGTGAATGGATGAAAGCTAATTTATTTTTAAAATAAGTAAAGAATATAAATTGTTGAAAACTCGAATCATTATAATTTAGGAAAAAAATTACAGCTATCGTTAACATCAATTTCTCCATTCAATATGGAATTTTGACAATACACGCAATTTTTCTAATTTATGGTACTTGCAAACCGCGCAACTTGGTTACGATACGTCTGTGCACAGTATAGGTATTTTAAAGGCAAACGTTTTTATGGGTGTTGAGGGTAAGTGTTACTTTTATTATTTAAGATAGAATCAATGATCGATTTTTTGCAAACTTTCAATTAAATTCGTAATAATAGGTCAGAATTAGACATGTTTATTCACTGGTGCTGCATTCTAACTTCTTTCCAGTGAATGAACATATGGGCTCTGTTCTAATAATTTTCAAAACAGAGTAAAAAATTTAGCTAATTTACTGACAATTGCAAAATCAATGACTGTAGAGAATCAATAATGTACATTTCATCAGATGTTGACCAATTTTGACCAAATTTAATTTTCTGTTTCTCTGTCGATACAAACTTTGGTCATTTTTTGAGAATATCAGGTTAAGATTAAAAAAAGTTATGTGTGTGTTTTCTACGAAATCGTAATGACAAATACTCATATGTATAAGAATATTATAATTTTTGTGCAACGTAGTGATCTTCAAATTTAGCACTTAATAAAAATAAAGAATAAATCTTTATACTTTACCGCGTTCATCTACACGTTTATTTACTAGTGGCCGAGTGTCCATTTACTGGTAATATCGTCCATTCACTGGCGACGTTTACATTTCGTTACTTATTTATCAATTCCTCCAATATTATTTGTTACAATCACTTCGAATATTTTTTCTACTATCAGAATAATATCTTTTGTTAGTTATAGCAATTAGGAAATTGGTTTTGATAATGTTTTAATTTTACAATCTATCTGAATCCTATATTGTTGTTATTCGTCCATTCACCTATATAGCGATTATCGAGGGTATGAAAACGATGATCGGTGAACATTTTTCTGATCAATAAACCTCCCGAGACGCGTTTTTCCGTTTTTATTTGCCTTGTCATCTATCCAATTAAAAAGAAACAACTTTATTTTCTACGAAGACACATTTTTTGCTTCATTCTTGAATCGTAACCAATATTCCAATTCTTCTCAATGTTTCCAATCTCTTCACAGCAGGTTGCATTTTTTCGATGTTTTCCTTGGGGGTCAGACGTGGTGACGGACAAGGCGAACGAGTCAATAAAATCGTGAATGATAGTTGTTCGAAGGTCCGTTGATTTTATTCAAAAATAAAAATAACGTCCACCACACTTTTTTCCCTCTCCTTTCACACGGCCCATCGTTATAAGAGAATATCGTTGAATATCCCGGTCATTACAGGCAGAAACGAAAGTGTCGCATCATCGAGGAAGTCGCCCAGTTTTTACAAGCGTATAAACGTCAGTCAGCGGTGAAAAAGAAAAACAACAACGGGGAGATATATGGGAACGTCGGAAACTCGACAGTTGGGGCTCGGATGATCGCGTTTCTCGGATCGCGAACGAAAGCGAATGGCAGCTATTCGACGTGCACGCACGTGCGTCCGTGTCTACAGGCTGATGCAGCAGTAGCAGCTTGCGAAAAATCCAGAGTTCCAAAACTATTTGACGAGTACAAGGAAATCGCTGCATTGACGATAAAATGAATTCAACCACGATGATGTGGTGTATTTTTTTTTTTCAAACAAAAAGAAAACTACAATGGCTATATAATAAGAATAAAGTCTAATCGAACAAAAATCAAAGCGATTCGTGATCTGAATTGGCCTGTAAGATCGTACCTATGGAGCAGCCCATATATTCGATACTGAACGATCAACTGGTAACATGCCGCGATCGTATACACAATCCATTCACGACCCATGCACAATATATACTGTGCGTGTGTCGGGGGATCACCTTTCCCTAAATATTCCTCGTAATATATGGGGAAAGGTGATTTTGAAGACACTTGACTCCGGGGCTCGTTCCCATAGCAGTCTACTGTCCCCAAATTCAATTTTATGTAATCCCTTCAGGGTTTGAAATCTCCTTTGAATAATGGTAAGTATGTTTATATAAAGTTCATTTCGATGACTATCCAGTCCCCAAAATCAGCTTTCCGCTGGAAAAAACCTTTAAGCACCGCCCTTAAAACAGCCAGCTGGGCTGGTACCCAACGTTAGATGGATGCAATGGGTTTGGAATAGACTTTCTCTACGTGTAAGATCACGTGTAGGTACAGGCAGACATACAAATGTAACGGACGGCCAGCACGCATCGATCGAGAGAAGTCGGTGCAACCGATGTCGGGATTGGACAGAGAGAAAAAGAAAGAAAAAGACGTAGCTCGAGCACAGTTACTACCTGTTACCTCCGTTGTTTCTGTTTGTCCGTCTGTGGAAGAGCACGACAGGTGCTATCGTCTCCCTGCTCGCCGTCCAGCTGCCGTTGCTTCGCCACGAGACTTTTGCTTCTTCGGTATATTATCTTTGGATCCTTTTGCGCCAAAGTAACGAAGTACAATGGTATCACACATACGCGCGAAACACCACACAAATGCGCACAGAACTTGCGCTGCAACTGGAGGCGAACGATGAAGGTTCAAGGGCTGCAAAGGAAAAGGGAATAATGGGATATCGAATCGATTGTGTATGTGTGTGTGTGTCTTCATCGTCGCTGCACCGGAACATCGAACAATGAGAATATCTGTAGTTGTGGAAAGCGGGGTAGCGGTCAACGCGAATTCTCAAGCACGATGAGCGACTGACCTCCCGTTTTATTTGCATATAGAGAGCGTTACAACTGAGGGAAATAGAAGCCGAGTACGTGACAGATGAAACGAGGAAGGATCAGCCAATGGTCTCGAAACGCAAGAACACCACGACGGACACTTCCTATCATCGCATTCATTAATAACCAGACGCGGAGCGAGGAACAGCGAGAGAAAGGTAGAGGAAGAGAGTGAGAGAACTATCAGCGAAGTTAAATGGCCCAAATTGTGAGATCCTAACATGTCGTTCACTGTAATTGCCTCGCTTGACCCTCTCATCCGACTTTCACGACCACCTTGGACGGCAGGAAAAATGCTGACTATGAATGGCGCGTAAAGTCGAAAATTCATATATTTTTGGATACACCGAAAACAGGTGGTAGTCCACGCGGGATCGGACTTTTCGTTCGATTCACTTTAAATTCGTACAGAGGATAGTTTATAAAATTTTCTATCGTCTGGCCGGATGATTTTGTAATGTTTAAAGTTTAATTTTTAATTTTGTTATGATTAAAGTTGTTTTTTTGGTTGAAAATCGATTTTTTGTTCTACCACTTGCTGTTTTCGTAATTTTTAAACTTTCAACAAAGTATCCAGTCATACAAGAGTTTTATTATTATACTAAAAGTACCCTTTTTATTTTTCGTTCGCAGGAAAAGCGGCACTTTGTTCAAATAATAATAACTTCGTTGTTTATTAATATTTTTCAATAAAAAAAAGAACTCAACCTTGGCCGGACTATGTATTAATTGCGTGTAAAATCCCGACCTCGTCATCCCTAGACTTTCATCAGAAAAAAATATTGAAAATTGCCCTGCTTTTTTGGAGTCCCAGCTGATGCGGACCCATTGATAGTGACAAGTGCATGGTAAAAGTCGCCGGATCAAGATCGTAAAAGTCTGAACGCGCGAATGAAGGATCACCGGAAATATCGTAATATTCAAATATGCCAAATTTTATTTATCGCGTGGCTAAAGTTTAGATTCTACGGTACACGGGACATTAACTTCGGTAATTCTGTCTCGAGGACCACCCCTCGGAGGAGCCACTTTCTCCGCCTATTAATCCTTCTTGCCGGAACGAAGTCGTTTTATCGGCAACGCTAGTGGATGTACTCGAGTTTGTTCTACGGATAAATCCCGTCGTCCCTATTCAACGAATGGGATAAATCTGAATAACACGTATCAAGCTCGCATACAGAGCTTTCCCTGTATGGCGAGCGTACGCGTACCCTTGATAAGGGTACGAAAGGGGTTTGGCTGAATGATTAGAGATATTAATATCGCTCTGAGCCTCGTCTCGTGTCTCTTTTCTACCATGTGCACATATACGTATATATACCTTGATATATATATATATTTAATACGCGTGCATTATACACAGCTCTCGGAGAGGGGTGCGAATACACCAAATTCGCGAAGGGCTCTCCGGGAGCAATCTATTTCGTGCCATACACATATACACACATATATGTGTATATAAAAATTGCGAGAAGCCTTTAATCGAACACTACGCATTGGGCCTGCCAATGAAAAGACAACTAATTTGAACAGTACACTGAGAGAAATGTATGGTGTTTTCGATCATACTTTAACGATACATCATATTTCCCTGAGGGCACAATAATATTTTATAACATAGTTACTGCTAGAAATATCGTACTGGTTATTGATACTTCAGCAGTTGCATAAATTATGCATATATTTTTTATTTACACATTTAATTTAAACATAAAACTTGGCTATTGTCGAAGCCATTTAAAACAGTTAATAATTATTTCGAGGATAACAGATAGTCGAATACGACACCCAAATCGCATTTTTAGATATACTTTCGCTTATAGTTGTGTTTACCATATTATGATTACGGAGTCAATAAACTATAGGTAATTTTACTATTTCCTCTTTCACCATGAGCGTTTGTTGTAAATACCATGGAATTTCAGAGTAATTAAAAATTATTACGTGGCTGTGAAGCTGGACCTTACATGACGAGTTGACTGACAGATTCTAAGTGTTATTGCTAAATCAAATCTGGATTGTTTTTACCCACATTGAAGCTTCAGATTTCGGCTACCGTCAGGAAGCAACTTCCTCTCTCCGTTGCGTCCCATCGAAAAACAAACACAGAGAGAGAGAGAGAGAGAGGCAGAGGGATATTTGGAGGGCTAGAGGTTTTGTATTGCTCGTTGTCTCTCTTGCAAAGGATCTTGGAGAATCAGAGAGTGGACCGGATATCACGGCGTCGCGGATACGCAGAAAGCCAAACAACCGAGACACACACACATACACACACACAGAGAGAGAGAGAGAGAGAGAGAGAGAGAGAGAGATGAAATCGAAAAGGGAGAACTGAGATAGCGAGGTTCGACACAAGAGATACAAGGAAGGGACTCCTCTATGTACAGTGATACGTTTCAAGACTCGCACCAGTAGTAACATAAGCAAAGAGTAATTCTAATCTGGCGCAAGCTAACGACAAATCGCATGCCATAAATCCGTAACCCAAGAAACAGAACCGGGTGCCCAAGACGTCCTTCTTCCCAGACATTCGGTGTTTGCATTAGTGTGCCTGGAATGAGCGCTTGTTTGTGTGTTTGTAATCGAAGATAAACCGAGCAAGCTTCGCTAGCAACGGGACTAAACTATCGTTCCGGTATCAAAGTCGAAGCATAGGAGAAACTAACCAAGAGAGAGAGAGAGAGAGAGAGAGAGAGAGAGAAAGGAGAAAGGGGGAGAGATTGGTTAAGCAAACCGCAAGGGGATGACGGGTCCACCTTAACTTATCAGATAAATCAGAGATTCGCTGAGTTCTTCGCACGTAAATCTGTATACATATATATTCGGACACCGGAAAACTAATAACAGGAGAGCGTGAATCTGATTCATGGCAGATCCAAAATACTTCCTAATTAGTAAAAAAAAAAAAATCTTGACAAACACCTCGTCGGACTAATATTGTGAAATTTTTAACTGCCTGTCTCTACGTCGATTTTTCAATTGAAAATTAAGCTGATAAGATTACAAAACTATGTTGAGGTTCTATCAATAATGTTCCCTCAGTAAGACACCCTCAATAAGATACGAGCCTCAAATCAATTCGTGACAATACCAACAAAAATTTCGACGTACAACGTTGTCTTCATCAGAAATCGATTTTCCAATGAAACCAATTATTCCAAAACAATAACAAATATAAATCAACTTCCGCAGTGACGTACGAGATAATTAATAGAGCCTATAAAGAATGATAAAAATTCCTGACTAGCTTAGGGAATGAAGGAGTAAGATCAGGGAATGAAACGAGCATGAAACGTAGTTTGAATGTTCATTATGGAAATAAAAATAAAACAATGGTCCTAAGATTCCATAGATATCGGAAGGAATGGCTGGATGACTAATGAGGCCAATTCTCCACGTCTGATCCACGAAATATGGGGGGTCGGGGAATCGTACGTGACAAAAAAGAATACCATAGGAAAGAACACGACCACGGGCGCTTTGACGATCACGAATCTCGCTCTATATTTATACACATATATATGCGTACATGAAGGTGGTCAAGGGACTACCATGGAAGGCCCATCCTCTTTCATATGGCCTCAATGATACGCATACCCATATATAGCTATTACACCGTAATACGAAATTCGTGATGTCCATATATCACGCAAGATTGAAACATTTCCTTATTATTACCGCTGTCGGCATAGATTAATTTCTCCGTATTACGAAACGTTTCGGTCTCCAACCCTCTCTCTTTCTGTCGTTTCGATTCCATTCTCAAGCGTCCCTTCGTAGCCATTCAAACCCTCTTTATCTCTCTCTCTCTCCCACGTTTTCTTCTCATCCTGGTAAATGTTCCTCTTTCCACGAGATATGAGTCTCTTGTCGTAGTGACGAGTGAACCGAACGGGAGTCTTTGTTCGAATTGGATAGGTTCTCGTGCCGAAAATCCTTTCGCCCTTTTCATCGTTGACGTCCCTGTTATCCTCTTCCTTGTTCTCTCTCTTTCTCTCTCCCTCTCGTTATATATATATATATATATATATATATATATATATATATATATATATATTTGTAATAGAGAAGGGATATTTTGGACCCGTTGTATCTATGCAATGTTGCCTATGAACACGCCTGGCGTTTAAAGCACGTCCCTAATTTTTTTCCAACGAATCCAAGATGAACTTTTCGCATAGGACGATATTTGAAATTATCTTAATATTGACGCGCTTACATTTACGAAATTATGATTTTGAAGATATTGGGGTTAATTTTAAGTATGGGGATGATAAGTTACTATGATGACGGTTCTCGAAGTCTTCAAAACCACCGTCCCCCATGTTGATATGTATTCGAAAAGCATTTAGGGATAATACCCGAGATTATGCAAACTGGACTACTCCACAGTTCCGTGACTGACTGACTGACTGATGTATAGAGAAGGCACAGCCTAAACCGCTGAAGATAGAAACATGAAATTTGGAAAATATGTTCCTTAGAAGGTGTAGAGGTGCACTAGGAAAGGATTTTTCGAAAATCAACTCCTAAGGAGGTGAAATGGGATGTAAAAGTTTGTATGGAAAATTGTATTCCTTGGGTATATCAACTTGGTATAAATATTCTTCAAAACTAATAATAAGAGGATATTTTAGGAATTCGTTAAAACAATCCCCAATTAGGAGTACAACGGGGTGTTGAAGTGCTCAACCGAAACACCCAATAGCTTGAAGTCAAATTCCACGAGGACGAAGTCGTGGGCAAAAGCTAGTCATCAATAAAATTCATTGCGACAAATTTTGGCGATGCAACGTATTCGGACGCTTTTAAAGTTCAGCAATACCATAGATTCGATTTGAGGAAGATAAGCATGAATATTTAATAACCCCAGGGGATGGAAAAAGTATTGTGAGGCATGGATGCTCTTCGAAATGATGTAACGTAGCTGCGGGGGTGGCCGGCAAGTGAGACCGTGACGGAACCACATTTAGTTCTTAATATATATTTATTCATGCGGGCAACCCATAGCACTATACCTATGTGCTGGCCATGTAAAACGCTGGCGCGAACACCGGGAGCCAGGAATGCTGATCTACGAGTTCGAGGCCCGGACTCGTGAAAGATATCACGCGCGTTTGTCCCAAACCCTATGGGTAGAGGACGCGCGGTCTCCTCGCCCCTTCCCGAGCGCCCGCGAGACGTTCTAATCCTAATAAATAAATATTATTAATATCCAGCTACTATATTTGAATGACCGGGATGCGGAGCTATTCTGACGAGAGTTCGGTCCCTCTCTCTTTCTCTCGCTTTCTCGTTCGTTGATCGAATACAGATGCATCTGTGCTACGTGCAGGTCGGCCTGATTCATTTTCAAGCGGTCCAGCACCGAGCAGAGCGGTCCACCGATTCTCAGTGTGGCGCAGCAGCGTCGTACGATGAAAAATTGAATAACCCGCGCGGGAGTAGCCGAAGATGAGCCAAAGAAAAAGAGAGAAAGAGTGAGAGCAAGCGCGATGGAACCGGGAGAATTTTAACAGACGAAAAAAGAGAGAGGAAAATAATGATCGCTCATTACTCTTCTCGAGTATGACACACTGTCGTCTGTTTTTCTTTTTTACTCCATTTCTCTCTCTCTCTTTCTCTCTCTCTCTCTCTCTCTCTCTCTCTCTCTCTCTCTCTCTCTCTCTCTCTCTCTCTCTCTCTCTCCCCCTCTCCCTCCCCCTCCTTAATTTTCGTTCAAACAACGATGAAAGTATTTAGAAGCCTTCAAGCCTTAGATAAAAACTCTGTGATATTTGTAATCAGCAGAAAAATTCCTATCGAATAGTTTCCTAACATATAGTAAGAAACGAAAAAAAATTCGACTCTATTGGCCCCTTTTCCAAAATCGTAAAAATCCTGATATATCGAATAGCCGTAGCGGTGATGCTATTTGACTCGCGGAGACTTGTTCGTGGCTTCTGAAAAGGATTTTGGTAGACTTAGAGAATGCCGCTGGATTTATCCCGATATCGATAAAATCGAACGGCGTTTGAAATAGAAAACGGCAGCGGAAAGATTGCGCACGAATAAGTGGTATTTAAAATCCAAAAGGAAAAAAAATGAGCGGCGATGAGTGAAACTCTTATTTTTGGCCAAGATGCAGAAAAAAACGCATTTTTATATATTTTTTTTTTTCATTAGTCCCTTTCTCATTTTTCGTGCCTATCGTATTCTTATTCCCCGAATAGAGTTTCAGCATTAATTTTGCCCGAAATCCTCAGTTCCGATTAAAGATCGTCGAATGTGTACAGAAAAATACGTTTTTCGCCTTTAGCCGTGCAAATTTTGCCAGTAATCACTTAATAGTGTCTTGAATTGATCGACAAAAAAAAAATCTTTGGAAAAACGCCTTGGCGAGACTACTGCCTCAATTTTACAGTAACACATAAAAATAGATTGTCAAAAATACGTTTGATATCTAAACGTGGAAATGCGGACATTTACACGTTTCGCATGTTTTGAAAAATACAGCAAATGACGTGTTAAAATTCAATGCGGTTCAAGTGTTTGAAAATACACATTGAATGTGTTTGAATTTTCTATAACACACACGAGTGCGTTCTTTCAGGTGGTGTATGGCATTTACACATGTTAATTCCTAAAATTACACACCTTGCGTGTAACAAATAATACACATGGATTTGCAGTGTTGTTGATTGGTTTCCTTTTTTTAGGTGCGCATACGATCGATGCCCATTTTCGGTTTTTTTTTCAATGCGCACGATCCCAATATCCTGGTTAGTTTTCTTTTCTTTTTCTTCATAGCTACGGAAAAGAAATACATCGCCTATTGCTTCGCCGATAGTTCGTATGAAGAATTTCACTTTGAGTGCGTTACATCGCGTAGCTTCTTCCGTTTCGCGTTCTTTCCCTTTGCGACCGCTGTGCGCGCGATGCGCTCGCAGCCCTCGTATAATATATAAACATATATACACACCCGCACACACATACACATACACACGTACACGCATCTGATATACGATATACGATTTCCGGTTTCTCGATCTCATCGCCTGAGAGAGCGAGACCGAGAGACCGCATACAGCCAGGAGAAGCGCAAGAAAACCCGTGTGTCTCTTTAAACTCCGCGTCGATGCGAGTATTGCGCGACGGGCGCGGGTATCGCCCGTATAATAGCGCAAGTACCGACGAAACACGCCTCGCTCATTATACGCGTTCTTATGAGCACGGTGTACCGGGATGGCGATGATCGGTATACGGCGCGGCGCGAACCTAGCGCGGTTTCGCACGCGAAGCCTATCGTCGCGCGGAATCGCGAATCGCCGGATTCCTCTTCTCTATTTTCCACGACTTCGGTCTCTTATTACTCATCTCCGTGTAAGCTTATATATTCGTATCCTTTTTCACGCGCGGTTCTATCTCTCCTGCGTGCGCTCTCCATACGAATATGCCATTGCCCACAATTCTCACTATAGAAACCGCATACACACACACACGCACACATATATAGGCACTCTGAACGATTTGGTACGGAGTCTGGGCAAATCTCTCTCGCTCTATCTCTCTTTCTCTTCCTTACTATGGATCTTTTCTACTTTTTGCTGCACTTGGACGATACTCTAGTCTTGCCGGAGAAACTACTCTCTTGGCGGGATACTCTCTCTCTCTCTCTCTCTCTCTCTCTCTCTCTCTCTCTCTCTCTCTCTCTCTCTCTCTCTCTCTCTCTCTCTCTCTCTCTCCCTCTCTCGGGCACACCGTCGTAAACGTCGCGTAGAGCCCGATCTCGTAAATTGCCGTCGTCGAGCGAGAAAGAGAGAAAGATTTCTAGCCGGCGAGTAGTGGCTGCGCACGAGTCGCGCAAGGCGTCGCGGATATTTACTGGTATCTAAGTTTATAATTACCGAGAAATCCAAGAGGGCACGAGGTATCGGTCAGGATGAAACGACCGAGAGAGTTATACACATCCCGCGCTTTCCATACATGTGAGTACGGGCGGGGCAGTGCGGCCATAGGATTTTGAAGACATTCGACATCCCAAGCCGCCCTCGTCTACCTAATTGTCTCCATAGTCAACATCCCACAAGCTCCCATGTCTTCAAAATCATATTCGGACACAAATAATTTCTAAAACGTTGAAGACAGTCCTCGAAACGGCCAGATGTGCCGATACCCTCCATTGCGTAAAACGGCCTCAAAATGTCTTTTCCGCATATTCAGTTATCTATATTTGGATAACCATATACACTGATCTCGTTACAAGATATATATCCTTTTATCCTTTTCGCCACATCCGGCGAAAATCACTCTCGCTCTCCTTTCTGGACTACGATATTTAGAATCTCTTGGGCATATATATATATATATATATATATATAGGAGAGCAAAAAGGGTTAGACGATGGTCTCACTCCTCCAACCCGCCCCCGCCAGCTCCCGTATAACGAGAGAGCAACTCCCCAGCCTCGCCGTGCGTTTTCTTATTACGAATCGGCTCTTCCGCGCGTCAGTGAGCACGAATTAATGCGGGTAATATGTTGGGCTGCGAGCACGTTTGAGGTTTTATATACGGGGGCCGAAGCTTCGCGCGTGCAATCACAAATAACTTAAGACTCGCATCCTCGCGAGAATAACCTATAACACCTATAAATGCCCTACGTGGCTAATGCGTTAAAGATACGACGATGCATACATAGATATCTGTATCTATATATGTATGTGTAGGTACGAGTGTGCGTGGGAAAAAGATACTACGTGGATTCGACGCCACTTAGTTTTTTCACTTCATGAAAATCAAGATATTCATCTTGCCTTCATCTTGCCGATAATCCGTGCCTTTGATCATTTGTCACATCGCGCGAAAGAGCGCGTTCAACATCCAAGGCCATTCTGATCCGATGCAGCTGCGACCAGATTCGAATAAAAATCACGAGAGCACAACGATTTCGGAATTGCGAATATTTAAGAAGTTTCAGGACGAGTGACGAAATGCTACCATTTGATTCAAATTTATACGATAGATTCTTTATCATATACTGAATGCACCCTCTAAATTATAAATCAATCGAATACGTCGTTTCCACAACATTTACAGTAGGAAAACAAAACACTTTTTAACATAGGGAGATGCGTACCCTCATCGCTGATCGGCAATACTACACACAAAATAGTGTGAAAAGATGGTAAAAATGTTATGATAAACTGTCAAACCATTATGTACATTATGACAATCGTGTCACCCAAAAACTAAATAATCCGTCTACACCGATTGTTAATTACTGACATTTATGTAAATAAAAACAATCAGTTTTTTTCCTACCAACGAAATGTAGAGGCGAAGTGTGGCAACGTTGCATGAATGCTAAATGGCGCGCGTGTTTGAATAGCAATAATCGCCGTGGCGCGGCTATACGTTCAATAAAACGCATTTTCAAAGGAAAGTGTTATATTTTATTTTTTACGCTTGACATTTGTCGTTCAAAATTGATTCGTTCCAATAAAGAAATATAAATGTGTTTTTTTCTCAATGAATTAGGTGAGTTGTTGTACTCGCTGATGCAGTAACGGAATAAATGTCGCCAGCCGTGAAAAAAATAATCTCGCAATACAAGCCGTCCGTTGTCGCCAAATTCAGCATATTTTTTAAGTACAAAATTATCGAAAAATACACATTGATATAACATTCGAAATACATTAGGAATACGCTCGTGTAAAAATAATCATCTTAAATTCAGGACTTTAAATTTATTACAGTATTCGTTTCGAACGACATATTGATGGGTAGCAATTAGCGCCCTGCTCGAGAACAATAGAATACAACCCCTCCCACCCCCCCCCCCCCTTCCGATTCCCATTAAAAATCAGCTGTCCAGAAAGTCTTTAATTGATTTTTTTCCTTTTGCTTTATTCATTAGCGTATCATTCGTGGTTAATTCTTATATTGTAACTTTCGAACGAGCTCGCGCATGAAAAAGGTAAAATAAGAATATCGCAGGACACCTGGGCTTCTGATCGATTCTGAAACGAATTGAGGTTTAAAAGGGCCGACTTCATTGAGATACTTAAGGGTTTTTATTGTGTCGGGGTCTTACTAATCTTTGGTATTCTGGATAATGCGGTGAGGAAAGTGTATTGGAATTCGTTCATTTATATATATATATATATACATATATAGATGTATGTTCGTATTATTTATGTATTACAATAATGCCGTAAGGATCAAAGGGTGTGGCGCGCGCGGGTTGTGCCTCGACGATAGCTGTGGAAAGAGAGTAGCTCCGCTGGCAATGATATATCGGCTATTACCTTCTCGTACCTTAGCACCTGTTAATGCGTTTCTCTCGTCCTTACGAACCGACACCTGACGCTGCCAACACTGCCAACGCCATGTACCAACCCCCCCCCCCCCCCCCCCACTCGTATTCCTTTCTTCTCAGCAAGGTGTTTGTTGACCTCAACTCTGTACTCTTTGGTCCTTCTGCTGCCCTATAGGTCTATTCCCTGTAAGTGTGTTTACAATGAACGAGCGCCTGAAGGGCTTCGAATCATTGTACTCTTACAGGCCCCTCGCGCCTCTTTGATTTCAACGCATTCCCGTGTATGCGTGTGTGTGTGTATGTATTTGTATATTCGTATGAATATTCGCAGCTCGTATAGGAACAAGGCCGACATTTTTTGCTTTTTGCTTTTGAAAGGGAATATACCACGCGGAGGGGGTCGTTCGCGAAGAGACGGCAAAGCAAAGCGCTGCAACAGCCGACAGGTCCCGATCTTTCGAATTAGTCCTGGCTTATATTTCAAACCTTTCGAATCTTTCGCTCCGTTCGCCCCTCCCTCGTACTTCTGCTTTTCCTTTCGATATGTTTTTTTTTCTCTCGTGTACTCTCTTCACTCCACTTCTCCGTTCGCCTTCGCTCCCTGCCTGTGTGTTACCTGCACGTGTATATTCGTATCTGTGTGCGTGTGCACTCGTCACTCGTGACCACCTGTCGATTGGCCTGACGAGCCAACATCGTTGATCCATTCTCGAAACGTCAGCTCACCCCAGTGATCAGGTGTTTCCTCGTAATGTTAAAATACCCTGAGTTGTCGAAAAATATATCATATAAAAACAAATTAACGAGGAATCTAAATCGTTTTCTCGCATCGTCCCGCGATTTTTTATTCGGCAATGGAGCGAAACTTCCCGTGCAGAAATATTGTCATGGATACAGTCCGATTTGAATTAGGATCCTGGTTTCTCAATCGAGATAGAGTCGGGCATCGGATCGGATCCGGGAGCGAAATGTAATGCTCTCAAATCGGATTCCAGCCAGAATCCTAATCCAGAACTATTAAGGACTCTAGTCAGAATCCAAATAGAAATTTGCATAGGATCGAGGCTAGAATCCTGAATTTCTAGAACAAGATCTAGTTCGATATCAAATCGTATCCAAGGGATGAATATAAAAATCGCCAGTAGATAGGGATCCGTATCAGGTGGAGAGGCTGGACGTTTTCTGAAATCATTTATTCAAGCATCTGAAAAAGATTAGGTAAAAATTGGTGCTACAGTATATCTGACGAAACTTATATTTTTTCATAACAGAATTTCGAACAAAATTCTTTACGTTTGATTAAAAAAATCGTAAAAACAATATATAAACCTTGAAAGACTTATATTTTATGGACAAAAGTGATATAGGTTATTTCTTCTAAGTAATTATATTTAAATTAAATGGAGATCGTTCGAACTAAGAAAATATGTATTTAATTTTCTAAGAAAAATGTATTTCATTCGCATTTCAAATTCTTATCACCACGTTTCCACCTTGTGCTACGTAGTGGGCGCCATCGGAATTCCGATGAGGATACCCCTTCTAGAGAATCCGTAATATAACCCGATCGGAACTTAGGTATCCCTAAGAAATTTCTGCACGGGTTTAGCGGAAAAAAAAATCGAACGCGTAAATAATGGGATTGGTGTACCAGAGTATTGAAGATCAAAAATATTTGGCGCGGTTTTCGAAATATCAAATAGTCTGGTGTGGAACAAGGAGGATTCTTGGGCCTCTCCTATCCGGAAAGAGTTGGAAAGGATGAAGATTAAATACGTATAAAATATAATGAATATAAATAGATATATATATATATGTTTATCAGTATATTTGGTACTAAAGATATATACGAGGCTGAACTTCAAGCCGGTACGCCGAGGGTGGTGGTCGTATTTCCATATTTCAAAGCTCATCGAGCATTCTCGTATAAAGTAGAGAAACGTTAATACTTTTTCCTCCTCTCATTCATGGGATTCGGGTCCGGGGTATATATGATGCTTTATCAGGGCTGAAAATGTACGAGTGCAAGTGAGCCGAGGTAGGGGAAGCTTTAATACCTTCTTAAATATTCCTTCCGTTCCATCTTCACCGACAACGGTGATCCTCTTCTCCATCTTCTCATCGTCGCTGCCGCTCGAATATGAGATGAGATGGAGCGGCTACACATTACACACACACACACACACCTAACACGCATACTCCGCTTAAAGGTAGAAACAAATAATACGATTACGTTCCGTTTCCGTTTATTACAGAAACAAGATATCGTACCAATGGGTACGTCCGCATATAAATACACACACACACCTACGCACAATCATATATATATATATATATAGAAATATACATATATTTATAAACCAGATAATTTTTATCCAGAATGCATCAGCGTATTGTATCTCTTTCATCCGCAATTCTCGATGCTTCGGGTCTTCCCCCGTAACACGCACACACACACACACACACACACACCCACACACAGCTATTTTACCGAGGCATTCGATACGAAACTCGATATATAAAAAAAAATGCTCCGGGAATTACTCGAGTACCTATACCTGGCTACCTATACCTGGCTACCTATACCTTGTGCCCCCTATTCATCGTATCTCCAGCTTCTCCTGCTGCTGCCCTCGCGTCTCTCGATGAAGTTACGTGTAATAATTATATATAAGAAGGATGAAAGTCAGGAGCCATAAGCCGACTCGTCCGGCGCGGAAATCCACTGTGCATTACGACTATGTAGGTATACGACATTAAATGGTACGACATTAAATCGCACCGACATTGAATCGTACTTCCAGCCGAAACCCCGACATTCGGCTGCTAGTGGTGTTTCTTTTTTTTTTTTTTTAAATAATATACACGCGTGTAAGCGCGGATAAATATAGTTGAGAGTGGCAAAAAAATTGAGGGTAAGAACGAAAAATTTTGCAGAGACAGTTCGAAAAGTCCGCACGTCATTTAATCACCATAAAGCACCATCTCGCAATACTGTGGTGAATTTAATCACAAAATTTAAGGTTAGTGGTTCAATTCTGACCGCGAAAAACAGTGGCCGTCCTCGTACGGATCGGTCAAATGAAAACTTGCCGCAGTGAGTGCGAGTGTTTGACGAAAGTCCTTCCACCACGATTCGCCATCGTGCTCAGCAATTCAACGTTTCAAGATGCTCTGTGCAGCGAATTTTGATGAAAGTTCTGCATATGCATGCTTACAAGATCCAAATGACACAAGAACTGCAGCCAGCAGACCAAGCCAAACATAGAGGTGCAAACCTCCATGTTTGTACCTTCTATTAAAATAAAAATATTAGTCCTTTTCAAATAAATAATACGTTTTATTAATAAATAAAAATGTCAGGTCATTTTGAGACACCCTTTATATATATATACATATACATACATATCACGTAATTCTTCGCTTACTGGAGGCCCGTTTATTTTCCGCGTGAAAATATAATGCGGCTGGTCCAGTTCAAGCTGGATATAGCTATTATGACGGCTCGCACATAAGAGGGTATCTATAAAGCGAGAAACGTTCAATTGTCGTTGCTACGACCGGGCGTAGGCGGATGAGTTCCGGTGCGTGTACGCGCTGCTCCTCTCGCGCCCGTATGACTCACCTAATTTATTCGAAATCCAGTGTAGCCCAGTGGCTTCGAGAGCAACCGAGAGAAAGAGAGTGAGAGAGTGAGAGAAAGCCGTAGTTATAGAAACGGTGGTCCAGTGTGGTAGCCGAGGCCTCCTTGTCGTCGTACGTCCGGCGAAGAGTTACATGCGTGTACAATTTCGTATACATATACGCACATATATTCATATATATATATATATATATATATATATTACATGATACGAGAGCATGCATCGAGCACGCGCCCGCGTTTGCCGGTCCGTGCCACCCACCCACAAGAAGAAAGTGGAGACAGCGCCAGAGACCAAGCTCAGACTATCCAATGTATCTCATCTCCTGAGGTACATGGTACTGGTAATTTCTCTACGCGTGATCTAGTCCGCTCCCCTTATGCTCTACGTATGTGTTGCGTTACGGGCCCCATGATGTAAGAACGCTTTGTACATATATATATATATATATATATATACACTTGTGTTCACATATGTGTGCGTGTTAAAGGATGGTATACCGGTATATATAAATATGCTATGGTATATACGCGTGGATATATTGAGACACGCGCCAACGCATTCTAATTACCATGTGCATAATGGTGGCCAGTCGCCAAGCTTCAGAAATACATCAGAGCAAGAAGACGCTATACATAGTTCAGGATCGTATATGTACGCCATCTGAATTCCACGGAAATGCTCATGTACCTACCTTTGTCTCCGTGCATATCTCTCTCTCTCTCTCTCTCTCTCTCTCTCTCTCTCTCTCTCTCTCTCTCTCTCTCTCTCTCTCTCTTTCTCTCTCTGAGTCTGTTTCTTTCCGCCTCTCTCGTTTTCTTCATCCCTTCTTTTGCTCTCTGCTTGTCCGCTCCGAAAGCGCCCTCGCTCGCGCAATTCGCTATGAAGCATATTAGTAGTTGGAGGATGCTCTTTCCACGTGTCAAAAGTAGCGTTATGTC
>OZ010716.1:21934815-21983108 GCA_963932345.1 Ophion ventricosus | reverse complement strand
GTGCTTGAGGTGTTCTCGAAAGTACAGACCCGTGGCGTGCAATAAACAATGAAGATTGACCAGAATCATAATTCTCATTTTTCTTTCTCACTACGTCGTTATTCCAGGCGATCTTTATGCTGGTTTTGTTCGCTCTTCATGCATTGAATCTCTCGTTTTCTTTAGCGGGTGCATCGGTCTTCCGATGCTTTCTGCTCGATCTCGTATCCGCATGGCACACACACACACACAAACACGCTCTCCCTCTCTCTCTCTCTCTCTCTCGTTCTCTCTCTCTCTTGGTGTTCGTTTGTTCTCTCTTGATCTTGGTCCACGTGTACGTGTGCGCTGGAATATATTATCGTTTTGTTCGTCTCGCGAAGAGATCGGTATATAGGAACGCGGGCTGAGACCGAGAGACCGGGCTGGTTGTCATTGGCTCATTTGTTAGATGCCATCCAAAGCATGCGGGGCCTTGATTTAGTGCCTCCACCTCGAACCGTAGAGCTCGGCGCGCGCGTATGCCACACGCACACCCGCTCTTCCGTCGTATACGGTAATACAACATCGCGCTTACACACCATCACTGTGCACCATCGCTATATTCCGATTCTCCGATGCCGCGCGCGACCGCCCTTCATCGAAGAGACAAAGACACGGTAGAGAACTCACGACGTTCGAAAGTGCACAAGTTCGTGACCCCGCGGGGGCCCTGAGCGTGAATCCCCACCAACCACCGCTTCCCATCGCCTTCAACTTTTTCGTCTCTCGCACTCCCTCGCCATATCCACGATAAATATACCATTACCTCTTTTTTCCTCCTTTCTCTTCACTCTCGTTCATTCTCTCTTTATTTCTGCCTCTTTCATGCGGAGACCTCTTGTGGTCCCCTTTGCGTCGGTTAACGTCTTCCTCGAAACATACCCGGGACGAACCCGATTCGTCAGAGCAACGGACGAACCGCTCTCGGTCACGGCTGTCGCCTGTGCGGCCCTCCATGATTCGGCCAATTCTTCTTTCTCCCCGTTTAGCCAGTTTCTTTTTATTTCCACGTTCGACACGTACGTGCCGGTGGAGCTAGCGTTGTTGGTCAATCGGGGCCGCATCGATGGGCCTCCTCCTACCTGGACTCGGATCTGTGGTTGTTGAAGAACGCTGATTTTCCATTTTTACTGCCAATCTTCATTGCGAATGATCGTACGCACGCGAAGGAAGATAAGAGATTGATTATCCCGCAAGATGTAGGTGGTCCCTGAAGGAATCGTCCTGTTCGCGAATTCAGGAAGTCTTGGGTTTCGGTCCTATCGGCATAGTCGGGCCAATCAGTGGGCGGTAGACATCTATCTCTCTCTCTCTCTCTGCGGGCCTCTCTTCCTCCCTCGTCTTCCAGGACGTGCTCAACGTCCCGCACTGGATCATCGCACCGGAGCGAGAGAGATAGGCGAAGGAGGGAAGAGTGGACTGAGGAAAGAGCGGGACGCGTCCATTGTGGACCCTCACTTATACGGTAGCCGAAGGAGAGACCCGTACAGCGTAGAGAGGCAAGGAAATCTAATTGTCGGTCTTCGGCGTAGCTGGGCGGTAAATTGCAAAAATAAACACGCGTCCGTGCGGTATCTATAAGCCCGAGTGAACGGGGGGGGCGCTGGGGAATCAAAGAGAGAAGCGAAAAAGGCGGGTAAGAGAGGCAGAGAGAGAGAGAGATAGAGAGAAAGAGAGATGGCGATAGGGAGTCATGGCGATTGAAGAGAGCTGCAAAGAACGACGACCAGAAAGACGAGGAAGTCCAAAGGAGAGGAAGAGAAGCAGAAGATACAAGATCCGCGCCGCCGAATCCTCCTCTTCTTCCTTGTGCTTTATTTTCGCGTCCCGGGGAATGGAAATACTAATTCTGCGGAATACGGTGGCTGGACTGCGGTAAGCGCCAGCCACTGGATGAACATGGGTCCTCTTCTCCTTCGGCACACGAAGGGCCCCTCTCTCGAAGAAGACGCGCACACGCTGAAGATCATGGTACTCGTGTGCACCGTCGTTCTGGTATGGGTTGTGATTACCTGGGGATAATTACAGTCGACGTGCGCGGCGCCAGACTCATACACGGGGCTCCACCAAGGGGATGGCGGCTGGCTGCTGTTTCAGCTATACGCCAAGCCAATGAGCGTGTCTCTCTCGCTTACTCCCCCGAATAAGCCAGAAAGAGAAGGCGATTTGAAGAAACGACGGAAAAGATGCTTTTGAGTGTGTTCGATACTTGAGAGGGCTCGACCACGCGCATTAGATTCAAAAGAATACATACATATAGATATAAATGGAATCATATACATATACGGATGGATATAAATATGTATACGGATATACACCAAGTTCCAGTTGACGGCCGCCTCCACTCTCTGATACTCATCATCCCAATTTCGTTTTTGTACGTGGATATGAGAGTACGTGTGTATATTCCCTTCCTCTTCATCCAATATTCCCTCGAGACTGGCGCCACAAAATTTGGCCTGATGGACAAAGGTGCCGAGGGTTCAAATTTTTACTTTCCGCCTTCAATGAATGCAGACGTACGAGTGGCCACTGGAGATCATACGAATCGATGGACCATTCAAGCCACGGCAACACGAATCCTGTGAGCATTCGTGGAACTCGCCACCATTCTATCTTGGTGTCCCTGTTGTCTTTTGGCGCGACCCACGCAATGATGCTTTTGTTTCCTTAATGAGAATTTATTGCGGCACCCTTTGATGTAGTGTACCCGAAGAATTTTACTT
Organism: Ophion ventricosus; assembly: GCA_963932345.1. Taxonomy (NCBI): domain Eukaryota; kingdom Metazoa; phylum Arthropoda; class Insecta; order Hymenoptera; family Ichneumonidae; genus Ophion; species Ophion ventricosus. The sequence goes on along the minus strand of OZ010716.1, from coordinate 21,980,361 downwards.
TTTCTTTTTTTTAAATGTCATCGCATCCGTACATTTCGTCGCAGAAACGTGATACAATTCAAGGGCGAGTGATTGTCATGTCGCCCAGACAACTTCGGCGAATTAAGAAATACTGGGGAGATAAAAATTAGCAAAGGGATTGAGAGCCTGTCGATGAAGAAGAAAATACCGGTTTGTCTTTTTAGTGCGTTTCTGTGATGGACAAATACACAAATATAAATCTATACATAGAAAAGAGTTTTGTGACTGACTGACATATACACGACGCACAGCCTAAAACGCTGAAGGCAGGAACATGAAATTTGGAAGATATGTTCCTTAGAAGGTGTAGACATGCACTAGGAGAGGATTTTCTGACAACCAACTCCTAAGGAGGTGAAATGGGGTGTGAAAGCTTGCATGGAAAATTGTATTCCTTGCATGTATCGGCTTGAAATTTGGTATACTGGAGTTGAAGGCTATCACTTTTTTACTACTATTTCAATAATTACCAACCCTTACCTCAGTCAGCCAGTGTACAAGTACCACCGCACCATGCCTCAGAAATATGACACTCTACCTTCTTTCTTTATTTCTTACTTTTTTCTCTCTTTGGATCAAATCGTAAAGTCCACGTGGATGGATTTTCGGGCGAAAGCTAGTTTTATATATTTATGTAGGGACGTATGGGGCCTCGCCATTAAAAAGGTTCCGATCCCTAAGGGATATCGGCAGCCTTAATGACAGAAGAAAATACATTATTATCGTTGATCGCCTGTCACAACCAATTCCAAGGAACCGAGAGGATTGAACGATCAAATGTGCAAAAAAGAAAACGACGAGAATACAGTCACCCCTGAATGCGTATCGAGGGTTGTGTGTATGAAAGCTTTGTACAACGAACGATTCGAGCGGGCAAGAGATCAGCCATTAATTTCTTTTCGAGAGGGAAAAACCTATGGTCGAGAATAATGGGAGCTACGCTCTAATGCCTCTCACTGTTTCTGCGCTTCTTCTACATCCGTGCTTCCGTCCTCTCAGCTCCGGATCTCCCTTTGCTCCTGAGAAGAGAAGCTCCTACGTGGCTCTTCTCTCGGCCCTTCGTTGGTCTCCCTCCTCGCTAGTGTCCGCTAATGGCCACTCTTTGATGACGAATATATCGGCCCTCGAGGAAAAATATAAATGACGTGGAATAACTTCCGTATAGTACGTAGATACCGTGGTTAAGGGATCCTGGAGACGCCCACCGATAATTCAATATTTTGTTCGTAATTTACCAGTACCTCAACACCGTCAGAGACGTGACATGCAAAAAGCCGCTGCACAAACGGACCTGTGGAAATTTTCCGATTGCATAGATCAATTTCTTCTCGAGACCGAAATTTTCCTGATCCGAGATGGAGTGACAATTGATGAATATTCATCACCGAAATTTTGGAGACAAAGTTCGTTCAAGGAACTGCAACAATTACGAGGTAAAAAGTTACGCCATCCCTTAAGGTACGAAAAGCTTCGAATGATTTGAAAAATTGTACCCACCAATGACAATTAGTTATCGAACTTGCTCGACCGTAAACGTGAACGGACTCATCGATCTGTACTCACGTTCGAATCATTCTGCTAATGTCTCTGGTAATTTTCACCACGAGTAATAGCCTGGGATACGCGATTTGACAGATACAAAAACCATCGGAGCTCCTTGATAAATTATGTCAGATGAAAAAGCGTCTCGTCGGGCACTTGAGACTCTTCTCCCAATGACGGAAAGTGTACTACACACACACACACACACACACACACACACACACACACACACACACACACACATATATATATATATATATATATATATATATATAGATCTATACAAAAGTATACAGACCAAGGAGGGTGATGATGCCGAATTACGGAGGGAGCAGGCGTTAAGGACAGGATACATTCCGCACGCCGGTTCCGGTATTGTTCCCGTTAATAGCCACCAAGATACAACGAGACGAATAACCCTCAGTGGCGAAGTGAGCATCGTCATTCCCCTCTGGTCCGTGTAGGAACGCGATCGTCCGAGAGGAGTTTCGATTATCTCGATCTCGCAGAATTCCGTCGATAAAAAGGCGACGACAGAAAATACACGCCGAAGAAAGAGTATCTGGGGCCGCGTTTTCGTGGGGTGCAAACTTCATTGTTCATGACATCCGAACAGAGAAATTCCCATGACTCGATGAGGATTCACGTGAAGAGGCAGGAAAGTGAGCAGTCTCTCACTTGACACATTGGACGAGTAAAACCGAAACTCGTACATTTTCTTTTCACTTTCATGACCAACTGAAGGTCCGCGGCTTTGGAAATGGATTTGAGGGCTACCTGGTATTAAGGTTATTGTGAAAACATGTGTTGCATATATTTAAAAAAAAAAACGGTTTCTATAATTGAGGTGTGTGAATTAATTTTTACAGTTTTTTCCAAACTTGCGGTTTATTAAAAAATAGACAAAACCGTGTTTAATCCGGGTAATATCCCCCGTTGCTTTCTACAACCTTCTGCCACAGATCTGGTAGCATACAGATACCATCACGATAGAAGCTCGCTGGTTTCGAGGCGATAAAGTCATCGACGAATTTCCTAATATCTTCGACTTCTCGGAAGTGGCTCCCTCTTAAGCTGTGCGCCATTGACCGAAATAGGTGATAGTCGGATGGGGCCAAGTCCGATGAATATGCCGGATGAGGAAGAACTTCCCAGCCCAGGTTTAAAATAGTTGTTAGGGTCGTACGAGCAACGTGAGGTCGAGCGTTATCATGCAGGAGAATGACTGTTCGCCTTCCGTGTCCTGTGAATGGCCTTTTTTGCTCAATTGCTTCGCTTAAACGATTTAATTGGTCATTATATTATTCTGCAGTGATCGTCTGACCCGGTTCTAGAAGTTCATCATAAAGAACACCCTTTATGTCCCACCAGATACACAAAAGCATTTTTTTGACGTTCATTTGCGCTTTGGGAGTTGATGTTGTTGGTTCTCCAGGGTCCACCCATGATTTTTTCCGCTTTTTTTTCGGACTGCTTCCTTACTAGTACGAAGGGATATTGACCACCAACTGTACTTTAAAAAAATAATTGCATTTCTCATCATCTTGATGAAAGCCTGATAAAAACGAATTTACAGGCATACGCTACTGTTTCATCCCAGTAAGATTTGTATCGACGCAATAAAAAAAATATATACGATGAGACAAAAGACAACCTAATGAATTTGTTCTCCACTTTGCCAGGTGTGTCCAAGGCGATATCCATTCAATATCTATTCTACATCCAATCACGGTGAATGGCTCGCCGCACTTGAGTGACAGTATAAAACCGGGCGTAATGCGAGAGCCAGAAAAAGAAAATGAGAAAAAGAAAAATGACAACCCTTGGAGATTCCGCGGTGGAGAGTGTACACGGAAAATCTATATTCATAAGTATAGATATAGGTTGCGGGGGAGACGCACTGTACTCTCGTTGGTACACGAGCCCCCATGCGGAGCGCGGTAAATAAAATCATCCGAACGAGTATTTACGTAGACGCTTACGGCAGAGATAACGGCCCTCGCAGCTTCCTTCCCGCTTTTGGGGTCCTTGGCTTATGGGGTCCTAAGTTATCCGATGTTATGGGATGTTTCGGCCTTTCGAGCGGGATGGGCGCGTGTCCCGTGTCGCTGTATTCGCTCTGTATTACACCGTGAATGTGCTTTGCTTATAAATAGGTCTCTCTCTCTCTCTCTCTCTCTCTCTCTTACCTTCTCGCCACCATAGTAATAGACGACACAACGTAGCAGCCTGTAGAATCACGAGGGTACGACTCGGGCAAGATGGTATCCTGTTTCAAGGATAACGTCACCGTTAAACGATACTTTACTATCGAATTATATTCGAACGCGCCATCAGGGTTCGATCTTCGACTCGTTCCTTTCCTTTTAACACCACTAATTTACTCTCGGAACATACCACATTTTTACAAGGACCATATTTACTTCGTTATTCTTTATACCCAGGATTCTCATGTTTATCGGCCTTCTTATCCGCCGCTTCTCCGTGGCCTGTCTTTCTCCAATGAGGTGGTTGTATTTCTTGATTCTTCAGAACGATTCCCTAGCTCACTCTTACCATCTCGAGAATGCCATCTTGCCGCCGTGCTTGATGAAACTTTACACACGATGTTTAGCCCAATCATCCTGAATCCCGATGATCCTCTCACTTACTTTCCATTATTATTGAGCTGCGAACAAACTTACGCCATACAAACGCTGCTTGTTCGGCCAAGAACAATCTATACGAGGCCAACAATCGTCAGATGATATTACGTATAGCTTTTTTGGTTCTGGGCTACAGGAAGATACGACAGAGGCGGATTTCTTGATCGAGGGAGAACTACTTTTCCAGCCGTTCTGCCCAACGAACACAAGACTTTTTTTTCATTTATCAGACATCAGGAATTTGGTAAATTACGATTATCTTAGACCTTGCCTTTCTCAAATAAAAATGTGTATGTTCGAGAAAAAAAAATTATTCAATTTGGAACATAAATATATTGATGACGAATGAAAGCATCACGGAATGAATGAAAAAAACACGATATTAAAATGAAATTAATGCAATATTTAAGCGTCATCGTACAAGGATAATTATTTACTGTGCAAATGGGAAAAAAATAAATATGCGAAATTAAATACCGCGCTGCACATTTTTTGTCGGTCCATGCAGAATAGTAATAAATGATTAGATGCCTTTAAACACAAACAAATTTACTCACACGTGCGATCGCGGCGAGTACTTAAATAAAGTTGTTCTCCACTTTTTCATTAAAGAGACCAATACTTCAAATGCATGCATATATATCAATATAAAGGTGTGTGTACATGCACCAAAGTGCGTTAAATCGTTAAGTACCAACACTGAGTATAGTCGACTTCTATCGAAGCTGTAATTCAATTTCTTAACGAAGCAACCGAGTACATATCGGACGATACGAATGGAGCCGGAGAATTAAAAGATCGAGCGATCATTGGTGCATAGTCGCGTACGATCATGGATCGTTAATACCTCGAGGATCGCATCGAGTCTCACGAATGGTGAGAGGAGGGAAAAGCATACATAGTTTATTTTTTTTCCTCTTCTTTCGAATAAAGAAAGTTTACAACGTAACTCGCAGCAATAATGTAGCGTACGGTATATAAGCTTATATTTGCGGGATATAGATACTATAATATAGGTATGTAAATATACATATATATATATATATATATATATATGTATATGTATGTATGTACATAAATATATGTATGCAAGTGTGCACGTGTGTATGGTATTGGAGAATCGCTGGGAGGATATGCCTGGTCGCCTGGCGCCTCTGCTTCGCCACCCAGGGGATCCCCTCATTATTTGCTGCCACGATGAGCCTTTATTAGCAGTTATCCCGTTTGGTCTCGAATCTATACGTTCGCATAATCATAAATTCCGCGTTTACGGTTCGCGTATCTTATGCAAATGAGACGATTTAATCCTCGCTGATATTTCAGGGCGTTTTTAATAACCGTGATGCCCGCGTGTGTGCCATACGATGGTCATCGGTGAATCGGGAATCTTATTCTCTCCATTCGTTCTCTTCTCATTCTCTCTCTCTCTCTCTCTCTCTCTCTCTCTCTCTCTCTCTCTCTCTCTCTCTCTCTCTCTCGCTCTCTCTCTCTAACCCTGTCTCGTTCTCACTCGTTTTTGTTTGTTTCCCGAGTTTATATGCGAACGATCAATTGGCGTCGATTCATCGTCTTGAATTTCTCGATTGGCACGAGGACGAACGCGCAGACGGGGGCCCGTATAACGTCCGTACCCGAAATCGCGCGTGGGATGTCCCCCGCGGTCTTTTTTTCCAACTCGCGAAATATCCGATACCGGAGACTGAAACAGCGCACCATTTTCCCACGAGTTTCCGTGCTCGAATGTTATGGAACTTTGGTGCATTCATGTTGAAGAGCCTAGAAGCCCTTTTAGGTTAGGTCGATCAGGAGCAACAAGCGAGGGAAAAGTCTGGGCTTAGCTTTGGGGCAGAAAAGAGGATATGGCGTTTACGGGAATGGCTCCGCGTGTATTTACGACCAGGGATGTGCACTTGCTGCTCGTCGTTGTCATCGTCGTCGTCGTCGTCAACGTCGTTGAAAGACAAAAGGCAAAGTAATCATAGCTTAAAATTATAATAACTGCTCCACAGGTTACGCCGTGCATCACTGTCCTTCTGTGTGCACGTATGTATGCATATCATAACAATAAGTAAGTCGCCGCGAGGGTAATTTTCAGCGTTTAAGGGCTCATCCAATTATCCACGACCGGTGAAAGCGACGCAGACATTGTTGTTCTCTTGACGCGAGAAAAGCTCCCGCATAATGTAGAAAGGGAGGATACCTCGTGGAAGTAGTTTTCCTTCTGATACCGCGAGTGTGTGTACTCGTATGCACAGGTCACCGTACGCGTGGTTCACTTTAAAACGTACGAACAAAGTGTACACGCAACCGACATTATTGTGCACGTGAAGCGTCATGAGAGAGAAAGAGAGGTGCAAATGTTGCGCAGAAAGGGAAGTAGAAAGATCTGACGACGATACACGGAATGAAGGAGAAACAGAGAGATAGAGAGAGAGCGGGGTGCTCGTAGAAAGGAACGAGAGGGTGTGACGATGTACAAGCTTGTTTTGGATTAACTCTGCAGACAGAGGCGAGACCCAGGGAACGAAATAAGCGAGCGAGAAAGACGAGCACGCTGGTTTGAGGATGGGCACCCCCGTGCTCCAGGATATTACGTAAGTCTGAAAAATTCCGGACGAAAGCAAAGTGGATGAGCGCACGGGGCAACCTGGAGCCACAACCACCCCGGAGCACGGACAAAGGCCGAAGCTTTCTACCTCAAACGATAAAGCCGAAGGCACACCCGGAATTAACGACGAATATAATTATACGGACGCTCTGCCGTGTGATCCACCCCCGCGAATTGCTGCCGGGGCCACCTCTCCCGCTGACCAGGAAAATCAAACGACCGGCAAATTTCGAAATCCGGCTCTTTCAGAAGTTCCACGATATGCCTGTCACCGGAGGCATACGTGCTTGGATCGATGAAGGAACGAGGGCGCAATAAAATGGACAATGACGAGGTCTCCAACCCACTTTAAATCTGAAGCATACACTGCAGTGAAGGAAGTCACGACGGCTTTCGAACGGAATTCGTAGCACGGCATCAAATTGATACCTCCGATCATGAAAAAAAACGTACAGCGGTTGCTGGGAGATTCTTTGTTCGATGCACCATCGACTCTCACCGGGTGGCCTCAAGCAAAAACTAACTCGTAAGATCGTTCACACCTGTCGTGTACACAGAAGAAAGCGCGCGTCAGGATCAAAGATAATTTTAAGCGTAATTAATATAAGGCGTTGATCACGGGAATACAACGGCGTGGAAGTGTACCCAATACTCTGTGGTTAGATTATATTCGCCTGGGCATTTCAGCCCGAAGCGCCCATCGTCATTCGAATTGTGCGAGGACCTCGAAATTAGCTATCCCATCCTGGCGAGTTTTGCTCCAGAAATCACGGGGTTTCGTGGGGAACCCCCCCCCCCCAAGAAGATAACAATCCTTTGAGGGTAGTCTCCGAGAGACGGACAGCGGATATCGCTTTCTGGTCTTTGCTCGTAGCTCGCCAGTGTTTACTTATAGATACAGAAAGAGAAGCTGGAGGAGGTGGACCGTGTACACACGGGATACGGAATATCCAAAAGCCGGAAACGGGACCGAGCGACGTCGAAGCGCAAAGGGTTGACGAAGAGATCGGGGGAGAAATCCACCAGGGTTGGTGGGAAAGCCTGGAAGAGAGCAGCGCAGAAGGTAGAGGAAACGGACAACGGTATATCAATGCTAGGATCACTATTTGGCATATTGATAGTCCATTTCTGTTCACGGTGTGTCCGTGTGTACGCGAACGAGGCAAATTGTACGAAGCGATGGAAAAAGCCAGTTTGCCAGCGATCAGTTGTTGCCAATTTTGCGCAATAGCTACGCGGTCGCAGTCGTTGTCGATTCCACGGCTCGTTTTGCCATTGTGAGCGAAGGAGCGACGCCGAATTGCCAACAAAGGGTGACTGGACGATCTCCGAAGGGCCAATCACCGTCAGGCTTATCTCAGGGAGCCAGAGCTTGCTAAAGCCCAAGCACAAATCAATTAGTCGAGAGCCTCGGGTCCTTCGCTTCAGAACTACCCTTCTCGCTCGCCCAAACGGTGAGCTTCTCTTCACAAGCTCTTGCTACGCGCCTCGATCGTCTTCCTTCTTCGACTATTCCACACCATCCTCAGTGTTCTCTCCTTTTCTCGACGAACCCTCCCTATACCGCCGCATCCTCTTATTCACCGGAAAGACGGTAGCCGCGCCAAACATACAGATTGCGTTTCAATCTATGCACTAATGAGTGTTTAGTGTTTACCGAACCGCGAGTCCGCGCCACGACCTACCTCGCTTTGCCACCGTTTCCACATCCCTAGCTATGGTTGACAAGAGGGCTAATGAGAACCGAGAATGGATAAAGGTGGAGTCCGTCACGCGAAAACAGTCAGGACCTGCTTTTCCACTCATTTTTCTGGTCACCTCGCAGTTGTCGGAACCAAATGATATCGAAGTTTGCATCGTTCGAATGCAATGGAAGTTAATTTTTCTCCTATTGTACACATTTATTTCGGCGTCTCAGGGTCCGAAAATCACCCAAACGGTAGGGGAACTAGGGGCAATACAAAGATGTGGGATAAGATGAATCATAAGCCTAGCTACTAAATAGTGTGTGCCAATGCAGGCCTACTAGCCTACTTAGGTCGGCCAACCTGCCTACCTAGTTGAACTGCATCAAATTATTTCAGTAATTATTTTATATATTAACTAGACTACGGCGTTGTCAAAAGGGAGTGCTATGTTTGGGTGGACGTGGATATGTTAATGTCTTGATAACTTAAAACTAGTAATTCAAATTTGATGTGTAATATGTCTTCTGATTTGTTATAATGTGGCGTATTTTTTTTACTTTCTATTATTAGGATATATACCTACCTACATAGGTTTCTTCTTGTTTGTTCCAGATTTTAAAGATGGTTAGAACGTACACGAAAAAAGAACTAATAAAGGAGAGTGGAATAAAGGCAGTATGAAGAAGGCTGTAAATGACATGTTAGAGAAAAATATCGGCTATCGCAAAGCCGCAATATTTTACGATGTACCACTATCAAAGCTACAGAGATATGGTAAAGCTATAAGAAAACGTAGAATGAAACTAGTGCCAAATTTGTGGGCTGTGGGCGCATAAATCGTGTGCTGGTATTGAGAATGAGACCATTTTTATATGCGAAAGATGCCAATCATTCTTATCCAATCACGCACCCAACGCTGTTCCATCTTGCTCCGCATATGGGGTAAGATGGGAAAAAGTTTAATTAAAAATATGTATTTTATATCAACAATCAGAAAGACTGATTTTTTATTTTTCAAATTTTAGAATTTATAAATGTTGATTAGTTTAAAATAATAATTAAAGTTGACTGATTCATATGTATTATTTTTTTTTAACATAGTCTTAGCGTTCTCATTCTGTCCCTACTTCCCTTATTTCTTATCCACATTAGAAATCCACGGCGTTAATATATAATCAAAAAACTATAGATCACAACAAAAATGAAGAAATGGAAACAATAGAAAAGAACCTTCGTTGCATTACAACAATGTAAACTGCAACGCCATCAGCACCAATAACAAAGACACGCAACCCAGCATGATGGAAAGATGATCGAAAGTCGCGCATTCCTGATAGTTAATTAGTAACGTGCCAAAATCGAGCCTCTCTCTCTCTCTCTCTCTCTCTCAGCTAGAATCTGTAGCCATCTACAATCGATCGGCTCATGATGACCCATCAGCGCTCTTAAGTGGCAACACGTAAATCACCGCATCAATGACCGCTATCGGCTTCATCCGCGAACCGGTAGACATCTCAGGGCAGCGATAAGCCATCGCCACGCCTGCAATAACAGTTTCGCGCAATGGCAACAGCCTGGAGCTCTTTAAACGGCAGACAGTTCCACACGCGGAAAATTCGTTGGTTCCTGTGGATTCTCCGGGTCACGCTGAGTATTAGATTGATGCTCGACGCTCGTATTTAATTACAGGAGTATTTTATCGGACACCGGCATTGGCAGGGTACGCGTTTCGTGTGTGGTGATGCGGGGAATCCGCGGAGCTGCTGCTCTCCCGTACGTTTCCGTTTGGCATTTGAAACAACCGCACCGGTTTTTGCGGCAGTTGAACGCGTGATTCGACATTGGCCGTATGTGTGTGTGTTCTCCCGTTGCGAGTGTATCGGAGAGCACGCGGTTTCGCCTATAGGACACTGCCGCTCTCTCCAAATCTATACATCTACGAGAGTACAGCTATACGTGTAGAAGTCCTCATATGAATATGTATATACACACCTACCTACGCGCACCGCAGGCCCGGGACCCCCGAATATTTATGGGGGCCAAAGTCAAATTAGTGGCGTACTGCGTGCACCTTTTGATTAAGTATCTGTTAACTAAAGGTAATACTTAATAAAGTAACGCTGATTTAGTGGCCTCGAAGCTTCGTGCACGGGCTGTGGTAGTTGTTGGACCGGTGGTGGAGGCGCGGTCCGTGTTTGCGGGCCACTATATCGAACGTGTGTGCGGATGAGGAACGGGCGCCTGAGAAAAGGGCCGAAGTATAGCGATGCCGGGAGGATCGACGAGGCTCACAAGCCTACATATACGGATGAACGAGAGACCGAACGACCGATCTTACGGGCCAAGATGCCTCGGACAACGCGGTAGTGAGGAAGGTACCGGGAAGGGAGCCGATCCTTCCAAGACTCTCTCGCGCAGATTCCGCTCGTTTTCCCCATTGAATATAAAATGCGATATTTATGGCAGCCCTATGACTCCCTGTTGGGACTCGCGGCAGCAAAACGCTCATGCCTGTACATCCAAGACGAAATGTTTTGGTTGACTTCACTCTGGTTGACTCATTGGCACGCGAAGATGCAGCTTGCCGGATAAAAATACTAGGACAAGGCATGCTTGCCTTGTAGGTGTAGCTCTTTCATCTTACCCGTCCTGGACAACTTGCTCGTGTTTACGCGTGTAGTTCCTCCGTTTCTACTCTTCTTCTTCCTGGCCGCTCCGTCTTTTTTCTTCGCCCTTTGCTTCCGCGCTTCTCCGTCTCTCGCTATACCACGCCGGTTGTTCACGTGACTTACACGGTGGGAGATTAAGCTTCACGTTTCCTTATAAGCAGCAAACTTTGCCGGTTCGATCGAGGCCCGGTGTCTTTTCCATCGAGTGATCACATTCACCCAAATATATCGCGCGACCGAGGAGGCTATTTATACGAGCCTCGAGGGCTGTGCGTTTTAGCCCCACAGCCTCAGATACTCGACCTATCTCTCTTTTCTCTCTCTGTCTTTCTCTCGCTCCTCCGTGTAGGCCGCCACGATTTATGCCCGTTCTCCGATGTATCGCCACTGCTTTGCCGCATCGTCAATAACCCCCTCGCAGCATCTCTCTGCTTCTTGCGCGCGATATCGTACACCTCTCGCTCTCTCTCTCTTCCTCTCTACGAGGGCCTTCTTCAGGGTCCGAATATCCGATTGCAATTTGTTCTCTTATTCGCCGTTTATTCCCTATCGCTTTCTCAGCCTGCGACCTCCGCGAGCTCGCTCATTCCTCGACTCCGTCTTCACGTACGACTACCCGCCAGGGCAGTTAAACGCTAATGCGAAAAATAGGAATAATTCTAATCCGATTTACCAACGGAAAATCAGTAACTATGGTTGCCGTTTGATTCTGGCGTGACTTAGAGGACAGGTACGTTCATTCAGTGTGGTCTCCAAATTTTGAATACGTGTTCCCGTCTCCGAAATCACGACTCTTGTAAACCCGAACGTCCACAATGGCGTTGCAAGATTCTGCGACGAGCCTCGAGGAATACGAAAACGGGAAATCGGAACGGCGAGGGGGGAGGGGGCGAGGGTAAACACGGTGGGGTTTGATGAACGGGGCTAGATTCTCGTCGCGATAAGAGGGGTACGAGACTCTCGCGTGTAGAACGATGTTCCGAAAAGAAATGAAGCGCGACAACCAGAATAAAAATTAAACGAACGATCGGAGGACCTCTTTGGTGGTGATGGTGCATTTTGTTTTACCAAGGCAATAAACCATTTTTATGTCCTCTCATGGGCTGTTTGATTTCGAGATTAGCTGGGAATTTTTGGTCGAACCCGCATATCACTGTGATTTACCGGTCGAACGGACTGACACGGAGAGCGCGAGAAGCGAGAGAGAGAGAGAGAGAGAGAGAGAGAGAGAGAGAGAGAGAGAGAGAGAGAGAGAGAGAGAGAGAGAGTGAGAGATACGGGGCACGCGGATCGAGCGAGAGAGATGCGAGTTCTCGAAGTTTTCCAAAACTCGCGAAGACGATACTCTTGGTCCACGAGAAAGCCTGAAATTCTCTTAAATTACAAATTTATATAAGTGGTTTGTGAGAAGAATACACCATCGCGCTTCCATCATAATCTTGATTCTAACGCGTTCTCATCGCCGGGCGATTCCTTGGCTACTCCTTGGTCTTCTAGATACCAACCCGCGGTCAGGGTGGGCTTATTTATCAACGCTGCCAGAAGAATCAAGTAGGCGACACTGCGACGATAACGACGGACCGAAGACATTAAAAATAAAGCATCTGACACCGTGATTCGGTGTTCTATTAATACAAAATACGAAATACGAAAATAAAGGGACACCCAAGGATCAGTAGTTTGTAGACATTTGTAGAAGTTGGTGGTTGCAAAAATTTGTAGAAATTGTTAGCTGTAGACATTTGTAGAAGATACCCGCACAGATATTGTAGTCGGGATGCAATTGGATTCCCACATTTGTCCCCACTTCCTGATAGGGATCCAATGGGTCATCGCATCGGATTCCTAGACTAAAACCTCACGCTCGTATATTGAATTCTAATCGGGATTCTCCATTGCAATCCAATGTAAGAATTCAATTCGAATCCTAAAGAATTGCCACATTATCGAGCAGAATCCGATATGATTCTTGATGGATCCCATTGCATTCTGTACGTTGAATTTTCTAAACAGAATAAATAATTATACAGCATAGGTGGCACCTGGCACCGGCTGTATTGGTATAGGTTTTTTGCAGTTTCCTTATACCCATGGCAAACGTCTTATGGTTAATACGATACAGAGGGGAAAGTCGGCTGCGGCTGTAAGGTGCGGAATAAGATGGAATAAGATGGGCACGTAAAAAGGAGAAGCACCCCGTACAATGGAACCAACAATAAAATATTGCAAAATGGCGACATTATGGCGTGGTTTCTAGAATGGTATAAACGACAGTTGTCCGTTTGTGGAAAATCAAACGGCTTCAATATTAATCTGAAAAATATGAGCCGGGAATTTTTAGTATTTTAATATCAAAATGCTGAACTCATGTCTAGAAAATATTTAAAAAGTTGAAAGTTTAAAATAAGGGACATTTTAGAAAGAAAAAATTGAAATTTTACACAAAATGTTAGTTCTTGTTTTCGATAAAAAGCAGTTTTTCTAGAGACCAAAAAGGGACATATTTTGTGATTTTTTTAGCGGAACCATAAAATTAATCGCCATTACAAAATAGGGGTTTTATTATACACATAATTGACTACAACATTTTTCCGATGATGCCTTTATTTCTGGAAGGTCAACGGCCGGACCAACAACTCCTATAATTTTTGAGTCATGATGAGACACTAAAGTTTTTTCGATTATATATAAGAATAGCTATCGAAGGACGTAGTATTTTGTTGATATATTGTTTTTTGTCAAAATGGTGCATTTCTAAAATAAAAAGTATAAAATGAGGAAATCGTCAGAAAATTGTTTATAAAAAAGGAACTATGCAATAAAATTTAAAAAACCTACGTAGTGCCTCAGAAAATATAATTCTAAATATACAGTTAAAAATTCAAGTGAATCGGTTGAAATTTGTTTGAGTTATGAGTCCGGCCGACTTGAAAAATATAGTTTTGAGATAAACGCGTTTAAAATTAGTAGAAAGTCACGACATGAATCAAGAGGGGTTGCACTAGAATTCGAAAATCGAGTACTTAGAGATTTTTCACACCTATAATCTTTTGGAATATAATTTTATAGGTACTAAGGTACATTTTTAACAAAAAAAAATCGATTTTTGGAAAATCCTAGAGTGGCCTAAAGCCTTAACCAGCGATTCCAGGGCTGATTCGTGAGAGGTTCAATTAACATTTTACGTAAAAAAAAATCAATTTTCTTACGCCGCTATATGTATTTGCGTTCTTAAACGCTGTCAATCGGTACATAATGCGGAATCCCCTTGGATTCCAATGTGACCCCATACGTGCAGCTTCCCTATCAATTCCCTACAGGGACGTACTAGGATCTGGGGACTCCGCAACAAATTTCTGCACGAGTAAAACAGAAACTCGGCTCTTCAATGCGTGCCATTGAGGTTGAAAAAATGTTCGCGCTCACCTGACATGTACAATATCGGATATCATATCGATATCTCAGATGGCGCGTTCCTCCGCCTCGTATTCAGGGAACCTCATTATATTTCGAGAGTCCAAAGAGAAACACGCGCGAGATGCGCCCTCTTCGATCGGCACTGAGCACATACGAAATATTTCGAGCCGCGCAAGAAGCAGAAGAAGAGGTACCGATTGCTCCTGCTCCCGCTGTTGCCGCTGTTAGCCTTTCCCCTGTTCCCTCGTTCTCGCTCTCTCCGCGATCTGACACCCCCGGTGCGAAGACGATTTAGGACCTACCGCTCACCGAGGGGCCCAAAAGTCTCTCATGGTGGTCTATATCGAAGCGCACACGGTGCTTGAGTCGCAGTAATCTCTTCTACCTACCATATACACCTGTTGGATCACCAACGGAAGTAACCATGGCCAGGAAGGAAAAAACACACAGAGCCCTCTCTTGATTCTCGTTATCGAATTTTTTGTTAACCCCAAACTATCAGCACCTGCTACTATTCTTCAACATTCAGTTACGTAAAATAATACATTGAATAATTTCTATAGCAATAAACGGAAGTGCGCCTTCCACGACACTTGACAACACTTGAACGTGGCTTTTCGCTTTTTAGTGAAATTTACGGCGGGTGCTTTTAGTAAAAAAATCGTTAGTCGGAACTTAATTGGCGTTTGATTTTTTTCCGGCAATAACTGGTAGGGCTACTCCGACTACTGTGTAACGGTACGCGGAGAAGCTGAGTGTATGATGATTTATGAGCGAACCTCTCGAACGAGCCATTGCTGCTGCACGTTCAACTCGATAAGATGAAATCGATCGTTAAGCGAAAGATTGCGTTTAGCATTTGGAATCGTAAATATGGAGACAGCCTTTTTTTACGATTCACGATCGAGGCGATAGAAAAAGCGAGGATACATAAAAATACGTGTATACCAATTTGATATATACATATATAGACAGCTGATGCCATGTATGGCAGATTTATATTCCCCAAGTCTTAAGAGATCGATCGATTGAGAATTTGCCAGCTAAGATCTCGACCGTTAAATCGAACTTCTCCAGTCTTTATACCGACATCACAAGAATATTGGCTCTCGCATAAAAGCAGCACGAGCTTGTTACAAAGTACTGAGATCCCCATCTTGTTTGCTTATGTTAATTTCCATTAGGCTAGATCTTCGCAATTTCGACAACGCCTCCGCGTCTTCAATAAGTTTCTAGTATCAAACATATATCTATACATAGCGTGTTGCACGACTCGAGTTGCGATCTTCTCAGCAGAGTATGGGCGGGCATTAGCAAAGCCTTCAATAATTTGTCAAAGCTAAGACAATTAATTACAAGGCGACAAAGAAAGACAGGCAGAGAGAGAGAGAGAGAGAGAGAGGGAGAGTGTGAGAGAGAGAGAGAGAGAGAGCATCGTCACATCCGGTTTTTCGATTACAGATCACGAATTATTTCGAGTCTATCCATCCATTATCTACAGTATATATTTATATCTGTACACATATGTGACATTTTTTTCGAAGCCTTCGATAAATCGAGTGGCATGTTCGTAGCGTGGAACGTGTAAGAGTCGCCGGAATTCCAGCGCCACCAAGCGTGGCGATTAATCTGAACGGGCCAACCGAATCCCATTATCTTTCGTGTGTATTCGTTTCTACGCGCGTTGGCCCTTTGAGGACTGGTGGACGCCAAGCGAAGGTGCAAAACCGTAACTCAACGTTTTCCGTTTTGCAATAGCGAGTCTTGTGGAGGTGTTCGATTGCGTGTAACCGCGCGCGGCTCGTGTAACCCAGTATATACTCGAAAATTTCAGCCTCGCGTACCCGCCCGACGGAATACTCGTGTATATATTGCGCTGGCTGGGATTCAAGTGAGAAAGACCAGAAGTCACTCGCGTTAAAGAGAACTCGCAAGGAAAAGCGATTGGTGCGATCTGCATGCGTTTGTACAGTCCACTTGTTTCGCGAAGAAGGCAACATTACCCCAGTACCAGAATACCTGTATACTAATATATACATATATATATATATATATATATATATATATATAAATATATATTCACGGAATAAATTCGAGAAGACGAGGCGTTGCGCATTGTTAACAAACAGCACTGATGTATAGCTTCTCCATTGGCCCAAGAGGTTCTTAGTCCGGCAATCGTTATCCTTTCGAAATCGATTCCACGTTTGTATCGCGCAGGTCGGCCGGGATTATGTTTCAAACACCTTTCGGGTCCTGAACTCACCGACCCACAGCCACGCCTTATCATCGAGGAATCAAGGGAGAGAGAGAGAGAGCGAGTGAGAGAGAGAGAGAGAGAGAGAGAGAGAGAGAGGGAGGGAGGGAGGGAGAGAGCAGAGCAGAGCAGAGCAGAGAGAGAAGGAGAGAGAGAGAGAGAAAAGCGTGCGCAAATCGGAAAATTCCATCGGAAGATACCGTCCTAAGTTCTGAACCAACTGAACATTCATATTGTATCTGTGTACTTTTACACACACACACACACACACACACGCACACACACACATATATATAGTACGTACATAGTTAATGTACCAGCATTTATTTCATTTTGCTTCACGCCGACAGATTTCCGAGCGTCGCGTATAGTATACGCGCTACCGCGGAAGGGTTTACGATTTTCGGGGGTCGCACCCAGTCGAGATCATTAAATTGAGAACCGATATTGGCAACGTTTCTACACTGTAGCTGCCAGGAACATAAATATACACTCTTGCAGGTATTATACATATATATACAGGGTGAGGCACATAGAGTGTTACAGAGCAATAGCACTCAAACTATTGATCATATCCAAAAATGTTTCAGACAAAAGTTTCAGTGTTCGAGAAGGCCGTCATACTGGACCACCCTATTTTTTTATCGGTGGAGGCGCTGAAGCTACGTCAAGATCAACTCCACTTTTTTAAATGGAACCATGTATTTTTTTTCGATGACATTATTACCGATTTTGAGACGAATTCAGCGACCTAGAACACAAGGTCATTCTAGTCACGCAAAGTATAAAAATAGTCGAAAAATCGAAAAATATCGGAATAATCACTTTCAAAGGATCCACTAACCTTGGTTTGGGTCTACCTACAGAAGATGCTCGAAGTGATGACCCTCGACTTGTAAGCACTTGTTTGATCGCTGTTTTCATTTCTTACGATACCAATGTTTCTTATCGGCAGCAAGTACGCATTTTCTGTTGACATATCAGTTAGTCACGCATTACCTTCTAATGTGAGTACATCGGATCGCGAAAATGAATGATTTTCAAGAATCTTTTGATATGTTGATGGTGCTGGGGGAATGCCGTAAACAGTACAGAAACGCCCAAGATTTGTATGCGGCTCGTTATCCGGATAGGCAACAATAATCGCACATGGCTTTTAAGCAATTAGCTGACCGTTTATGTCGCTTCGGTACAGTGAAACAAACACGAGTCAAACGTCGACCGATTGTTAATGAATATAATGCGGTCCAGTATGACGGCCTTCTCGAACACTGAAACTTTTGTCTGAAACATTTTTGGATATGATAAATAGTTTGAGTACTATTACTCTGTAACACTTTATGTGCCTCACCCTGTATATGCTTTAACAAATGCATAAATGGTGGATGATATCTTGACATATATCGAGAATATAAGCTGACATCAAAAAAAGATTTCAAAACAAACAAATCGTATGGGTTCGAATGTATACGTATGTAGATATATATTTGTATCAGGAGTGTGCATTTTAAGGGATTTTTTCTGATAAAAATACGGCTTTATTGTGAAAAAATGGTTACAAATTCATCATTCACGATATTGTCGATTGCTAGCCATTACTTCTACACTGTTTTTTGGTAATAGGTGGATTCCATGTCGAAAGAAGGGCACCTCTTTGGAGGCTATTTACGAATAGACCCTTTTTTGGTAGTGATCGCCTAAGTTTGACACTACAATATATATGGGGTTGATAGTGTTGGATATCATTAAGATTCTTCATGCCTCTGTTCCTCTCTCTCCCTCGCACTCTTGCTTGGGCCGAATAATTGTTGCGCTAGCACTCGCTGCTTGTGGAACACGTTACTCGCGGAGAAGATGATGCGAGAGAGTACGATGGTGCAAGACAATGACAAGACAACTTTTCCTGCCTTCGTTTGATGGATCCGATAGTACTGCGGAAAGACGGGAGGAGGTAGAGGAAAGTGGAAGAGCTAGAAAGGAACTTTGCTGACATTCGCACACTGTCAAAGGTAGCTTTGATGAAAATCGGAATGTCGCGTGGTCCAAAACGCACCGATTCATTTATCAAAGTGCCGATTCCCTTGGCTGCACAATTGGAGGATGAATAAAGACGTAGGATGGGGTGGAAAATGACGACCGAGAAGTTTTGGAACTCATCGTTCTTTGGCATAACCGAGCTTGGTATTTATTGTTCGAAGTATTCGCCGGGTACGAATTATAAAGTTATTAATAAAAAAAATGAGATTTTTATAAGTAATTATAAAAGATTATGATTCTTGTGAGTAATTATTGGAAATTAAGATGTTTGTTGGTTCATTTAACTTCCGGGTACTTTGCGAAGTGAAAAATCATGTGCACGAGTTATACCATGAATGCTATGGGATCGGGAAAGGAAGAAAATGAGTTTGCATTTCCTGCAGGTCTATACACATTTATACGGGAGTTTCTCCGCGCGTCTCCATCATGGCAAGAAGTGCGTACAACCGATTTCCATGCAACCGATTTCCTCCGCGGTTCGCGCCCCTTGATTTGTCGAAAATTTCATGAATTAATTCACGTTGAATCTCACGAGAGGGATGAAAAGAAAACTCGTTTTGGCTTTCTTCTTTCTCACCTTGCCGCGTGCTTCTTTCTTTCCTCCTTTCTTTCCGGGGCTCCTCATCGTGCCCCGCGCGCGTCTTGCCGGCAATCGGTGAATAGGATCGAATTGGAGCGAAACGCGAAATATAAAAGCGTCCGGCATCGCGGTCGCACGAAACTTCTATAATTGATTTCCGTGGTTTGCACAAAGACCAAGGGTCGTGCACGAGCGAGTAAGAACGAGAGACCAGGAGAAAAAAAAAGAAGAAACATGGCGATAGAGTGAGAAGGAATAAGAAAATATGGGCGAGAGACCGTTTGCCTTCAGTTAGCCCGTGGCTGGGGCCTCCGCCTTATCCTCTGTATACTTCACGTTTTTTTTCCATTCGCGATTAAAAATGTATCTGACAATAGAGGCCTCACGTCAAACGTCCAAGGCAGGGAGCTTATTCCACCCGTACAACCTCAAGGTGAAAAAAGTAGCCCTACGTAGGAAAGACCATAGCTATAGACCGAAAGCATGTGCCGTTCCTCAGCAGTCTTTCGGATGGCGAGAGGGAAGGAAAAGGACTCGAGAAGAAAATTTGTTATTAAAATTAATTATTCAAATCGGTAAAATAGCGATATAAGCGTACGCTCTACAGTGTGGCGGCAGTTTCGACGAAATGAATCATAAATTGGTGCCGGTGCACACCCCTTCACGTGGCGCATCCCACCCTCCCGCGCCGCCCTTTCTTCACCCGCCGTCACTACTCGCCCTTATATCAACCCTTGCCCGGCCCTTCCTTATCCACCCGGAGAATCTACCCTTAACCCTTTATTTTCAGACACGCGTTTCCGGGCGTCTTTCGCGGCTGGCACAAAACCGCCCTGATTTGTAGGTTAAGTGTACGTGAGAACATTTTTTTTCACTTGGTGTCCGTTACAGCTTCGACCATTTGGGTCTCGCAGGTTGCTTGTTCTTCGTACTTTGAGATGGTAAGATCGTATTCTTCTTGTTCCAGAATGTTCCTTGTAAAAATCGATCCCCATGAATGATCAGTCGGAAATTTTATTTGTTCTTTTATATTTCTCTCTCTCTCTCCCTCTCTCTCACCTCTCTCTCTGCTAGTCTCCATTGCACTATCTACATTACATTAGTTCCTAATTTTTATATTTATTTTACTCATGCTTTTGAATTGTGTTATTTCTTGTCGCGATATTTTTATTTAAATTTTTCATTAAGTTATACCTCTTCTCTGCTTATATATTTTAATTATATATGCTTTATTAGCGAAGTGCGGTTAGGGACTCATAGGAAAGGGTTTAATTGGAAAAGGTGATACGTAAAAACCCGCAAGGGTTTTTACCCTTAGGAACTCAGGAAAAAACTCAGGACAAAAAATATATTTTTTTATTTAATACTATGCGAATGCTAAATATGTT
This sequence comes from Ophion ventricosus, assembly GCA_963932345.1. Lineage (NCBI taxonomy): Eukaryota > Metazoa > Arthropoda > Insecta > Hymenoptera > Ichneumonidae > Ophion > Ophion ventricosus. The sequence continues at coordinate 21,959,509 of OZ010716.1, read as the reverse complement.
ATGCCAATGATGATGTTATCTTATTATACTTTAGGGTAGAGTCACCAAAGAGTGCGCGCTACCAAAGAGTACGCAGTGTTTTCAATTGTGTGATTTTTTCTTGTGTTGGCAACGCCACCTAATCTTTGAGTGGCATATGTCGTGTCAAGATGTTGAAGAACAACTCGCTTCGTTAAGTTATTTATGTCCAATTTTATGACTAATAATAGATTTACTATATATTTGATCTAAGAATTTTAAACAGATTTTGTAAGGTTTGCGATTAATTTGCACCCAACAAATGTTACTATACTTGAAATTTGTGATCCAAATTTTGTTTTTATTGGAAGGTTATGTCGCCGTTTTGCTTGCTTACGAAAAATATAGTGACCATAGACTAAAAACACGTATTTGGTAAGAGTACGCACCCAAAGACTGCGCAAGCGTACTCTTAGCTTGTATTCACTTGTAATATGTGCCAGGGCTGATGATCTCACTCCGCTCTTATGCACACTCTTAGCTTCTATGAAAGGTTCTCACTGCGTACTCTTTGCAACATAGCACCCTAACAGTGCGCACGGGACGAGTTATAAGTATAACCCTTTTTTAAATATTTTTCAAAATTGTTCCTTAAGATTTATATTTAAAATAATGTTCCTAAATGACCAAAGCTTAATTTGAATAAGACGTACAAAGCGTATAAACAAAATTGATTTTTCTATAAATAAAAGTGTATGGAGTGCGTACTCTTTGCTGACTTTACCCTATATTTTTATTTTCATTGCTTTACGTAGTGTTTTGATACTTTATTTATTTATTTTTCTTACATGTACCTTGTTACCTAAAAATTATACAAACGCATATAACAAACCATCAATTAATCAAACAATCTCTTTTCCTCCTTCCCTCTCTCTCGCTGTCTCTCTTTCCCTCTCTTTCTTGAGTTCGCGTTTACTCGTATCGGATGGCCGATTTGCATGAGCAAGAAAATCCTTCGGTTAAATCCCAAATCCGAGTATAGAGGTATGTGTGGCCGTCTTCCATGCGCGCTCACCGTGCCACCCCCTCGTCGTCCTCGTCGTCGTTGATTTTCATGCCCAACGAGGAGAAGATCCCTATCTCCGGGCGCGGATTTTCTCGCTGTGTGCTCTCTACTGCTGGCAAACCACACAGCCTCCGCGTGTACCTTCCTATCGAGAGCGCATTTTAATGCGAGTCTAATTTTCGATTTAATTTCGGTAAAAATCATCCAGACGTCTCGCTCGCTCTGGATTCGTTTTCTCGCTTCCTCTCTTTGCTCTCGTACTCTCCTTGTACCTTCTTCGTACACCTTATTCTATATATCTCGGTCGATTTTCACCAAAACGACGCGCAGGAAATTCCGACATTCTGAATATCGGAGGAAAGTTCCAGCGTCGAGTCTCCCTCTCTTTCTCTTTCTCGCAGAGCCTCTTTCTCTCACTGGCTCGTATTTGCATAACGTTTCTGCGGCCTTTTGTGTCTGAAAACGGGTAGCTCTGTGCACCGCCGAACCGCCCCCCCCCCCTTCACTGCGAGCTCGCCAGGATGCGGTGGTGTAAAATGCGAAGGTAAAGTGGTATTCCGAATGTCGTTGCTCTTCGTGGATTTTCCCCGGGGCTGAAGAGTCATAATAATTCTTAATTAATATAATGGAAATTCTCATCCATCTGCCGTCGTCCGAGCAATTTCTGAATTGCGCTCCACGTGTGCTAGCCATTTTTTTTATAATATTTTCCGTTTGGCTTATGAGTTAATTTTGTGCAGAGCATACATGGCTCCTGGAGTATTTATCACTCGAGATAAATTTTCTACTCCATCGCAACCACGAGCGAATTTTTTTTAAATTTTTTTTTAAGGGGTACCATTTTTTTCGATTCTTTCGAAATTCTGCATTGTCAGGATAGTGACGAGCGATATTCTGCGAGCAAGACCCAGAGATACCTCGTTTACACGAAGTTTTAACGTTGACTAAGAAGAAAAAAGAATGGAAGAAAAAGAAGCCGGTTAGCGCGCTCCGGCATAACTCAATTTGTAGCCAATATTATTTTATCGCCGTGTATTTTTTAATTACTACGCTTCAACGCGCCTGCTCTCTCGTTGGCTCGCTACTCTCCGTCTCGCAGGCTACGTGTACCCCGGGTCTTCTTCGACTCTTCAACGACTCCCCGCGGACCCTATATCTCGAGAAAGTCCTCGTTTCTTATTAAGGATCTCCGCTCATCCCGCGCTCCTCGCTTGTTCTCTCCTTCGGCTCACCTAAACCCCTTGAGGATCGAACTTTTACCCTTCTCCACTGACCTGGCGTGGATTTATTTCATTATCAGACCCGCGGCGTTTCTCAACACTCCTTGAGCTCAATGACGATCCAGGGCGATTGCGAATGCGAAGTAGTTGATCGCAAAGAGGCGTCAACTTAATTCCAATTGTCTCTCTGTTGAACCTGTCAATTATAACTATCAGTTTGACTTTCCGAACCGATCCTCTTGGCTAATCGATCGGTCCAGTCCACCGCAATCCCAAATTTAAGCATCACTCCACTTTTTCCACAAGTCTCCACGCGTCTCTGGGCATTGTGAAAAACGTGCAAATAAGTCTTCGCTAAAAGTTCGACAAAAAACGCCCCCGCACTCATTTCATTTTCTCCCATGTCAACTGGATTACTTGCATTTCGCGTGGAAATTTTTTTCTCAGAGTTTCGCGACTGGTTGGAAAAAAGGAAAAAGTCGAAACGGCAAAAGTTATCGTGGTGTGGTGTCAGCCAGATGTTGGGTATCCGCAGAGCAAAAGGGTTGGCCGGAGAGGCCAATAAAGGGCCGGGAAAGATGTATGCGCTAATAATCGAAGAAAAAAAGTGTCCAATGAAAGAAATTTACGACTGGCTCTAATTAAGGAAGGGTTCTCTCTCTCCTAGCTGCTGTAGTAAAGCTAGCACGTGGTAAAGGTTTCTTCTTCTCTCCACCCTACCCCCTTGACCTTTCTCTCGCTCGCTGTTTCTATCTTTCTTTTTCTCTCTGTCTCTTATATTGCGCTTTGCACTGAACCCTTTTTCTCGGCTTAAAGCCCTAGGAGTGTGCTCCATTCGCCTGGAAGGATTAATTAATTCAGAATATATCAATTAAGAATAAGGTTTATTCTACTGTGTGCGGCCGCGACTGCTGGACCGTTATGTATATATATATACGAGCAAAATTATACATACTGTATATACGCCCCCCCCCCCCCTTTTTTCGCACTCGGAGGCCGCACGCTTTTCCCTCGTTCTGTTCGCCCACTCCCCTCCCCCTCCTCGCGAGCCCTCACGCCCTTCGCGAAGCACGAGTTCTCCTTTTTATTGCAAATTGGACGTGAAAAATGACGCCTTGATTAATCTCGCGGATAATTTAAAAACGAAGGGGTTGTGCGCCGTCCCAAGGCCGGGATAAAAATTCAAGACGCGAAATTGCCAATCAACGCGCCCGCGCGGGGCTGTACGAGGGAAAGAAGAAAGACGAGGGGGTTGTAGAGACGCGAAGAGACGATGGTACGGCAAGGGACGGTTTAAAGAAAGAAGAGGATGGCCAGTCGTTGCAGTAACGTTTAAGAATTATGCCTTTCGTCGTGATTTCATCGCTTCGACGCCCCCACACCCCTCTCCACATCGCTCTCTTGATTTATCGCCTCGTTTCTTTTTTTCCCCCCATAAGTGCGTCACGCGGATATCGTTTATTCGTTAATTGCTCGGATCCTATCAATCGAGAATTGTTGTGCCGATTATTTTTCGTATGACATCGACCGATCCACCTGTGAGGATCGTCCGCCAAAGAGGGCTGCAATCCGAAAGCATAAATACCATCTTGACTTTATCGATAATGAAAAGTGAGCGCTGCGGTTTGCGAGTCGGCGCAAATGGCGGTGCGATCGGGTCGAAGATACTCACTGGAGCAGGATATCCAAGAAAGAGAGAGAGAGAGGCGAGCGAAACCTTAATTTGTCTTTTGATACGTGAGTATCAGACCGATCAAGCAGATGCGCGTATCGGTCTCGTCCTCTCAGCTCCCAGTAATTTTCCTCTCACGATCGCGATCGTTCCCTCGATCCAATTTGATCGCCAACCGTGCCGATCGCAAACCTCCGTTGAGTCTTGTGTCCCGAGAGTTCTCGTTCGTAGAAAATAAATCGCGAATGATTTCGTGGCTTATTCGAGCTCGGAGAGCTTCATACCCAATGTATCCAGCAACATTCCCGGCGATGACGACCGGGAGATGCATCAACGTTTTCGGTCCGTACTACTCGCGGGACGAGCCACTCCGTTGTGTTCTGACGTGTCGTATACTCTCGGCTGTAAATACGCCGGGGAGTCGATAATTTAGTAAACTAATTAGCAGCCTCGCCGACAAAGCCCGAGCGATCTGTTAAGATTCCCGCGGGTGAGGAGCAACGTCTCTGTCGCGGCAGAGTTCTCGTTTTTACCGATCGACCCTCCCGCCGGCTATTTGTCCATTCTTTCTCTCTCGCTACCTCGTCCCCCTCTTATTTGATTTTATTTCTCTTCTCGGCGCAGCTACCTACTCGCCACACTCGATCTCCTTCTCGATCCTTGCCTTTTTTTCTCGCTTCGTTCTCGTTTTTTTCTTTTTTTTCTACTTCTTCTTCTTTTTTTTGCGTATTCCTCTCATTCGTCTTTACGAGTCTCCGTGTGGACCGACGAAACCGCTTCCCACGGGGACGCGTGTCTTTAGCCGGCCGTCTTTCTTCGTGTGCGTGTGCGCGTCGAGGTCGCCCGCGGGTGATCAAAGTTGAGAATCGATCGATGAGAATTGATGGGAAAGCAGGCGTTGATGAACGAATCGCCGAAGAATTTATGCTCAGTCGCTTTTTACGTATACCTGCGGGATATTCATGCTCGGAAGGCTCGGAAAGATCGTTAGACTAATATTTTATTGCATAGATGAAATGCAAAGTGAGAGAGAGAGGGCGAGAGAGATTCAGAAAAGTGAGAGGACGTACGATAAAAGCTACGCTGTAAAATATATTTCGTTATTAATTCCAAAGTTTCGGTAATAACGCTAATAAGGGAATGCGCAGACATGAATATCAAAGGGTACGAGAAGATAGGAGATTCTTCATAGCGTTGCAAGTAGTCACTATTCACGTTAATTATTAGCAGTTAATTGGGCCACCTTTGACAGATAAGTTGTCGTAATTTCCGCCCCGGAGTCACGAGCGCTTGTCTTTATACCGTACGTCATTATGGATACGTGTACGAGCAGTAACCGCGCCGACTCCGATAGATAAGGCAAATGAACACTTGCGTCATCGGATCACAGGCAGAAAAGGTTCAGCGATGGTAGAAATGCGAGGAAGCGTTGCCTTGCTTCTCTAACTAACCGAATCGACAAACGCTCCAGTTTGGCGAAATTTCCTTGCCTTTGGGGCAAAAGGCTGCCGGCGCTTTCTGCTCCCACGCACGTTGTGCAAATTCACGGAACAGTCATTCCCGAACAAAGACATCATATTGACTACGTGTTGCCAACTACGAAAGTGATCAGCAAAGGACTTGCTGGGTTCAAGCTGAAATTTCGATCGTCCCATTAGGTCGTTGGTAATGGGGCATCCCTCGATAACTTGATTGAATTGCAAGTCATCTGCACATTGAAAAGCCTACGGCCATTTGGAATGGTCAAGATCCCTGATGGATGCCAAAGCCCAAGGACTGTATCAGTGGAGCAGCTTGCGTTAGAAGGCTACGTGTATCAGATAATTGAGAGAGAGAGAGAGAAGGCGACAAGTGTGTGGGTCACGTGAGGCGGCTCAGGGAAGGGTTGGATCAGATAAGGGGTATATATGCTTGAAATGAAGCAACGAGCACACACGTAATATCAACCGCGCATAACAGCGATGTGTAGGAGGAAATGGTAGACTGCGGAGACGCAAGTGAACCAGAAACCATCATAAAGGTTCGGTTTTCCCTTTGATATACGAGGAACACCGGTGGCCGCTCGATATACGTGGATACAGAGGAAGAAGTGGGCTTGCACTTGTACGTCAGGTATACACGAGAATCAACACAGGTAAACGTATTTAGTTAGACATATCATTCGCTTTCCACCTATTGTCTGCTCGACGAACAAACTTGATATTTGTTTGAATGCTGAGGGGGCCACCGCGACCCATCAGCTTCAGCCTCCGGGGAGTGTATCATAGTGCCACGGAGCTTACAGATGTGTATACCCCGTACCTGTAAATGTGCATGTATTATCGGCCGAACGGGCAAAGAGGGATCAGGGCAGGCTGAGGTCTACAATGAGAGGGTGGATTCGAATCCTTTGTAAGCCACAAAATGCTCTTCGCAATTATTCCGAAACGTTTTCCTCTCCGCGTGGCCCTGGACCGGAAGCTTGTACTGCTCTGCTGTGCTCGGAAAGTGGATGCAAAATTTATCTCTACTCGTCCATCTATCCATTTGTCCGTTCATTGTGGTATAGCCATCAGGTCGCTGCGGTAGACGCGATAAGTATTCCATTGTGGTGGATACAGCGTAGAGTATTGCGTGGTGGCCACGTTGAGATATACAGAAGGCGGGAAAACAACCGAACTTATAGTGGCACAATGATCCGCCTGTCGGTATCTGACGACGGTAATTACCGAAACATCTCGCTGGTCCAAAAATAATTGTCCCCAATGCGAGGTACGGTTGATGGTCACGTGATCAGAGCGGAAACTTATCACGGTAACCCGAAGAGGCATCCGCCTAAAGATACCGCCAATCTTGGATCACACTGCAGAAAGTCGTACATACCAAAAGGCAAAGCGTCATGGTCAGCGGGACGAGGAAGACCCGAGAAGGTGGATGGTTGCAACGCGCCAACAGGAGCTGAATCGGACGGCCGCACCGACGTGCCTCGATAGATTCATCGAATACTATCGAAGGAATTTCGAGAACAATCCCAGCGCGCCCAATCGACACACGCATCGGGCATCCTTTGGCTGATGCTGGGAACTTGTCCCCCTAGCGCGTCTCAGCATGCGGTTAAACGGCAAAGAGAGCCCGAGTGGACAGTCTCTCCGCATTGCCAGTATCGCTCTTCATCCTCACCGATTCTCTATCCTCCTTATCCCCAACGTACAGCTCGTAGTCCAATCTCATTCCTTCGGTCCCGTGTTCGTTTTCGTCCGAAGCATTTTTCAAAGGACCAATGTAAATTCATTACTGGTTGAATTGGCACATAGCCAAATGGTATAAAAGAAGTCAGACGAAGTCAAAGAAGAAGAAGTGGCAACGATGAGAAGAGCGGAAAGGGGACCAGAAGGACAAGGGCCCGTGTGAGAACCTTCCTCGTCGGTCTTAAATCAAGGAGCCTACTATGAGCCTAATTCCCGCAAGAACTCACGTTGGGGCGTTGTTCCCAGGATCAGCTGGCCGACTGACGGCATTTCTCGCGCACATACCATCCTCGTACCTCATCGACCGGTTTCAACTTGGGTACTGTGTCCCCAACACATACGCCGCCAATCAGTTCTCCACAGAGATCTACTTACCGAATCAAAAGATTCACGCTGGTGCGTTTTTGCTTGCTATTGATGGCCTTGCGCCTGAATATCGGACGGACCGTTCCATCGGATAATTTGTTAGATCAGGTGAAAACCGAGTTACGGCACCAGACCTATCGCAGGTAGATTCTTGCCCTCCCTTTTCCCTCGCGCATCCATAAAACTTGCGAGATTAACTGTTCCAAAGTTGAACTTCACCTGTCCGTATTGTGGCAGGTGATGCAATTTCCGGTGTTTCCACGACTGTATTAAATGACTGAAAGGTGCCCAAGACATATGAAATTTTTGGTCTGGACCCACCTGTGAGCGTGATGTTTTTATGGTTAACGCAGACATTGGCTCGAATGGTATTAAAAGTCTGAAGTGTTCGAATGGAGAGGAGCACAATGTTATTCCTTCAATTGCGTAAGCCCAATCGGATTGGTCCTTCTTCCCTTCTCTCATCGATGGGAAATCAGATCCCTCATTCATCCCCGAAAATACCGTTGGGGCACCAAAATGGACCGGCTGACGCTGTTCAATGTTCGGAAGCATCTCCCGCAGCAGCGTTCCGCCAGCAGTGTATCATGTACCTTCGATCTACCTGCGAAATGCGTACTTGAACCGGAAAATCTAAATTACCCGAAGGTCGTAGACCTTGGGAATTCCGCTCGCACGTACACGTCGATCACTGGACGTGGCCGCACATGCAACTGTCTTACGATTCTTGTGCCCAGGCTCGCGTGGATTCAACCACAAGCACAAATAACGCAAACATATCGAAACTGCACGCCCTTCTTTATTGACTCTGTCTTGCTTCCGCGAATGCGAGTAACGATTCCACCGTCGTTATCCTTTTCTCACCAGGCTCTTACGTGAGTATCCAGAAAATGTCGTCAGTTCAGTATCATCATGCCGGTACATTTCTTACCGAGTAAGTACAGGTATACCGTAAAAGAGATCGCCTCCGCCGCGTTCTTGTCAGCTCCAACGTGCCCTACCCGGAGCACTGGTGATCACCTGCTACCTGCTCCATACCGACTGCCTCTTTGCCCTCCACTTGTCTCTCCTTTTTCCTTCTCTCTCGCTCTCCTTGCCGCTGGCAGGGACGCGGCAAGATAAGACAAGAACACGTAGAATGCGGATCGTGAAGAAGCGACGACCTTGGCTAGGTCGAGCACACGTCGTCACGTACGCGGTAGCAATGATTAAGTCGTGTGTGAGACAAGCGAGTCCGCGTGGATTCTCCTCTTCGATCGGATACTCTCGAATGGTATTTTCGACCTTGGCACCTTCCTTTCCATCTTTTTACAAGTTACTCAATGATCGATCACCCCAATTGCCATCACGGACATGTCAAGGTATCTTCCCATTCGACTCATCGACCGTTCGATGGACTTAGGTGGTACTAATGGCCCTCTCGCTCTCTTTCTCTCTCTGGACCAAATTACTTTATTCTTGATTTCTCTCCACGAAATGGCTGAAACGCTTGCGAATCATGTCCGTAAGTCATTCGACCTTTGCCAGTGAAGAATATTAACAGGAAAGTTCTTTTAACCGGGGGAAAATACGGTGCTGCTCAAGAGAAGCCGGAAATTCGTTCTCTCGCGAATTAATCCCAACGCCAACGTTCTTTGCACAAGTGTATAGAAAGGGGGAGGGGCGTGATCCATTTGAGTGAGACTATATCGTTGACGGAATATACGTAGTGTATACTCGTTGGAACGTGGCTTAAACCCTTCTTTCCCTCAGCGGGAAAAGGAAGAAGAGTTGAGTCCACGAGGGTTTGAGGGTGGCAGGAACGCGGTAGAAAGGGAGCACACAGTGCCGGGCACTTGCGGAAGAGAAGGCAGCGAGGTATCGGGTTTGAGAGATTGAGAGAGGGGTAGACAGGGTCTCCGGTCCATTGTCGCGGCTAAGCACAGATTTATCGTTGCGCCCGGGACTCTCGTCCATCCCAAGGTTCTCTGGAAGAGCTCCGGGATACACTCGCTTTCCAGAGCCGCTCTGGTTCCCGGTAGTCGATCTCTCAACTGTAAGTGTGTATGTTAGTGTGGACCTCGGGGCATCCGTACCAGCGCGTACATACCGTCTTCAACCTATTCGCTACATACTGTGATACTCCTACCGGTAGCAGAGTCGGGTGTGTTTAACGCAGCTTCCCCTACTGCACCCCAGCCCTCCGCGGACCCTTAAGTGAAATACATTCATCGAGTATTCTATTAAGGATCCTGCACTTCGTGGATAAACCGGAAAACGAACGAACGTTACAGCCAGTTCCGAGGCCGGTAGCGCGGATGAAAAGTACAGTGCAGGAGCAAAAGGATAGAAAGCTGAACCGGGAAAAGCTGCGAAGCTTTCCATCCTCCTCCATTTCCCTTCCCCACGTTCCATTAGCTATCCCGGCAGCCGGGATCGCGCTTCGAGGATCTTATCTCCTTGACGTCGCGTATACTACTCGCACCCGACCTCCGGAACCAATTTCTTGTTTCGCAAAATCTCCCCAGCTTTCTTCCTTTCTATTCATTCCTGCGTTCCACTCTTTCGCTTTTTTCTTAGTCTATTCTGAACGGTCCGCCGCTCCGAACAATGCGCTGAGACTTGACATCGAAAAACGCCACGTTCCGTTCTTGACTTCGATGTTCCATTAGATTTTTCCGATTAACTGGAAGCTCCTGTAACCAGACATAGATCCGATTCCTCAAAGACACGGTTCTTTTCGCTCGCCAGCCATCGCATTGTCTTCCCGCAGCTGGATTCATTCCAGAGCCCAATGTTCGCAGCATCCTCAATTACCTTGTCAAACGCGAAAATCTGAGAGACGGGGCTACTCGAAAGACTAGCAATTAGGCTATTACCTACGGCGTGGCTACCCTCCAACTATGTAAAACCTGGTCGGCTGGCCAGCGTTTCTCAGAGGGTGCGGTACTGCAGCGTGCGATGAGCAGCCGCTCGAACCTGCCTGAGAGTCTTCATTTTCGATGACTATTGCGAAAACAGAATGGAACAACGTGGTGAACAGCCATGATCGCTGTAGTTTCCAGTATTCGCTCCTCTCGACCAAGCACGTAACGAGTACTCGCCTTGCAATAAGAAACACTTTGACTGGCGAACGTAGTATTTTAATATTCTCTAAAACTACATGTACATACATACACATCCATACATGTATGCACACTAATGCGGAAAGACATTAAATTGACACGTAGATACGTGTAGTTTAGGGGGAGAAAGAGAACTGGCGAGTGGTGCGCATCTTTTAAAGGATAATGACACGTTGGACAGGGAGGAGCACGCGCTGCCTGCACTTGCCAGGATATGATGAACGATAGCACACACACACACACGTACACAGCTATAACCATTTTTCCCAGAGCCTCAGCTAATGGTACCAGATCTACAATCTATATGTATGTGTGTTCCATGGATGAGTCGAGTCGACGAGCGTCGTAAGAATGAAGGTGCACAGGCATCGTATACGCGTGGTTTGCGAACGCAGCTGTCCGTCGATGGTGAACGCATCTACGGTAGTTCGTTTCTCGCTGTGTGAGTGTGCCTGCATGTTTGTGTTCTGTACGCCAAACTCAACCGAGAAAACGATAATTAGCTCATTTCAATAATTGACAGGCCCGCCGCGCCACACTCGCCACAGTTGTAACGCATCTGGCGTGGTTTCGAACGAAGAAGAAACGGTTTCCTATACACGGTATCTATCTGTATGAACTTAACGCGCGTGTGTGTGTACGTGTGTGTCAGTGTGTGTGTGTGTGTGTGTAGATACATAGCCAATGTGGCATCAGCACTCGCGTCAAAAGTACTGCAGAGTGAAACAACCGCCCGAGTTACGGGTGTAGAAATTGCATTATGCCAGAGGTTTCAGGGTCTTTACGCGGCAATAAAACGGACATCGCCTATCCATCGGCGAAGAAAGCGCTTGCCACCGCTATACGTACGCAAACGTCCATCGTTTCCTCATGAGTTGTGGAAGCACAAAACTGAGCATCGACGCGGACATAAAGAGAGGAAGAGAAAGAGAGAGAGAGAGAGAGATGGCCGAATAAAGTTGCTTCGTGGTTGGAATATATGTATATACCCTGTATAGAGCATCCAAGCGTTCCAATGTTTCGCGGCTGTTGCCAGCGAAAAATCTTTCAGAGCTCACCATGGACGCGGCTAAACTTGTTCTAATGCCGATGGTAACGATCCACCGCGTTGGTTATCGTCCGCGCAATTATTGCCGTTTACGCGGCCACTCGAAGCCACGGTAGTAAAGCCACCACGGCAAGATCCCGCTCGAATTGCTCTCGCCTCGAAACAACGGAGAACCTCGCGCATAGCTCGGGCAATATCGACGCCTGCGAAGATCACTCGCCAGCAGAGAAAAAGAAAATCTCGCAACATCGACGATGCAAATTCTGCTGCGCAGAAAAAAAATATATATATTTGTAAGTAAATAACCATACTGAAAGGCCGGAAGTGAACATTCGCAACACAATGAGTGCTCGTATGCAAGGTTTGTAATACATGTATCTATCAACTGTGAAAAAGATGCATTTGCGCGCCAGGTGAAAATCGCTCACAGCTTGAATAGGTAAAGTGCACGCAGCCCATATATATATATATATATTCTAAATTCTTACATATGTATGCATTCGTGCAATATGTATGATTACTCGGCTCTTAACGACGAACGAAAAATGGCAAATCGTCGCTGCTCAAAAGATCGCAGTTAAAGTGATAATTGTATGTCATTATATTGATGAGTATGTATATATATATATATACATATATATACATATGTGCCTGTGTAGTTTGTAACGCAGTTCGTGCCTCGCTCGAGCATTTCTTCAATAATTTCCATGTTTCCCGATATATATGACCTGTCCAAATGCTGGTTACTCCTGAAACGGCGAATTTTGCACGTTTGCACGTGATGACGGAAAAAAACATATTTCAAAAATTATGTCCGCAAGTATTTCCTTCGAACAGGAATCGTCAAACAAATCATGTTCTTGACGTTTTCAGAAATCATTTATTCCAGGATCTCAAAAAGATAAGGTGAAAATTGGTGCTACAGTATAACTGTCAAAACTTATATATTTTAATAACAGAATTTTGAACAAAATTCTTTACATTTAATAAACAATATCGAAAAAAAAACAATATCTAAGCCTGAAAGACTTATATTTCCTGGAGAAAAGTGATATAGGTCATTTATTCCACGTAATTATATTTAAATTGAATAGAGATCGTTCGAACGAAGAAAATATGTATTTAATACGTATTTCAAAACTCCGTCTTGTGCTACGATTCCGTTGAGGATATCCCTTCTAGGGAATCCATATCATATCCCGATCGGGATCCGATCGGAACTTAGATATCGCTGAAAAATTCCTGCACGGGACTTTGCAAATTGTCAGAGTTGCTCTTTGTTTTTTATTTATTATCAAATTTGCCAATCCTTCGGATCAGGAGCTCGTAAACATGAATGTGCACTCGGAGATCGGAGAATGGGTATTGATCCTAAACATAGAATACATGAGGAAAGTGGAGTAAAAAGTCGGGAGTAATTGATATATTTATAAATTTTCGATTATACGGGAACCGAATACTTCTGGAGAATCGTGTGTGTACCGTCGTCGATATGGTGTGCTTGGTCGGCGCATTCGAGGATGAATGGCGCATGCAGAGATTAAGACGTGTGCGCGTCCAACGCTCGGTTAGTTTTCTTCGGGTACATGGTCGCCGCGCTCTACCCGAGTGGTACACCAGGCGAAGCTTTACGACTGTACACGTGTACATGAAGCTCCCTGTATTCTATCTCACCGCTGCTCGCGATATTTATTTCATAAACAAAGTTCTATGTGCGACCAAGCATATTCTCGAAGAGAGTGGGAGATAGGAACGGGGAAAAAGAGGGCGAACAGGGGGTGTAAGTCTGTAGGCTTCGTACCAGTAATGGCCACGATATATTAGGAAAGTTTCGTCGGTCCTGCGGAGTTTGACGTCTTTATATAAGAGAAACGATACCGTGAGCCCTAAACCTCCATTCGAGCCCATATTTCCGAGCTTCCGCTCACTTTACTTGTATCTATATACATAAAACTCGCGCGCCTCCACCCCGTCGTACCCCCCTTTATCGTGTTCATACTATCGTTGCAAGCACACTCGCACGAGCCGCGATAAATAATCGGACCCGAAGCCCTGCAACATCGCGAGCGTTTTTATCGGCAACCGAGCCTCTAATTGTACTCCCTACTTTATATCCCAACCACTACCCCAACCATCACCTCCCCCCATCCTCGCTCAACCGAGTTATTCGATCTTCAATTCATCCCGGAATACACACATGAACACGCACTCACACAGAGACAAATGCATACTTCGTGGCCTTCGAGTTATATGAAAGGCGATCTCCTTATCTGCCTGGTCACGAATACGTCACAGCACGCGACCACTCTTCGATCCCGTGGCGCAAAATTACCGCCGTCACATTCCTACCGCAATCTCCGCGCTCGTTCTTTGGTGGCTGTTTTTTTGTTTTTTTTTTATCTTTCCGCTAAAACGTAGCTTCGAGGACTTTCCGCAGTCGATAACACTCGTGGCGACCACTTCCGGATCCGCCGTCAATTATATTCTTGCGGATAGATTTTTCGGCAGTGATTTTTGCCTAGCATGGCATAATTCTCGATATTGTTTGTTGCAGATTACGGTATTGAAAGTGGCCACTCAATAGTTTGGATACTCGATGCTTGTAAAACAATGAAACCGAAAGTTGCTATTTCAATATTTCCTAGTTTATCCTTGGGGACTTTTGCGACTCCAATTTTTTAAAAATATTTTACAGCCAATTTCATACCCCGTTTTTGTAGAGCCACGTCGAGTACGAGCAATCGATAGGAATCACGCCTAAAAAGCAGGACGATTATTATTTTTCTATTTCGATGATCATTTCGGGCCGACAACGTCAGGATTTTCCGCACCATTAATGTATAGTTTGGCAAGTTTGAATTTTATTTTATTGGACAATATATTGATAAGCAATGAAGTTATTATTATTTAAACAAAGTGCCGCCATGGCTACATGAGCAATCAATGTTGGTGGTTATGGCAAGTAGGGTGATCGCAAATGAATAATATATACTTTTGATAAAATATACTTTCAGTATAATAATTAAATGTTCTTATGGCCGTATACTTTTGTGAGATGTGTAAAATTACGAAAATGGTTAACTGTAGAGAAAAAAATTCGATTTTCAACCGAAACGACTTTAATCATTTGTTATCAACATATGAATGGACATGTCAGAAGATCATCTGGTCATACGATAGAAAATGTTATCAATTATACTGTGTCCCATTTTGAACTTAATCGGACGAATAAATTTTGCGACACCACTATCAAAATTGCATAAAACATAGTTTCGAGAAAAACACAAATGAAAAAAGGGTAAATCGGAGCCGGGCGCTTCGACCCGTCGCAAAAATCGTCATAAATCGGTCAAATTTTGGAATTATTCAGGAATCATTGTATCAAATTAAAATTAAGACCCTAGGCCATAAAACTACACAATAAAACAATCGTATTTTTTTTTATTTCAAATTATGCGATAATTATGAAAGTATTCAATAATCGATCGCCGACTACAACAACAGTACAACCGTAATGATGAGTATGAGAGACGAGGAGCGGAGAGCAGGAGACACCAAACGGGTCAGCCACATTTGCTCGTTGTCGAGTTAAGGTCGACGAATCACTAATTCGCGGCGGCTCGAGTCAAGATTGCACATAGGACACGGGCATCCGTAATCTGGCAAACGCTGGCTTCACTCCCGAGGATCGTAATACGTCCCTTAAGGTTTACAATATTTATACGCTTATCTCTCATATGTAGGTCTCGTAAACTCGAACCGTCACGCGGAATTCCCTTTCATTACGTACCTACATACACAAGTCTCCACATCCCCATATATGTATCTTTGTGTCAGCAATGGTGGTGGCGGTCGTGTGAGCTTTTTTTTTCTTCTTCTTCTTCTTCTTCATCAAATTAGTCATGTAATTTATTCATGCGCATTGGGATTAGCCCGGTGCAAGGGCGATCTTCAGTGCATTCTGGCACGCCACCGTTTCACGTTATATCCCGTGCATGATAATTACAACGATAATGAGGGTTTACGATAGAAGCGTGGCCGCTACCGCTGCTACTGTTCGTTCGTTGTGCGGCCACCGAGGGATATCCTCGCGCTCAGTATTTTCTGCAGTGCACACAGAAAGATCGTTCGTTGCACTCGTTGTCGCCATCGTCGTTGTCCTCAGGACCCTCGGGGGACCAACGATGACGGGAACGCGACCACTGCCTCGCTTTCCACCGGTCTCTCTCCATATATAAATATATATATATATATATATATATATATATATACACCTGTGCACTTATATCGCCATACGTATATACGTGGGTATGATCGCGTATGCAAATGATCGTACGCGCAAGAGCAAAACCCAAGTAATACGAGATATTACGTGCTATTGCGTATTTTTTTTTTTATGTAATTGAAAAAATTGTCAATTGGTGAGTATGCAGCAGGGCGAATGGAAATTATTTAAAAAATTGTATTCATTGACCAATATTACCATTTCAATTCTTCCATATTTATACTTTTTTTTATGTGCCGGCATTTTTGGGTTGTTGTAACGGGCTTTTTAGTTGGAAAGAAAATAAATATGGCGAATAACGAGGAGAACATCGAAACGAAACGTCGACTGCCGCTTCGCGCACTCGGAGGCGTTCGAGTTAAGAAAACTTCGACAGTTCACTTGGACGCGGGTAATAAAACAAAAAGAAAAAAGTATGGCAGACAGCGGATAATGACCGTCCTCCTTCCGGCTGACGAATGCGCCACCCTGTACACGCTGCAATTTAGGACTTATTACGTTCAATTTATCGTGCAATCAAAACTCCGCTTCGTGTGCCAAATTGTACTCGTGATAAATTTCTTTGAATACTTAATTCCAGAATTCTCCTATTTCTGCCACCGACCCCCATCCAGCCCTCTTCGGCGTACACTTTTCGTGGTTCGAAATATTTATGCATCACAGCAATGATCTCGTATCAACTTTTTGTACTCTTCATTTTTGTCATTATTTGCCTGGCAGCCCGAGGATGAGAGGACTAAAAAATTAAAAAAAAATAAAATCGTGTTTTCTATTCCTTTTATTTAAGGCAGTATTGTTGTCCAGAGCGTTGCTTTGAAGGTGATTTTCAGGATGAAATAACTGGTAAACAGTTCCAGTTGCTTTCTGAATTTTTTTACACATTTTCATTGATCCGTCAAGAAGATGTATTATCGTGTACTTTTTTACGTTTGTTTACAACGATGCACGGCAAACGTCCCCAATTGGTGATCAGTATTGTGGATGTTGTATGAATGTAAAAATAACCAAACAGATTCTCAATTTGTACGAGTGTGGTGATGTTTGGTACTGGATTCAGCGAAAACAAATATTACAAAACGATGGCATGCTAAACTTCGATTATTAATTTTTCGTATTTTTCTAGCCATTCTATGAGTTATATATATTTTTAAATATATTTAAAATATACTCCTTACAATTTCTATAACTCGGCTAATTTTACGAGTAGCATTAAACGGTTTTCACAGACGTACTCGGAAAGGTCTGTGAAATAAAAAATGAAATTTAAAATAAATCGCTTTTTTTACAATTTCTCAACAACAAATACTGCCTTAAAATGCATTTACGGGATGAACGAGTCGTCGCCAAAATTCAAAATACACAGTACACGAATGTGAGGGATAAAATAAGTCGACAGGCTCGCCGTTGATGCGGCACGAATTCGAAATTTATTACATACTCTTGGCCAACGTCAAAATCTTAGATTAATATTCAATTTATGAGATCCCCGCCCAAGGCTACTAATATATAATAAAGTATTGTATTCTATTTCGACATCACGGTTACTTTAATTCAATGCATATTCCCGTTTGTAAATTATTATCTCTCTGGGGTATCGACCCCGATCGATAAAGTGCACCGATCTCAGCAGCTGTCATGGCTGCTACCTGTACATCTTACATACGTATATATATATATGTATATATATGTAGAAGCACGTATATTGTGGCGAGACGCAACGAATGGCGTTATCGATCCCGCCGCGTTGTTTCAGTGCATCGGCTCAGAGTGCAACAGAGCAGAGGGCCATACATAGCTCGTTGCCACAGGCAGGTGTTGCAATTAAAAGTCTCAGGTATACAGGCACCGACACACCGACACGTCTTTCACACGCGCATTTCGTGTGAAAGACGTGTCGGTGTGTCGGATCCGTGTGCGGTACGTATAAGATCGAACCGACAGTCATTTGTTTCCCTGACGATCTTGACGTGTATCTTTTCATGGGTGTTTTTTTTTTCCATCGTCGTCGAAAAGAGGTCCCCGCGCGAGTTCCTGACGAGCCGGGGCCGAGGAACATCCATGCGTGTCGAAAGGCTTGCATCGGCCTCGAACATGATGCACGTACGTTTTCAATTATCGCGAACGATATCCAATAATAATAAAAGTAATAAATATTTAAGAAAGAAAAAAACCAAGGAAACTCTAAAAAATAACGAGCTTGTTGGGTGAGCAAAAAATACGGAATGATTATTCTCGCAGTGGTCTCAATTATTACAAGAAATTCTGATCCCTCGATAATTCAATGGAACCTTTTCTTTGGATCTTTCGATCGTATGCAACGTTTCATGGAAGAGAAAAATTAGGCTGGGCGGTGAGCGAAAAAAAATTAAACTACCGACATCACTAGATTTCACATATATTAGATATTTATTGTTATAATATACTTATTTATTTATAAATTCTAATTACCAATCGCCAATAAATTTGGTTAAATCGAGACAGAAACATATAAACCCTTATCGACAGAATAATTTCTCTCCCCAACCAACTTTACAAATCCTAAATTTTCCATTCCCACAATAACTAGCCCCGCCACTTTGTATCTTCGGAAAAATCGGCATTTTCGATATTGCAAACCGATACGATGGAGCCCGTGGTCTCCAGCATGGCCGTGTCTCCCTTGTACTTGGCGCTGGTCGAAGGTTTCTCAAAGGGATGAGCGGTGCCTTGGAAGTAGAAGGCCAGTAGGGAACGTTAGTGTAGGTGTTCGGGTTATTGTGGATCCGGCGGATCTCTCGAAAGGGTAACAGGTGGTCGGACAGGAAACATAGACTATATGAGAGCAGATACTGGGCGAGAGTGGTTAGCATAACAATTGCAACTCTGGCTATATTCCCCGGCTACTGTAATATATATAAGCGCGTATGCTCGCAAATACATATTTGTGATTTAGACATATATATATACATATATATATATATATAAGCGTTGAGCGCTCGAAGCACACGTAGCCCTGCGTGCACTCTGCAACTGAATGATTTATGTTTACTACAAATAGAGTTAAGCTATATCACGAATATATACATATATCTTCATATGGACGTTTATGTGCGTGTGCATGGACGAGTGTAAATAAATATATGAGTGTATACTTAAGCATAATACAAGTATATTGCCACACGCTCGTCCCTGTCGTTTCGAGCGTAACGTTTCTATGAGTTTCACTCGGTATATCACACATTTACAAGTGCATACATACAATATGAGTACACAGTACTGGTGATTTCCTTTCCGCGAAAGATTCCACGAATCATCGTCTTCGTCCACCGAATCGAGAGCTATACATCGCTATTGTACGGATCTAATGAGCGAATCTTAATCATTATATATATATATATATTCATATGATATTCTCTTCTGCGAATCGCGTATCTAAAGCCAATTAGACTTAATACGAGTTTACGGTGATCTGGCCACCGATAGTCCGCGAGTACGGAACGTTACAATAACAACAAACAAAAAAAAACCACAACCTCCATGTATTATTTATACGTGATTATTCGCGTTAATTTCATTTCTCCCGGAGGAGTTTCAACGATTGACCGTTATCGAACTGCACGGTCGGAGAAGTTCGCGATCAATTATTGATATGGCCTAGCAAGAGAGATTATTTATTCTGTCAGGGAATAATGCGCCATATATTTTTGGCAATTGCACCCGTGTGAAAAGAATAAAGAACTCCGTGGGCCCAAAAAGTTTACTCGCCAAAATCAAAAACTGCACGTACGTGTTGGTGTATGTGTGTGTGTGCGCGCGCTAAGTGACAAGTGACTAGAGTCACTAAAAGACGCTGCAACGAGGGGGACCAGGGAGAAACCGAGGGGAAAGAAAAAGAACGTGCACTTCCGGCGGATATACATTATTTTCTTTTATTTTCCCCTGTACTTTCTTGTCACAATCGCGACAATCAAGGCGTTATGAGAGTATAACTGTTAGTTACAGCGCGAGTAACGAAGCCTCTTGGCTCGTAATATTCGTTGATGCCTCAGTTGGCACGTGAGGCTACCATCGAGCAATGCCTTCATATATATATATATATATCATATCGATAATGATCTTTAACCGTTGCATATACGATGAGCGACGCGCGGTTCGAACGAGGCGAAAGATCGACTGGTGCGAGTGTTAAAGCCTGTAAATATATATATGTGTATATATATATATATATAACTAATAATATATCGTGCGGGGGCAAAAACAAAGGGAGTTGAGTCACTCACGCGTAGCCCTTTCGCGGCTCGAACGACTTCATCGGTTATTGCTCCACGTTTTCTATACACATTAGACATCACTTGTCCCGAGCGGAGGCCCCATTCTTGACACTTACAGCGAGCTCCTTTCTCGTTCCCACCGTCTTCGCGCCCGCATCAAATTATCATATATAAAAAAAAGCGCGAGTTAAGCCGCGATCGAAATCGGAAGCGAGCCCCGGATGTTTCTTTAATGCACGAGCACATACGCACTAAACTCACCATTCGAATGTGCGTGCTATACGCCGTTTCGTAGCGACTGGAGCAAGACGACGAAAGAGAGAGAAAAGAACGCTCGAATTCGATCGTACGACAGAAATCAAGCATTTTTGAAGTGCGGTGGTCGAAAGTTCCTTGAAAAAAGGTATTCTCTCACGATGCAATATTGAGCGAGCCATGTTTCTTGTCGTACCGGAAATGACGTTTCAGTCGTAGCATCAGACAAGGAGAATTCCGGTGGTAATGTTATTTTTAAGGTTTTTTTGAGAGGTAAGGGGAGAAGGGATTGGTTTGGAGAATGTTCGTTTAGGAAATGACACGGTGCTGAAAAGCTCGGTGCGCCGGTGTCTCGATCGTGTAAAAAGCGATACTCTGATCATATACTGCATTCATATATATTGCAGTACTATATATATATATATGTGTGTGTGCGTGTGTGTGTGTGTAGTATGTATTCACGTAGTAGCACGGTAGCGACGTGGACCTTAAACGATTTTCGCGCGAGACACGCAGACCTCTTTCGTGCTCCGAGCTCGCAGTCTCTCTCTCTCTCTCTCTCTCTCTCTCTCTCTCTCTCTCTCTCCTCTTCCCGCTCTCTCTCCCTCTCTCTCTCTCTCTCTCTCTCTCTCTCTCTCTCTGAGACTGTGGTATCTGGTGGGCGTACGTTCACGCCTACTAATTACGATTCTATACGTCGTTATATGGTCACTGAAAATACCCGAGAGAGACAGAGAGAGACAAAGAGTGAGAGGGAGAAAGAAAAAGACAATTTTAGTAACGTGGTTCGCGGTGTCTTCGTGCAACGCGGTAACGAGAAAAACCAACATCTCATAAATATATATATAGATATATATATCTATATATATATATATACGTGTGTATGTATATATATTTGGTGTATGACTTAATTTTTACAAATTGTTTCTTTGAGCTTAAAATTATATTTAAAATAGAAATATTTTCGCGGTCTTTTGTGGTTTTGAAAGGATTGGACTCAAGGTTTCAGAACACCGAACGACAAGTCTACGTGATTTACATAACCTCTCAGAATAGCAGAGTTTACGATAGCAACTGATAAACAGCACATTCGGCACTGCATTTTATACGAATTCCAACAAGGAAAAAATGCTTCTAAAGCACGGGAATCAATTTGTAGTGTTCTTGGTGCCGACGTTGTGTCTTATGAAACGTGTAATTATTGGTACAAACGTTTTAGAAGTGGTAATTTCGATCTTAGTGACCAGCCGCACCCTGGACAGCCTCGAAAGTTTGAAGATGCGGAATTGCAAGCTCTACTGGATGAAGACTCAAGGCAAACGCAACAAGAGCTTGCAGCTCAGTTAGGAGTCACCCGAACAGCTATTTCCATGCGTTTGCACCAAATGGGAAAAATTCATAAACTTGGAAGGTGGATCCCACATGTGTTGACCGAACACAACCTAGGCCAAGGTATGAACACGTGCCTTTCACTGCTTGTCCGGCAACAAAAAAGGACTTCTTGTGGAAAATTGTGACGGGTGATGAAAAGTATATTTTTTACGAGAATCCCAAATGGAAAAAGTCATGGGTAAATCCCGGGCAACCCAGTACATCGACGCCGAAACAGAACATCCACTTAAAGAAGGTTCTCTTGTGTATCTGGTGGGATATGAAGGGTGAACATTATTACGAACTCCTGGAAACTGGTCAGACGGTGACTGCGGAACGCTACAGCCAACAATTGAACAAACTGAGCAAAGAACTTGATCAGAAAAGGCTATTTACTGGGCAAGGAAGCAGGCAAGTCATACTGCTGCATGATAACGCTCGACCTCACGTTGCTCGCGCGACTCAGAAGACCCTCTTGAACTTGGGATGAGAAGTTCTCCCGCACGCGGCATATTCACTAGACTTGGCCCAATCCGACTACCATTTGTTCCGGTCAATGCAGCACGCCTTAGTGGATAAACAGTTCAAAACGCTGAACGGTGTGCGTAAATTCGTCGATGACTTTATCGCCTCGAAGTCTGCAAGTTTCTTTCGCGACGACATTCGTATGTTACCTGAGAGATGGCGCAAAGGTCATAGAAAACGATGGACAATATTTCCAAGATAAAGTCAACTTGTCAGTACGTCCAAATATGATCGAACATACGAAACGGAACAGTAGTTCCGTCTTTATATTTCAAAAAACCCATATAATCTTGAAAAATTTGAATTACTGGCTAATTATGAGGCGACCTCTAGTATTTACGTGAGAAAATGCGGCAATCGAGGTACACCACGAATAGTTTAGCCATAGCGGGAAAGTTCTCGGGCAAAACATAAAATCGAGGGAACTCTTTCGCGTCTGCGCTTTTGTCTTTCTCCTCCGAGAGAATGACAGACGGAGTGAAAAAGAGAGGGGAGAGAGAGAGAGAGACAAAGAGAGAGAGAGAGAGAGAAGAGAGAGAGAGAGAAGAGAGGAGAGAGAGAGAGAGAGAGAGAGAGAGAGAGGAGAGAGAGAGAGAGAGAGAGAGAGAGAGAGAGAGAGAGAGAGAGAGAGAGAGAGAGAGAGAGGAGAGGAGAGAGAGAGAGAGAGAGAGAGAGAGAGAGAGAGAGAGAGAGAGAGAGAGAGAGAGAGAGAGAGAGAGAGAGAGAGAGAGAGAGAGAGAGAGAGAGCAAAGAACAGGAGAGAAAAGGAGAGAGTAAGAGATAATTACGTTCGAGAGCACACGAGAGTGACACAAAAAGCCGTGTCTTAATGCAAAGAGCCCGAAGCTCGTAAGAGATCTCGAACGGGCACCGCGCGAGGCCGTACTCGTTAATTATAGACCGCCGCTGATTGATCTTCGGCCCAGGACGCTATATATCCCAACATGATTCTCTTTTACTCATATATATCGCTTCTTTCGGCTTGGCTATATATATATATATATACAAAAAAAGTTAAAATTCTCTTTTCGTTGCCGCTCGGCGCGAAAAACGCGAACACAATACCAACACCCTGTCGATATCTGTCGCTAGCTGGCATATACCTACAAGCCGGGCACGCGTTTCTTCAGACTTTTTAAATTATTTACCTTCGACTGGTTGTCCGCCAAAAAGTAGACAGGGAGAAGAGTGAAAGAGGGACCAGAGGCGCTGAAAAAAAAATTAATTGAAAAATACCTGACCGTACGGTGGGGTGCGTAGTTCATTACATACGTATACACATATATATATAGATTTTTTTTTCTCCTTCTCGTTCCATGTCTTGTTCTGCATTATTCCTCTCAGCCGCGCAATCTTTCTCAAAAGCATCTGCCAGTTTTTTTTTCCTTTTTTTAAATTCTTAACGAGATGTAAAACATTAGAGTGTCAAAGGCAGAGTCACACGGCCGTGTACGTGAGCGTGTGACTCATCAGAGCACACAGAAGAGTTGAGAAGAACCGAAGATTAAAGTGAACTTTTGCTCCCGTTGCTTGTTCATATATATGTATATACCGGTGTGTGTGTGTATTTATATACTGGAAATTCGATTCGCGCCGAGTGCGGAAGTGGCTTTGTTCGTTGGTCAGAAAAAAAATCGAGATCTCATCCTAAAGTCGAGTTATTTGAATATCTCTCTATATATATATTGAGGGATAGAGATCTCTGTCAAACGTGACACATGCAGGTCTAAGGAATCACCATAAAATCGAAATTTCAGAAAACGATTTTTCATTGCAAAGTTTTATAGCCCAGGATCTTGACCGTAATTTGCACCAGAGATTTTGTAAAAACTCCAAAAATTATTCGAGTTGTGAAGATTTTTCTGAAGGGTCAGATCGCCCACTGCGCCACGGCGAATCGCTCCGCTGCGATTTATCCTTTTTGTTTTTGCCTTTTTCTCGAAACTGTGTTTTATGAAATGAGGTATCTCAAGATCTATTTTTCCGGTTCACTTCAGTTTCGGATAGAGCATAGCTTATAATATTTATCATTGTATGACCGGGTGATTTTTTTTTATATGTTTATCCATTCGTCAATAACAAATTATTAAAGTTGTTCTTTTTTCCTAAAAAATCGAACTTTTATTTCTCCAGCTTGACATTTGCGTAATTTTCAAAATTCGAAAAGTGGTCGGGTCATACGAACGTTTTATTCTATTATACTATACGAAATTATATGAAACTTTATTATTTCGGGAGTACAAATAAGTCTCCGCCGTTTGACAAAAGATGGCCCCACCAGGAGGTTATGGTTGATATTGTCAGATGTTAAAACGTCATATCGTAAGGTTGGACATCTGGCAAGACC
>OZ010716.1:21927600-21934615 GCA_963932345.1 Ophion ventricosus | reverse complement strand
CTCTCTCTCTCTCTCTCTCTCTCTCTCTCTCTCTCTCTCTCTCTCTCTCTCTCTCTCTCTCTCTCTCTCGCTCTCTCTCTCTCTCTCTCTCCTTATTGCTCTTCCTCTTCCTCTCGCTCCGACCGTCTCTCTTGTCGTCCTAAATCGAATTCTCGATTCGGCAAACTTTGGACTTGCTTTTCTTTTTGCACCACGGGTAAAGTTCACCTTTCATTCAACGACAAAAGAGGGCACGCGAGATTGTTGCTCGTTGGAGGAAGAGAGGCGGATGATGCGCAAAGTCGCGGTTGACTCTCGGCCAATTTGCAAGGTGCAACGCGAGGCTCGCATTAGTCAAGCCGCGACCTATCGCTTCGGTGCAATCGCGTAACGGTGGTGCGCTCTGCTCCTCATCGCGTTCTGCGGCTCCCTCGCTATATATTCTCGCGCGCGATTCACATTTACGCTGTATTCTATGCTGCGCGGCTTTTCACCCAGTCCCGTCGCGATGCGACTTTAATTATCTGATTAATTACTGCGAAACACGAGACAGACGACGAGCGAGCTAGAGCGAGACGAAGGAACGGGGGTCAGCAAGAAATCAAGAAAATCAAATCGACCGATACAGGAAAAAAAAACATACTTAAAATAAAATTTTCTTTATTTTGTACCGTCGAATTCGTCGGTTCTGTACAAATTGATATTTCATTGTCTTGCCTTCGTGATTATTGAAAATTCGGAAAATTCAATAATTCCGTCGCTATATTCGTCTGCAATCTTAATATCTTAAGAGGGGAAAACCCTTTAGACGCCCGAAATTCAGTCATTTTTCATGAATTTTTTTAAAGGTGATAAAATAATTGCATCATTTTTTAATTTTCATATTACCTTATTGCAACTTTCAGGTGTTCAAATTTTTTTTTTTCAAACAAAACAAAATGGCGGCGTTATAAGGTAATCCTTTAGGCGTCTTTTGCATGACATCGAAAAGTGCCCTATGTATCTTTTTTCTATTGATCTGAAACAGAAATCGAAAATATTTTTCGATTATTGACATGTGTAGGGGAAGGATATGGCTATAAAAATATTTAAAAAGTATAAAATTAAAAATGAAGTAAGCTTTTCAAACAAATGTTCATATTTTTTACCATTTTCTCGACAATTTTTACCCCAAAAAAGTAATTTATTTACATGATCACCTTTAAACTTTAGGTATATCCTTCCGATAATGCCATAGTGATAAACCTCCCAGAATTACAACCAGATCGATCAATAACATTTTGAGTTATAACATGAGCAGTTTTTCAAAATGCAGTTTCGCGATAATCGCGTAAAGTTTCCCTAGTACACAGCATGCGGTCTTGGCGCGCTCTCGACTACCTGCTATAACTTCGTAAATATTTCATATTTCGAATTTTTGATTCTCCAGTATACTCTCAATATATTATACTTTCGAAACATGTAAAAAAAAATCGGATTTTTTAACATTGTAAATGGTTTTCCCCCCTTAATTGGATCCCAATGAAGACTCTCTATGTGGGGTGTCCTTAATAAATCCCTACAGAGATGTGGGTGCATCGTGGGACTCCCCAAAAACTTTTTGCACCGCATCACGAAAGGATTTTTTTTTTGAGAGCTGCAACAAATTCCGTTTGAGAATGCCAAATAAAAAAAAATTCTCAAACAACGTCAATAGGGAAATACCGCGGAATCCACTTGGATTCAAATGTGAATTTGCTCCGTGCGGCGTCCTTATCAATTCCCTATAGGGATTTAGTAGCATCTGGGGACCCCTGAACAAATTTCTGCACGGGCATCGTGGCAAATTTCTTAGCTTAATTGTATACTTTTCCTGCAATCAAGAACACATTTTTCCCGTGATACCTTCGAGTAATTTATTTTTTTTCTCTTAAGATCACAATTGAAATCCAACGAAGGAGAGAATCGATACGACGTCGTGATAAGAGTAATCATTACCTATAATAGGAACGACGCACCGCTTAGTTCTCTATTCCCCTCTCTACCGCTCGCCCACTCTCAATATATATACATGTATGTACATATTGTACTTGTATAGTTTACACACGATAATCATAGCTGAGAGCGATAATTTCGTAATTAGTGACACGAATATGCGTTGCTTCTCGGTACAGAAATCCCCTTGATATACGCGTGCAGACAATTTCATAGTAACACATTCGCCAGTATATATAACTGCGATATTTAATAGCTAGTAGTGCAGTCGTTCTTTATTGGCTAACGAAATCGCAAAAGGGATCTTGCTCTCAAGCCTTACACACGAATACATACGAAGGCATTGCTACAAATATATATATATATATATGTTTGTATATATACGCACACATACACACACACACACACACAAGTGTATAATTCTTCGGGAGGATTTCCGGACGATCGTAACTTCGCATGAGTTCACCAGCCCGGTGAAAGCCGCGACTATACGGAATTGATTTCCCCATCGCGTATATACGCGGTGAATTCTCCCAATGAGCGCTCGTATTTGTTCTCCGCGTCCGTCCATATATGCGGCTACGTTTCATGTTTCTCGTGCATATCTGGCCCGGCACATTATTTTGCGTTTCACCCGCGTGACATTACGTACGTGCATGATCTAGATGCTCGGCAAATAATTCACGAGGATCGAGCAAAAGCAAAGGAGGAATCGACCGCGCGTGGCCAAATCGACGGACAAATCATTGGTCCTACGGTCCTCTCATTGGCCAGCCATGATCGATATAGAAATATACCAGGTATGTAAATATGAAACCGGAATTTTTATATAAAAAATACACGTTTATTGTATGAAAATGATGAAAAATATTTTATTCGACATATTGTCCATTGCTAGCTATACATTTTTCCCACCTGTCTGGCAATTTATGGGTGCCACGCCAAAAAAAAAACTGTTGCTCTTTTGAGGCAAACCAGTCATCGAGCCATTTTCGTACATTTTCGTAAGAAGTGAAGCGCTGCTCAGCAAGTGCGTGTCCCATCGATGCGAATAAGTGGCAATCGTTTCCTTGACCAGTTTTGCTGTGTGTGATGGTGCATTATCATAAAGCAAAATCACTTTGTGTTGCCTTTTTTGATATTCTGGTCGTTTTTCACGCAAAGCTTGATTCAAATCGACCATTTGTTGTCGGTAGCGTTTAGTATTAATAGTTTCATTGTCATCCTCATCCAACAATGCTTGCAATTCGCTATTTTCAAACTTTTTCGATGGCCTCCCTCGTTCTTCATTGCTCACGTCAAAATCGCCACGTTTGAATTTTTTAAACCACTCAAAGCACTGTGATTTACCAAGAGCATGCTCACCGTAAGCTTCGACAAGCATTCGATGCGATTCTGCATCAGTTTTCTTCAAATGGCAACAGAACATTAATGCTGTCTGCAAATCGTAATTTCCAGGCACAAAATTCGACATGTTCAACGCTATAACAAACTATGTTGGGGTATGAAACTTGTATTGTTGTGAGTTAAAATTTTTTGTCAGATGTCAACAAAGCAAATGGCGCCAATGACGCGACTTGACGGTAAATACATTGACAGCTAGGGCCATCTATGGGCAAATTCCGGTTTCATATTTACAGACCTGGTATATACATTGGAAAAAGAATACATTGAACCCCTTATACTTATGTAACGTTGACTTTCGGAGCATCCGATTGTTTCGAGGATAGATCTTAATCGCTCAAGCGGATTCTCAATTTTGAGGTATGGACGGTCCTCGAAATTACCTTTGCATAAGGATACTTAAACGCACTTCAATACATACAGTATAGAGCAAAAGTGAACTCACATATGGTATTTCAACAAAAATAATTTTTTTTTCAAATTTCAATTGAAATAAAAAAGGAACGGTATACGTAGTATAAAATACAATCTTATACCGGTAAAAAAAATTGAACAATCTCGATATCTCTATTTTTGAGATGAATATGAATGTTTCTCGTACTCGTACTCGTAATAGGTTTTGCACTTCAGATCATCGTGGCCAAAATGTCACGCTCGTACATTGGATTATAATCGGAATTCCCCATTGGAATCCAATGTACGAATGCAATTTGAATCCTACGGGTTTCCCATATTATCGCACAGAATTCGAAACGATTCTTGATGGATCCTATCGCATTTTGGACGTTGCATTTTCTGAACAAAATATATACATGTACAAAATGGATGGATCTTAAAAAAGTATGAATCTTATCTTCAAAATGTATAAATAGCTTTAAAAAGTATACCTTAAAAATCGATTTGAATGACCTCACTGGAAATCTTCAGTAATTATCGTTTGTTATTTCTTTTGCGACACTTTACTACCACACGAGTCATGCTCACGAAGCGCGCAGGTTATGTTTCAACACGCCAAGTTTTTTTCTACTGAAACTGTTCACATATTCTCGATTCGAGCGTGATAAGAATTCTCACACGGCGTTCATTGGGGAACAGTGCAGAATCCAATTGGATCCCAATGAAGACTCCCTATGCGCAGTGTCTCTAACAAATCCCTATAAAGATCTTGGTCCATCTTGTGACTCCTCAATAAATTTTTGCACAGGATCACGAAAGAATAATTTTTTTTTCGGGAGATTCAACGGATTTCGGTTGAATTTTAATGAAAAATTCCTAACCGACATCAATCGGGAAATAGTGCGGAATTCACGTAAATTCTAATGTGCATTCTCTACGTGTAACGTCCTTATAAAATCTCCATAAGGATGTGGTAGGATCTGAGCACTACTCAACAAATTTCTGCACAGGTATACATATATTTACGTTTGCGTATACAGAGCAAAATTGAACGGAAATACTGTACCGCAAACAAAGAGAGCGATCAAAAGATGGAACGATGAAATGCATGGCGCGATATGCGCGCGCACACAACAATGATAAATAGAAGAGGAAAGAAGATGGAAAAGAATTAGTGGAAGAAAAAAACAACGCGCAGCTGGTCGATAAAATCTTTTCGTGCTAATAATGATTGCATTAATTAGGAGGAGGAGAGCAGAATTGCACTTGAGAGTCACCAGGAGTATAGCACTAAGCGCGGCGAAGCACACACGCTCTTCAATGCTTTTCACGACAACGCTCATCGAACTCGCACATGTTTCTGTATATATATATATATATATATATAGAAGCCTTAAGCGACCCAAGGGGACTAATGCGTTATGAAGAAGCCACACACACACATGTAGAGACGACTCTCTCTCTCTCTCTCTCTCTCTCTCTCTCTCTCTCGCTCTGTCGCCTTTAAACGGCGACAAGAGCACACATAGTGACAATGTCCCGAGGCTCGATTTTCCGTAATGCTCTCGAAATATTAGCATCAGCCTGGGACATTTTCGGAGTGAAGCAGCACGCACAGGTATATATTTATATCTATCGAGTCTCGGATATTTGGAATCCTCGTCTGGTCTCCTAAGAGTCCACCTCACAAACACGATAGAAAAATTGCACTTGTGTAGGAGGAGGAGATCTACAATATACCGAGAGCAGGCCGTTTTCGAAGCTCTCTGGGAGCCTCGACAATCCCTCTGCAATATCCTCTTCACTCTCGTTGAGTCCCTCGTCCACACGCGTGCCAACTAAGAGATCGTCTCAAAAGACGACCGTAAGCGTTTTAAAACGTATTCAATATAATGTACCGGAGTCGTGATCTCGTGCCAAATCTCGGTCTGCCAAGATCCAATCGATCGCGCCCTCCTCGCGTTAGTAACGGGAAGCCCCACGATGACCATGATGATAATGATGATGACGATACAAACGATAACCGATTATGTATGGGACGGCTGGAAGCTGGACGCTCCAATAATGGGCGCTAATTGAGTAATGATCACGATGAAAACGTGTGCCGATTTAGGGCAACATACCAATTACCTAAGGTATAGCTAGACGTATGTTACAAATGTGGTAACAATTATAATAATGACATTATTATTATTGATAACGAAAGTGAATCGATTTGTCAAAAATCTGTAAAAGTGTTCTAGTTGTTGTTAGGCTGTAGAAGTTTCATAGTTTTCTACCTAACAAGTCGGCTATTCATAGCGCCCATGGTATCCCGGAGTTGCCGGGGCTCGAGAACTTCCTTGAAACGTAGCATTGTTACTATTATTCTTATTATTATTATTATTATTGTAATGTGTTATTATTGTAATGCAATTGTATTATTATTATTGTAATGTAATTTTATTATTATTATCGTAATGTAATTTTATTATTATTGTTATGATTATTATTATTACTAGTAGGAATATGGCCATTTAGTAATGCAATGTACACTAGGGAAATAAATATTGAACACTTTTAAATTTTTTCAAATTTTGCCTTTTGTAATTTGTCTTTTTTACTTTTTTTTATTAAAATTTGTTTTAAATTTACAAAACTAATCAAGTACAAATATTAAGGAGAAACATTATAGATAATAATAAAAACATTACAGTATCACTTTGGCGCAGCAGAATATACATTTTCTGCGTAAATATAAAAAGCTAATTTTTATTAAAAGTGTATAGAATGAATTCCACTACTGTAAACAAATTAACCATATAATAATGATTATTACGTTTCTTTTCGTTGTTATTATTATCATTTCCATTGTTTTTCGTATTATTATTATTACCAATATAATAATTTAGTGTTATAATGTATACTTTATTGATAATATAATAATTATTATTGTAGATTTCGTTGATGTTATTTTATTATTATTTTCATTGTTATTATTATTAGAACGTTTTGATGTTTCCAGTATGATACACGAGATACGGCCGCGCGGTAGAGTATCAATCC
Organism: Ophion ventricosus; assembly: GCA_963932345.1. Lineage (NCBI taxonomy): Eukaryota > Metazoa > Arthropoda > Insecta > Hymenoptera > Ichneumonidae > Ophion > Ophion ventricosus. The sequence continues at coordinate 21,927,817 of OZ010716.1, read as the reverse complement.
ATATTTATATCCCTGCTCCGCTACTATATTACAATTACTACTAATTACTAATTACAGCATCGTAAATCAAGATCGTTTATTGCATCTTGGGCTCGGTTATTGTTTCAATCCAGCCCGAGTCGGCTGCCTCTTGCTTTCGCTTCGCTCCCTCTATCGTGCCAGGTATTTTGACGATCCCTCGTCCCCCCCCCCCCCCTCTATTCCCCGGCGACAAGTA
>OZ010716.1:21885100-21925100 GCA_963932345.1 Ophion ventricosus | reverse complement strand
CCTTAAGGCCTAAGGCCTTAAGAAAAACCATATATTTCAATTTCTAAATTAATCGTATTCACCAGAAAAGGCAGAAACTCTCGAGCACCATATACACTGCAGCCTCTGTAATCGGTACATTGGCTCGGCTTCGCATCGCACTTGCAAAAACAAAGGTTGCGCACCATCCACTCAAGCCAACTCTGCGCAGCTGACGTAGTGGATAGCAATCCCCCTCCAATCCCACTCTTATTGTCTAGCATACTCCGAGCCTGACGCTAGGGCCTGGCGCTTCTCCCAACATGCGCTACACCGATCCATATTCGGCACCTAGTGGGGGGGGGGGGGCTGATTCATTTATGAAGGTGCCGTTCGTAGAGGTTGCAGTGTACATGGTTGCACAGTTACATTCGGTAAGGGCTTGTGGTATTGAAAATTAGAAGGAGCACTCGCGGTACCATAATATTCCGGCGTGGCGTAAAGATTCTTCGCCGCCGTGCGTCTCTGCGTCTCGTCACGCGCATTTCGCATACGCTCACATGATATAAAGAATAAATTAAAGAATATGATCGGAGGATACTGCGGAAAGGCGTTTGCGTCATGAGGGCGGAGGAAGAGAGAAACGGTTAGAGAAGGGAGGAGAAGATGCGCGTACTTGCCCTTCGCGAGCACACAGACGCACGGGCGATGGTTCGTAAATTAAGCAATTTGCTAATGATATTCTCACGTGGCTCGTATTTTAGCTTTCACGTCCGGCTCTGCTTTTAATGCCGGTGCTACATCAGACGATCCGAACAGACTGACGTTTCGTCTCGTTCCATCTCGCGAACTTTCCTCTCTCTCTCTCTCTCTCTCTCTCTCTCTCTCTCTTTCTCTCTCTCTGCCTCTTTCTTGTTTGCCTCGCACGTGTTTGTGTTTCTCTTTAGGCGAGTATAGAGACGACAGTATTGCATTTACATGTGTTACATATATATTTATTTATTTATATGTGTGTGTGTACTCGTATATGTTCCAGTGTGTTCGCGGACTACGTGGACCTCCTTGGGAGCGCGCGAGATCGTTTAACTGCCGTTGTATTTCATCGTTAGAGACGCGAAACCGATAGTCGAAGCTCTTGCCGAGCGCGCGGAGCGGTGGGGCCTTCGAACTTCGAGGTATCATCTCTCCAACGGGCGATAACAGTCATGTGTCTCGCGGTTACAATGTTCCCGGGACAGTGCATATAAATACCGCACCGCAACCTCGGGGACTCGCGCTTCGGGTGAACGAGGGCTTATTTTCGCGTTGCTTGGAAGCCCATTGAAACTTTATCGGCATTTGTAAGATCGGTTCGGGAATCGGAATCCCTGTGCAAAAATTTATTGGGGAGTCCCTGGATCGTCCCACATCCCCATAAGGATTTGATAAGGACACCGCACGTAGGGATTCCATATTGGATTCCATTGGGATTTTTCACTATTTCCCAATTTACGCCGTTGGACAATATTGTTTTTGAAACGCCCAACCGGAATTTGTTGGATCTCCGAAAAAGATATACTTTCGTGATTCCGTGCAGAAATTTGTTGGGGAGTTCCACTCACCCATATATCTATGGCGATTTGTTAGGAACACCACACGTAGGGGGAGTCCTCATTGAGATGCAATTGGATACTGCACTGTTCAGAATTGAATGAAAGTTTTCATTCAAATCTGTACTGTTCTACTTAAGAAACGTATTTTCTAATTTCCATGCGCAGTTCCATAGCTTTTTTTTATATATTATTGAGATTTTTTTTGGTTTTTTATTCTAGGTTGAAAAGTACAGGATTTTCCGGCCCCGGAACCCTCTTCACGAGAGGTACCTTGCGGTCTTGCACTCTGCCGCCACAATTTGCAATTGAAAAATTACAAAAAAAAATGTTCGTACACTTCAAACTTGTTCAATTGAATTTTTTACTGCCTTCATTGTACTCGTTTAAAAAATCGTAGAATTAGCCTTTTCATGAGCTGGAGTGGCTTTAGTCTTTAATTGTCTGTGAAATCTCGATCTCGTCATCCCAATACTTTGATCAGAAAAAAATATTAAATATCGACCTGTTCTTTGAGCCCCAAATTTCTGTAGACTCGTTAATATTTCGTTCGTCACCTGTGAATAAATAATTTCGTTGATCCAAGTGATTTTATTTCTTTATGAACTGACTCGTTCTTCAATATATATATATATATTGCGAGGGCTGACGAGCAGAATGTCCGAAGTCCAACTTGAACTCGTTCAAAGTGTGTTTCTGATCGCGTCCTTTTGTTGAGTTGGGAGCCACAATGCTGCACATACGATTGTATATAGATACGTTTCATAGAAGGCTACACTAGAACCCCCAGAGTTCGCCTTTCCGGCCGTGCAAAATTCCGCAGGGCTGGGTATAACGGGAGAGATACCGAGAAAAAGGAAAAGCACACGAGACCTCCGGTTCCTCCCTTTAGTCCTTTTTTCCTCCCGTGTTCTATCCCTTTCCTCCACTCTCTCTCCCTCTCCTTCTCTCTTTCTCTTTCCCTCAAGAGGGAAGCGCTCTATACCGTACGTATAACCTCGCTCACGGCGATATAACCCGCGCGCGCGCTTTCCTTCTCTCATTTTATTTTCACCGGGATTACTCCTCGTCATATTTCAGATTGGGATTTGCGAACCATCGCCCCTTTGTATTAATAACGAGTGCTCTGGCCCGTTGCTCCCATTCCCTCTATCTCTGTCTCTCGGCATGTTCCTATCGTCGTCATCGTCCTCGTTCTCCTTCGTGTGGTTCCTACGGGCTCTGTTTTTACACCCCTCCGCCCTTTACACCCGTCTGCTCTACTTCCCTTCCCGCCCTTCGAGACACGCTGTGGCCTATTCTGTCCCTTGTACAGACTACTGAGAGGGAGAGAAAAAGAAAGAGGGAGACGGAGAGGCCTTGTTTTTGTTTAAACGAAATGAGGGTACGTTTAAATCTTAGGATTACGAAGAACGAGTGTGTCGCCGCCTGGACCGAATTTATCCTCTTTCTCCCTTTCCTCTCTCTCTCTCTCTCTCTCTCTCTCGCTCTCGCTCTCTCTCTCTCTCTCTCTCTCTCTCTCTCTCTCTCTCTCTCTCTCTCTCTCTCTGTCTTTTACCACCCTCCGCGTCCTGCCTTTGTCCTACGATCGTTCAAAGAGACCCGTCCTCCACGCATTCCCCGCGCTCTTTCCAGCTCGATTCCACTTGCGAAACATCGTAGGAACAAAAAGGAATGGCAGGAGGATTGAAGGGCAAGAGAAAAAAGGACGGAGGTGAACAGGTAACCCTTCCAATCTAACAACCGATCGTGCGACCTGAGACGAATCTCCAATTCTCCTAATTCTTCACTCAATTCCCAATCCCGATTAACAATAGCGTTTAATTCGCGTATATATATATATATGTATTCAAGGACCCGGGGGACAAACCGGCGATCGGAAGGTCCGAGAGAAATATTCGGTATATTGTTTCCGTTGAATTTGAGATCATACGCGCGAAAGAGCAAGGGAGAGGGAAGTCGGGAAAGAGAGTCTGGAAGAGGCGAGGTCGAAGGTGAGAGGGTTAATGGATGAATCGCCGGATATTCGGTCCAGACCGCAATGAAAACTAAAAGAGAGCGAGAGAGAGAGAGAGAGGGATGGGGAGAACCATCCTGCTCTTCTATAACCAAGCTCTTCCTTAATTAATATAGATTACCTCTAATTGTATATTTATCTATTAATACATACAATATGGACGGGGTACCGAGACGAATAATACCAACGCAAGCCGACGTACATTCGAGCGTCTGATTAACCGTAATCGACCGACGAATTTCGTAAATTGATTGATGCCCTTTAAATGCCATCGTAAATTCGCCGCGTCATCAATAATCTAATTATTCACTATCCCTCTCGATAAATTGACATTTGGCTGTCTCCCGACGGGCATCGACCTCTTCTCTCATATTCCTCGATGCCGTGTAACGCGAGGAATTCTCAATGTTCTCCAGAGTGCCAGCACTTAACAGTGAGTTCCAGAAGTACAATCCTGTTGAGCAATTTTCAAGAGCTCGTAGATCGGCAACGAGAGCAGCATTAACAGCACCCGGGATCTCGAGGCGACGGTTCCTGAAGACCGCGTCAGCCGATGAGAGAGAAAGGATGAGTGAGTGAGTGAGTGAGTGAGAGAGAGAGAGAGAGAGAGAGAGAGACCGACGGACAAGAAAAAACGGAAGTTATTTCGTTACAATTACAGTGCCGAAGAATTTTCAGACAATGGCCGTTCGGATCGGTATCATTCCTGCAAACGCGAACTCCATGAGACAACGGAAGAGTAACTGAATTTTCCAAAGATACCCATCTGTGTGTATCAGTCGTCGCGAGCCCGCAGTCCCCGAGCTTGTATAGAGAGAAAGAGAGAGAAAGCAAGTTGCGTATAAATCGAGCAGAGTGAAACCAGTCTGGATATACGCAATCCAACTCTGGGGAACAGCAAGTATCTCCAACATAAAAAATCTACAGAGTTTTCAATCTAAGGCACTAAGGATTTTTACAAATACTCTGTGGTATGTCCCTAACAAGATAATACAGAACGACCTACGAATAAACTGTCCCAAGTAGGAGGCACAACTAAACAGCGAAAAATACATAAGAAGATTGACGAACCACCCCAACACTCTAGCCCGACGACCTCTAGACCGCCACGACGAAATAAAGAAGCCACAACTATTGAAACCTTTGAACCCACCCGTGTAGAAATTTCTTAAGGATACCTAAGTTCCGATCAGATCCCGATCGGGATATGATGAGGATTCCCTAGAAAAGGTATCCTCATCAGAATCCAGATGGCGCCCACTACGTAGCACAAGGCGGAGACGTAGTGGCAAGAATTTGCAATACGTATTAAATACATTTTTCTTAGAAAATTAAATACATATTTTCTTAGTTCGAACGATCTCCATTTAATTTAAATATAATTACTTAGAATAAATAACATATTTCACTTTTATCTAGGAAATATAAGTCTTTCAAGGTCTATACAGTGAAACCTCGTTTATACGTTTTGCACTTGTAGGTTTTTGTCATTTATACGTCAAATTTCTATGGCTGTAGCAAATTCCGCCTATAAAGAATGTAATAAAGCTGCATTTCTACGTTTTTCCCTCATACGTTTTTCGCGCTTTTACGTCATTAATTTTATTTCCCAGCGTTCCTTTCGAGGTCCGTTTTTTCTCAGTTATACTTTAAGGAGGTTTCTCGTATAATGCTCTATAAGAATTTGCTGAAATTTTTTGCGGATATTTGCGAACAGGTGTTACGATCCCGTGCAAAATTCCAAGTCAATCGTCTGCATGATTGTTGGACAATTAATTATTGAAGTTAGGCTCTTGCACTGCCAAAAAAAAATCAAAATAGGATCTATTTTAATGAAATTGGTTTTTTTCTTGTCTCGCGACCTACGCCAACCCTATTTGTTTAAAATTTTTTTTTAATTTTGTTCAAGCTATTCTCTTAAAATATTAAATATATTCAAATTAAATAAATAAAGATTAGATTCAAATTAAATAAATAAAGGTTAGATTCAAATTAAATAAATAAAGATAAAATACGATATATCGCATGAAGATGAGAAAATAATATAGGTTCATGACATAAAAATGCGGTGAAAAAAAGTTAATTTTTTTTCCTTTTTTCACCAACAAAGCTGTTATTTGGAAAGGTATCGTCATGCGTTTTATTAACACGCGCGACTATTTATGTATAGAAATTCCCTTTTCCTCAACTACAGAATGTTACAACAGTCTTCTAATGAAAACAAAGCCATGAGACTTTTGAGAGACATAATCGTGTACCATTTTTCCGTCTGTCTCTTTAGTCTCCTACTACCAGGTGGAACCAAATCACAGATTTATTAGGAATAAATTATTTATTTATTAGACGATATTAAATATATATTGATTTGAACAAATAAATATATTTAAAATGAATAATTTTAATAATGGAATGCAATAAGAAAAAAATTAATTTAACGATAAATCTAGTTAATACAAATGAAAAAAAAAACAAATTTATACAGTAAATTCTTTGTCATATACTGAACGACCCCTCCGAATGTTAAATCGACCGTTTTTATCAAATTTACAATTGAAGAAACACTTTTTAACATAGAGCATTTAACATTATGACACTGGTGACGAATTTGTCATAATGTATTGAGTGATTTGACAGTTTTGCATAAAATTTTAAACATTTGTTCATACTATTTCGTGCGTAAAACTGCCATTCAGCAATGAACGTAGGCAGTTAAAAATTCCTTATGGTAAAAAGGGTTTTTTTATTTGTCAATGTTATAGGAACAGTGTCAACGATTGATTTAAAATTTGGAAGGTGCATTCACTATATGAGAAAGAATTTACTACATAATTTTGAACCAAATGGTATCACTTCAACAATTGTCCCGAAACTCATTATTCAGTGTTCTGAGACACAAAAAAACAGACTAGTATAAAACAATTTTTACAACCCGTACCTTGATTTTTTCCACTGTAAAACTCTGAGACTGTACTATGACTGCATGTATTTAACTGTGATCATATATCTCTTATTAATACGAACATGTCTGTTATTTGCTAGTCTAAAACGTCAAAGCTTTGATGTGACAAACTTGCATTAAACAAAAATTCTAAACAAAAATTAACAAATTTGAGTTGGTTCATTACTTAATTACTACTAATCAAATGTTCAATTGGAAAACCAAACATTTGCATAATAGACGTATTGCTATTAAAGAAACATCGCGAATTATGCACCAATTGCCATTTTCAAATGCTAAAGAGTTTCAGGTACGTACTGTATTTTACTTCTACGTTATTCTCATTTATACGTTGTACTCGCTGTACCCCTTGAAAAACGTATAATTGAAGTTCCACTTTATTTTTCAAATTTTTAATTAAATGTAAAGAATTTTGTTCGAAATTCTGTTATCAAAATATATAAGTCGTTACAGTTATACTGTCGCACCGGTTTTACTTAATTTTTTTCAGATTCTCGAATAAATGATTTTAGAAAAGGTCCAGCCCCTCCTGCTGATACGGATCGGTATCTCCTGGTGATTTTTACATTCATCCCTGGGATCCGATTCGATATCGAACTAGATCTTGTTCTAGAATTTCGGGATTCTAGCCTGGATCCTATGCGAAGTTTCTATTTGGATTCTGACTAGAGTCCTTAACAATTCCGAATTAGGATCCTGGCTGGAGTCCGATTTGCGAGCGTTACATTTCGCTCCCAGATCCGATCCGCCGTCCGACTGGATCCCGATTGAGAAACCAGGATCCTAGTCCGAATCGGACTGTACCCATGGCAATATTTCTGCATGAATAATAAGACCATTTAATCACTAAGACAAAATGGATGAATAGTCCTGGATATCCGATCCTATGCGACGTGAAGAAAAGGGAATAAAATTATTGAATATCCCTACGCGATAGCTTATAGTTAAAAATCGTTAAATAAGAAAAAAGAATAAAAAATCGTGTAGAGTGCCAAACAAAGAGGTCTTCGGACCTATCAGTTTTGCATGTTGAATTCTGACCGACTGCGCCCTTTTGTCAAACAGCAATCGACATATTACTGTATACTCTTTCAGCGTCAAGAGAGCAAATGAAAGCTGCGACTTATCCTGGCTCGGGGCTTTCTGATTGAATGGCTCCGCCGGAGGCACTCGAAGAAGAGGGCTCCTCCAAAGTATCTATATATATATATATATATATATATATATATAATCACTCTCGCATTCTTGTCCCCGGGGTTATCGATCTTGCCGTTTGATTCGCGAACGAACCAAAGAGCATCATGTGCGAGGGAGAGAGGAGCGAAGGGGCGAGGAGTTGGAGTACATTTGGATATCCAAAATCCCCAATATTTTTAAAAGCACGTAGCTTTCGGGGTAAGTCGACTCTTTCACGGATCTCGCGGTTGGTAGAAAGAGGCTTTGCATATTTATATATATATATATAGATATATATATTGGTGGAGAGAATTGTTGTGGTTGTGCGATGTGCTCTTTGAGCACACGGGAAGAGTGACTGAACGATATATAGGCGAATATATACCGAGGGTTGAAGCATCGAAGATGGATAGAGAAGGAGAAAAACAAGAGCTGATGGAGGGTTTAGTCCTCCCGTATATACGTCGTGCGCTTGCTCTCGTCTTTTTCGCGACCACCGCACGCGAGATCAACTTGAGGGGGAGAGAGAGAGAGAGAGATAGAGAGAGAGAGAGAGAGAGAGAGAGAGAGCGAGAGCGAGGGAGAGGGAGTTCCGTTGCCTTCAAAGAACCCGAACCTCTATATTCGCACGCGCCCATTAAAATACGAATGATAATTATAAAAGAGCGACGGCAGAATGATCAGTCCTGGCGTAAAAGCTCACCAGACTCTCGTGTGCGATCGCGATCGTCCGTACCAACCAAGCTGCCCTTTATCATGCGTATACCTCCCAAACGCCACCCCTTTCAAACTTCGCGTACACTCCGTTCGATCTTTTTTTTTTTACCTCTTCTCCACCGCTCACCTCACTTTGGCTCGCGCCTCTTACGAGTCCTTGGACGACCGGATATCGCGGACTCGAGAAACTTGGTGGAGTTTCGTCTTGTGCGTGATTTGCCGATTATGTTGAGGAAGTGAGGGAGAAGACAGAGAAAATTATCAATCGGAAATTGATATACAGAAATTTGAGAATTCGAGGAAATAGCTGGGACAAGCAATAATAATAATAAAAATAGCAATTGAACTGAGAAAATAAAACTAATTCGGACAGTGTAGAATGACGAGAAATAAATATAGATTCAGCAGTGCAAATCAATATAAAGGAAAATAATTCTATAACGCGAAATAATTTTTTTTTTTAAATACGAAATAAAATGAAATAATAAAATAATAGAAATAAAATAATGCAGATACTGTTGTAAGAATCCAATTGGATTTCCATACTTGTCTCAACTTCCTGATGAGGATTTCTATACTAAAACGTCACGTTTGTACATTGGATTCTTATCGGGATTCCCTATTGGAACACAATATACGAATCCAATTAGAATCTCAGAGGATAGCTACATTATCGAAAAGAATCCGATACAATTTTTCATAGATCCCATCGCATTCTATACGTTGAATTTTCTAAACCAAATATATAGATATTCAAAACTAGTGGATTTAAAAAAAGTATTAATCTTATCATAAAAAAGTATAAATCGCTTAGAAAAGGATATCTTATAAATCGATTTGAATTACATCACCAAAAATCCACTTTAACTATGGTTTGTTATTTTTTTTACTGCAGTTTGCCACAATATAACCACACGTACACGCTCACGAAGCGTGATTGAACGCGCGTGCTTCAACGCGCTGAGTCCTTTCGCGTGACTTTCCACATATTTTCGGTTTCAACGTAGTGAAAATTCTCAAACAGCGTTTATCGAGGAACCGTGCATAATCCAATTGGATCCCAATGAGGACTCCCTATGTGCTGTGTCTCTAACGAATCTCTATAGAGATGTGGGTACATCTTGAGACTCTCCAACAAATTTGTGTACGAGATCGCGAAAGGATATTTATTTTTGGGACAGCCAATTTTGTTTGAGAACTTTAAATAAAAAATTCTCAACCGACGTAAATCGAGACATAGTGTCACATCCATTTGGATTCCAATGTAGACTACCTACAGGCGAGGTCCCTATTAAAGCGCTATAGGGATGTGGTAGGATGTGGAGACTTCCCAACAAATTTCTGCATAGGTGGTTAACAATCAATAGTTATTCATGCTTTCTGGAGATAAAGTTCACAGATTAATTCATGATGATTTAAACCATACCTATTATTATTGATATATGTATTGTACGAGAGAAAAAGGGAGAGAGCGAAGCACTCTTTCACTTCCACTCCCTCCCTCTCCCTCTATATGATCCAAGAGGGGTCCAAGTCAGAGTGAGAAAGAGAGAGAGAGAGAGCACTTCCAGACTTTTGAAGATCCATTGGTGGCATAGAATCGTCCGCGTGACATGAAATCATAAGTAGAATAATTAAATGGACGGTACGCATAGGAGATACTCGGTACGAGCCGAACTTGTTTGCTTTCCACGAGAATAATGCGTGGAAAGCTTTCAAATAGAAAGATTTTCTCTAGCGTAACTATAAGAATCGTTCGAGTCCCTCGAGTGACTTGAAAGCGCGACAAATACGTATATACATCCATCCATAGAAAGCAACCAAGAGAGAGAGAGAGAGAGAGAGAGAGAGAGAGAAAGGGGAGTTGAAAAAAGGTCTGACGGTTGACACGCAGTCTGAGTTCTTCGAGAATCTTCAGCGGAGCGAGTAGCGATAAACGTTAAAGTCTATTGTGAAGTAATAATGGCAGATTTAAGGATAATTGTGTCCGGTCGTAGCTGAAAAGAGAAAGAGAGAGAGAGAGAGAGAGAGAGAGAGAGAGAGAGAGAGAGAGAGAGAGAGCAAGAAAGATGTGTCTTTTGAAAGAGGTGGTGCCTCTCGGCACCTTCCACGCGTTTTTAACACTTCAAATCTTACCCATCACTCGCTTCGTCTCTTGCAACGATGGTTGGCAATCAAAAGGGCGTATTAGGATCGTACCTTGCCGCGGGCTCGGCGATCTTACGATTCCTGGCTCGCTATTAACTGAAATACGTAAACGCGTGTACTCTCGTCGACGCGAGAAAGAGAGAGAGGGATAGACGGAACCGTCTGTACAATTTTTCGCTCGCCTGCTAGTTCGCCACGCTCGGGCGAGTGAACTAGCGAGAAGTGTCGCGCGAGTGAACGAGTGAACGAACGAACGAAGCGTCGCGCAGAGAGTGCCGGTGATTGCTCGTTAGCGTGGCTACGGCCCCGTGTCTGTCACGAAATCGCTGATTATCATCGTTCAAGGAAACTACCGAGACTCTTTCGTTGATGGTGTTCTTCTTTTCGCCATCCTCGGCGGTCGCTCCATTGCGCCTCGCAGTACAACGCGATGATTTTTCTCCTCGTGAGACTGCTCGCCCTTTGCTCAGACTCTCTCTCTCTCTCTTTCTCTCTCTCTCTTTCTCTCCCTTTATACATCTACCTGTCTCCCTATTTCGCTCGTATAAAGTAAAGCAGGCATCGAGGCCAACACTTACTCGCCCCGGCTCGCCCGGGCGATAGAAAAAGTCCAGAAGTTTTCCATCAAAAGAACGGCCGCGATCCACAGAGACCTCGGGCTAAAACACCTATCCGCGCGACGTGAGCTCTCCCCTTGTCTCTTGTACACCGGGAAACGGATCTTTGTTTGATCCAAATCTCGTTTGAACTGACACGGAATATTTTGCCACGTTTATGAGTACTACGTATTTCGTGTCTGGGATTTTGGAAATCTGTTATTGGGAAGATTGCTCGCACGCGTCGAGTGCGCACGTAAATGCAAAATTAATTTTTTTAACCCTTCGTGATCATCCTGGGTATAATCGACCCATCGATCAATTTTTGCGCAAATATGTGCCACTTCCCGGCTTCGAATGCAACTGTATTCACCATCTTACCTGGAGTTTGAATTTACCCTCTTCACATGTCGGAATAAATACCTTTTATGGAACGCGCACTATGTTACTATTTTTTTCCCCAAAAGTAGCATATCTAAAGAGTATCAGGTCCAAATTTTAGGTAAAAAATTTAAAAATTCACGTAACTATGATTTTTTGAGCGATAAAGTGGATTTTTTTGCGTTTTCACCTCTTTATGAATTTTTTTTAACATGTCGCCATTTTATTTCTTATAAATAAATTTTTCGTACATCATCAAGAAAGTTCAAAGCATGTTCCATAATTTTTTGAACCACTTCGGACGGATAGTTTGCTCACAATACTTTTTTGAAAACTGACTGGGTACCATCGACCCAAGTGTGACCATCGCGATTGAATTTGGATGTGTGGCCACGAAGGGTTAAATGCTCATTGCTCTTTTTTTCCCAGACTGGAATCGATCGGTAGCTCTTCGATGAGCCCTTTCTCTTGATGGCTCTTCAATTAGCTTCACTAGGTCTTCAACCAGCCCTTTCCCTAATTTTTCCCAAGTAAGACTTGATCGGTAGCTCGTCTAATCCATTGGGATGATCCCCGCTAAATTCTCACTAACTTACAAAAAGTATTACGAGCGCGTACAATATGCTCCTCAGAATTGTACAAAAAAGCAACAACCCGCATCGTTGAAACGCAATAACAACTATTTTATCAATTTTTATTTCTTTATTTTTATTGTAGCCCAAAATTATTTCAAGCATTCTTCTTGGTTGAAGATTTTTAATGAGGATCCGAAAATATGATTAATCTTCATAGTCTAAATATACCGAGGAAAAAAAAGCAACCAAGCCGTATGGAAAAATTAATTTTCGTTGCCTTTCAACGTAGAAACTTGAATGTCATAAAAAGCTCGGACATTTCTCACGTGGCAGTCACCGTGTCGATGTACACCGGCGCGACAACCCGGAATCAGAAAAACGCTTATTATTTCAAGGCTGCTCGCGCATTGAGGAGCAGAGAGAGAGAGAGAGAGAGAGAGAGAGAGAGAGACGGAAGTTTGAATATTATATATATATATATATATATATATATATATATATATATATATATGCGTATGTGTATATGAAAATGTGAGAATGAAGAAACGCGGAATGATGCGATGCGTTGCGCGAGATAAGGGTAGAAAATTGCCGTAACGGCGAGGCTCCCCGACGCGACACTCTTATGCGCTTCCGGTACTCACAACCGTTTTTTAATGATATCGAAGACACCGCGTTCCATTATATATATTCGAAGCAAATTAGATGACCGCGGCGTGTCGTTGACCGTGTGCGTGAATATATATATTTGTCTTCTTGTCGAGACGGAATCACTCGTCGAGTATTTCTGGTCTAACGCTCGTGGTCATTTAATTCTTCTATTTTTTTTTTCCTTTCAAATTCACTCGACTTCGTATATTTCTATTTTTTCCCCCCCTCAGCGACGAGCACTTTGTTCAAGGATGCGGAAACTCCGTGACGCGATGAATTCTACAAGATTTTCGAACACTTTTCTTTTTTTACCCGCGTATATTTATACGGAAAAAGGAAAAAACTGCGTGTAGGAAAGAATACGATCTAAATATTCGGTGAATAATTACTGGTTGTATCTTTGCCTTGAGGATTAAAAAAATGATCGGTTGCGATTTGAAAATGGATTGGTAGAGGCTGGGTGAAAAAAGGCAACTATTTTCGTTGTCAACGAGTACGAGAAAGAAAACTTATCGGAATCAATAAAAGACGAATTATTTATGCTGATTGTAATTTTTTTTGAGTGTTATATGCCGTTCTCTGTCGTGCGTAATATCGTGAATTATTTACTGTAGTCATATATATATATACGCACGAGAGCCGCCCATATCGGGGCTTCGAATAACGATATCCACCGACCCATCCTGTCAAAATGTCACAACGAGTCTGTGGATCTGCTCGCACATCGGCAGAATCGCGGCGCACCGTCACGGACTCCGTCTCATTCGTCCCAGCATTTTGTCACTTCTTTCTGTCGCAATCGCCAATCCCCCCTTCCTCCTCCTGCCCCTATCTTATGGGAGGGCTCACTCTCGTCACGGCAGTCTGACAAATGTCCGGCAAAACATCCTCTCGGTCTTGCGTAAATATCTCTGGGTAGAGGATACTTTTAATTCGTTGTATGTGTGTAATTTTGGCTACCGGCACATCTGGCTGTTTTGAGAACGAGACGGCCCTTGAAAGGACCTTTATATAAATATGCTTTTATCTACTTGACGGGTCTGCATAAGGTTGATATTCAAAAAATATGATTTTTTCATTGCATATTTGTACAGCTTAGTCTTAATTTTAATTTGCAAAAAAGATTTGCTAATAATTTCAAAAATTGATCGAGTTATGACGATTTTTATGAAGGATCGCTAACTGTGCTACAGTGGACCGCCCCGCTCCGATTTACTTCTTTTTCTGATGCGTTTTTTCTCGAAGCTATGCTTTCAGAAACGGCCTAAGTCGTATCTTGAAATCTATTCGTCCAATTCACCTGAAATTCGAACAAAGCATGGTTTATAACATTTTCTATCGTATGACTAGATGAATTTTTTTTAAGTTCATCCACTTGTTAATTACAAATTATTAAAATTGTTTTATTTTGGTCGAAAATGGAACCTTTTTATCTACAGCTTGCCATATTCGTAATTTTCAAAATTAAAAAAAGTACCCAGCCATACGAAAGTATTATTGTATTAAAACGAAATTTTCTTATTCATTTCAGATCAGCTTAGTTGCCAGAACCACCTACACCGATTGGCCATGCATCAACGACGGCACTTTGTTCAAATAAGCATAACTTTATTGTTTATCAATATTTTGCAATAAAAGAAAACTCACACTTGGCAAGACTATGTATTAATGTGTGAAATCCGGATCTCGTAATCCCAATAAGCTAATTAGAAAAAAATATTGAAAATCAACTGGTTGGCTGGGCTTCAAGCTTATGCAAACCCCATGAAGGTTATTTTGAAGATATTCCAACTTATATAACGTTGAATGTGAGGACAATAGGCTACTATAAAGGTGGTCCTCGAGGTCGAGTGTCTTCAAAATCACATTTCCCTGTATATAATAATTCTCCTCTCCCTCTCTCTCTCTTCAAATTACTTGACAAGCCTGCATGTGTTGCGTATCTTAAATCCAAATCCCAGAGACCACGACGAACACTCGAAAACGCAAAATCCATACAATAAAATACAATCCAAAAAAATAATTCCCAGCTAAAAAAAGAAGTCACCAAAAAAATCGAAAAACTATCTTAGAATCCAAATACCGAAAGTATCGTCATGTATTTCTCTTTCCGCGGGAAGAGGGGGGGGGCAACGCCCCGCTCCAACGGGTACCTAAAGCGTGGGCAAAAACCATAATGTCACAATAGGAACAAGCGCTGCAACGGTGATCCGCACAGAGAGTACTAATTCCGCGACCGGAAACTGGTTCGTGCGTTGGAAGAGGAGGGCCCAAACGGCTCCCGGGAAAACCGTTAAAACGCGCAAAGAACGCGAGAAGATACATCTCGCGGCTAATTCCATTAATAAAAAGCAACAAACAAAGAAAAAAAAGACAAAGAAGAGGAGAAAGAAAAGCTCACGATGCTGCGAGCGCGGTACAGCGCGATACGGTGAGGCATAATGAACCATCGGACGGTTAATGCATAGGATTATCGAGGCTTCCCATGCCCCACATCAGTCATTACGGAATAACAGTAATTATTAATAAGCGAGGGAGAGAGAGAGAGAGAGAGAAAGAGAGAGAGAGAGAGAGAGAGAGAGAGAGAGAGAGAGAGAGAGAGAGAGAGAGAGAGAGAGCATCAACGCGCATATATATATCTATACGTGCATACGTATATAAAAAAAAAAAACTCGTGTATTGTTAGGTGCCGCTTTATTATTCTGTTTCTGTTTTTCTTTGTCACTTTTTTCCACTATTCCTTACGTGTTATAATATATATATATATATATATATATATATATATAGTGAAATTCTCTTACCGGAGAGGCAAGAGGAAAGACCGCGGAGATATTCGATGAGAGCGGATGCAGAGGGACAGTTGCGTGTGTCGAGCTCTTCCTTTTTCTCTTTTCTTTCTCTTTCCATCCAGAACTCATTGTTGCGGCCGCTTAACTTCCTCGCCCCCGTAAAAAATAAGTATAACGACTGACTGACGACGTCTTTTTCGCGAATATATAAATATATGTATATATATTTTTATATGCGTAGATATAAATAAGAAACATAGAGAATACAGCACGCGGTGCACGTTCATGTAGCGTAAGTACTTCGGGGTTAGGCCAGGTCGGGTTACCCAACTGTACAGCAAATGTCAAGAGAAACCATAACGTTATAATTTATCGCCGCTAGCTTCTATTGTCGACGATCATACGTATGTATATATATATATATATATATATATATATATATATATATATAAGTGTATATGCATATACACGACAGTATATTTATATATGAATATTGTGCACGCATCTTGTGGGGGCGGTGTGACGGATCGGAAGAGAAAACGCCTCGTCTCGCTTTTCGTATATACGCGATGCATTATCATTCGGGGACTGTAAGAATGCTTTTTCACTCACAGGACGAGCAGGACTCCCGGATGTGAGATGCAACGCGCCTTCATTCATGGAGTTGAAGTTTGCAGCGTTGAATTGCATCGAATATTTGTCCTCTCGTATTCATTTTTCGATTTTTATCATTATCGAGAATCGTGTTTTTGGAGATTTAGATTTCGGATCTTTAAGGCCATGTGTCACACGTCCAGTCGGTAAAAATCCTACTGCCAAGTTTTCTCCTAGACGGATCATATTTCGGGCAAAAGAAGAGAAAGCGGTTGTTCGTCGTTCAACAGAGCGGAACGTGTTTCTTTTCTTTTTTCCCAAAAATCAACCGTTTCAGAAATCATTGGGAATCTGCAAATCAGCTACGTCTCTCGCACTCATGGCCGCTCGGTCGGTGTGACACTTGGCCTTAAGGGAAGATTCTAAAAAAAAAGTTTCAGCGATTTCAAAAATGTAACAAGACAATAAATTAAGTTTCATTATTATATTTCTTACTATTATTACTGCAATAAAAGTTACTTTTTTTCAAACTACCCCAATCTTTATTCTTCTTTTATTACTTTTTTCTTCAATTTTTATTTTGCCATTTTTGTTGTTACCCAAAATCATATTTTACATATTTAAATGTTAGATTTCCAAATGGGGATTCTAAAAAAATGTTTTAGTGATTTCTGGAGCGTAATAAGACTGAACGTCTTATTGTATTATTTATAAAGACTTAACGTCTTTTTTTTTCATCATTATTATCGCGATGAAAATTACGTTTTGTTTTTCATTACCTCAATTTTTATTACGTAGACTTAATTAATTTAATCAGCGTAAAAAAATTAAAATCAATAAATGAAAATACATCAAGGCTATATAGTAAAAATTGGTGTAATTAAAAAAAAAACATAATTTTCATTGCATTCCAACGATGAAAACTCCGACCTCATCTTGATTCGTTCTCTCGTGTGCAAACCACCGAGCAGCCAAATTTTCGAACGTGAATGAAAAAAATTGGTCGTCACCTCATAGGATTTTGCGTTGAACGGGCCGAATCGTTTGAATCGACGATTTCAAAAATTTTTGCGGCTGTAGTTATGCACACGCTCAAACACAAAGTTAGCGCCGAACCACTTTTGACGCGAATGCGCACACGATGCAATTATATCGTACGATCGTGTGCTCGTGTGCTGCGTACATGGGTAATGCTCGTAGATATACACTACATACGTACGATTAAGTGCACTTGGCTCCCGCATAGTGTGCGGCATACGAGCGTCGCGGTCACGAACGAGTACACGTACACGTCATACATAGTGCACCCATACGCGGCTGCTGCGCACCGACATGGATGAGTGTACGCGGGGAGAGAAGATCGCCGAGGGTTCTCGCGGGTGCGAGAATATTCCCACCGGTAATTTATAGGCATACCCATATACCTATGGATATGTGTGGATGTACTGGAATACTAGAATTCACATGTGCTTGTCTCCGGCTATCATATAATACATGATAGTCACAGAGGAGCAAATATGTATATATATATATATATATATATATATATATATATATATATATTGGAAAAAGTATATTTTGAACCCATTATATCTATGTAATGTTGACTATTCTTGAAGACTTGGCTCAAATTTTGCATAAACGAATCGTTCATTTTGGAGACAGGATATTACCTAAATAATCTGCACAAGCTTGGAATTTCAGAAATTCTATTTTTTATTGCATTGTTTTATAGCCTAGCGTTTTCACTTCAAATTTCAAAAAAGATTTCGTAAAAATTCCAAAAATTGATCGAGTCATTATGATTTTCATGACCCCGGTGAGATTTACCCTTTTTTCTTTTGCGTTTTTTCTCAAAACTATGTTTCGTGAAACGGTCTAACAATAAGTCGTAGCTCAAAATATTTTCGTCCGATTCACTTTAAATTCGGGCAGAGCATAGCATATAATATTTTCTATCGTATGACCGCATGATTTTTTGATATATTTATCCATTTGTTAATAAAAAAATGTTTAACATCTATTAAATGTTCAACGCCCATTAACTAAATTGATGTTTAATCCATGAATAAACAATTTTCACTCCAATTAATATATATATTTGATAATAAAAAATGTTTTCTGTTCGAAACCCGAGCGTTTGCGCACAGAACCAACCTGCTTTTGGGCCCCAAGCCTATGCAGACTCGGTAAAGTGACTTTTGCATGAACATGCCTATAATTAATTCATAGAAGACTTTTCAAAATGTTGTTGTTTACATAATGTACAGGGCTACTACAAGAACAGTCCTCGAAGACAAATGTCTTCAAAATCACCTTCCCCCATATATATATATATATATATATATATATATATACGTTCTCATACGCACCATTGTTGAGAATCCATATATGCCATAGATTCGTATACACATAACTATAATGTATGCATACATAGATTGATATAAATATATGTATGACTGCATTGTGCCTTAGATTATATATTTATTGTACATTGCTCGGGATATAACGCGGGTAAAAGAACGTCGCACTCCTGGCTATGATGCGCGACCACAGATCGTGACTTCTGTGGGAAACTCGAAGAAAAGTAATAACCGGTGAGCATAGATATATATATATATATATATATATATATATATATATATATATATATATATATATATATATATATGTACAGATAAATGTATATAGAGAAAGTACAACCGCATTTATCGTTCGTGTGTACTAATGCCATAGCTGTCTACTATGCCAAATCACTATTTTTCTCGTTATTCGCCTGCTCCTATATGTTTTTTTTTGTCTCGAACGGACTTTCCTATAACGCCTTCCTCGTATATTTTCTACAACTTCACATAAAGTAATCGTAGGTGGAAATGGTAACCGGGCGGCCTATCGAGACTGCGAGGAAAGTTATGCCTGTGAGAAAAGTAACGCCCCTGCGTTTCTCCTGCGTAAACTCGTACAGGTCGCGCATGCATGCGAGAAAGATCGAGGAAATGACGCACACGAAATGATAAGATAAGTATATACGGAAGAAGGGGGTCTGGAGGCACAAAAAATAAATTTAATTTGCGATGGTATTTTGAAAAATTACGATACCGAGACGAAATCGTTGAGAATTATAATGTCAGTGGAATGAGGGATAAATTAATTTCGTTATCAATTAATTCGATCGTGGTAATCGCAGATTAAAAGTATATAAGAATTTTCTACGATTTTATAATACTGAAAACTGTTGTACGCGCTTTACTGAAGCGCATTTTTTTAAATGAGCGGAAACATAACTCAAACAAATGTTTACCAATCGATTTGGAAATTATACTTTACATTCAAAACTAGATTCTCTACAAAAATACGTATGATTTTCTCGTTGAACCCAAACAATTATCTGATAATGTTTTCCTTAAATTTATAACCTTTTTTTTCGAAAATGCGCCATTTTGGCAAAAATCAATATATCGAAGAAATCCTACGTACTTTTGTAGCTGTTGTTATATACCATCGAAAAAATGTTGGTTTTTCGTTACAGGTAAAAAATAACATGAGCTACGTTTCCGTCCGTGAATACTCAAGAATAAGGCATCAACGAAGCAATGCTGTGCAGTCGTTACTTTGTTAACACGACGAAAAAATCAATTTGTTTAATTCATTAGTTTTATCATGAAGACCGGTATACGGAATTTCAATTCATTTGATTGTTTCGCAAAAAAAATCCCAAAATATGCCGATTTTTTCTTGTTCTCGAGTGGCCTAACTCCTTAAGTACCCTTCGTCCTTGCGCACAGGACACACATATACACGGGGGCTACCGCGAATGGACGTTGCGCGCAACCCTCAAAGCGATCACCCGAGGCTTCTTTACCGCGCGTGCGAGCAGCTTCTCCGCATCGGCGTCGTTGCGATGCCCCGAGTCCTTGCATACCTCGCCGATATTAAATGACAAAGGCAAAGGCATACCTCGTCAGGGAAGACGGTGGTAGGAGGTCGTCGTTGCCAATGTACCCGCACGAGTGTAAGGTGGAATAGAGATACACGTAGAGTGAGTGGGAGAGGGAGAGAGGGAGAGAGGGAGAGAGAGAGAGAGAGAGAGAGAGAGAGAGAGAGAGAGAGAGAGAGAGAGAGAGAGAGAGAGAGAGAGAGAGAGAGAGAGAGCGAGAGAGGGAGAGAGAGAGAGAGAGAGGGAGAGAGAGAGAGAGAGAGAGAGAAAGAGAGAGAGAGAGAGAGAGAGAGAGAGAGAGTCGCGAGGTTAAGCGAATTACGATGGAAGCAAGGCAAAATGTAGTAAGTAGGGAAGGGGTTGGATGGTTGGGTTGTAAATTCTCGGGTAAGCTCGTCGGCAACCCCCAAACATCTACCGCGAGCTTCGAGAGCCCAGCGCTCTCTCTCTCACTCTCTCTCTCTCTCTCTCTCTCTCTCTCTCTCTCTCTCTCTTTCTCTCTCTCGCCTCGACCCCTTATCGGTATTTTGCGGCCAGGATATTTTAAATACAGGGGCACGTTGGTGGTCGGGGGTTGAAATGGCTATATATACAGTCAGTCTCTTGAGTACACCAGGCGGGGGTTGCTCAGCACCCTGCGCTCGTCAGGGAGAGACTCGAGGAGAGCTACCCTTTCCTTACGTACCGGCAGAAGAGGCGACCCCGTTGCACCTTTTCCTGCGAGCTCGAAATCCCTCTCGATAAAGGGTGAAAAACTTTAAAGACTGACGAGGTGGAAGACGTACACGGGGGTGCAGAGTACGCCCCACGCGGCTCTTTGATGTCTCGAGGTAACGGTGGTTACGAACGACCCGCGTAATACACGAGCATTCTCTCTCTCTCTCTCTCTCTCTCTCTCTCTCTCTCTCTCTCTCTCTCTCTCTCTCTCTCTCTCCATCTTCTGTGCACCTTGCCATCAGCAGCCGCACAGCATCCCCCTCGCACCAGGAAAACCTGGTGGCTCACGCGAGCGCGCGGCTCTTAAAAATTATTAAGAAAAATTTGCGTCTCCTTCCTATACTTTTCCCATAGATTCCTCTCTCTCTCTCTCTCTCTCTCTCTCGCTCTAGTTCTCTTCTCTTTGCCAAGCTTTTTGTTTTCTGCCTCTCGTTCAACAGCATGCGTTCTCGTTATTCCTCGCTCTTTTACTGCTGCTTGTTGCGTACTCTGTTTTATGTACGCGTACTTGTTCACTTGCTCTTCTATATATAAAGAAAGCTCGTTTCTCTCTCTCTCTCTCTCTCTCTCATTTTCTCTCTCCTTTGCTGTTTCTCGTTGGTTCTCTCTTTCTCCTACCCTCTCTCTCTCTCCCTCTCTTGCTCTGTACTTCGAAAACACTTTGATTTTTGCGAGCCATGGGTGGCTGCTACCAAACAGGGGGAGTACGAGAGGCTTAGCAGTATTGCTCAAAATTCTCCTTTTCTTCTTCATCCTTTTTTTCCATTTTTGCCTCTCTCTCTCTCACTCTCTCTCCCTCTCTTTCTCTCTCTCTCTCTCTCTCTCTCTCTCTCTCTCTCGATCTCTCTCTCTCTCTCTGCCTTTCTCAGTCTTGTGGGCCGTAGTCAATGAGACATGACGCAAAAGAGCGCACCTCTTCGATGCTCGCCGTTGGATGACTTCAACTTTGAGCTAAAGTCGAAATTGGAGGGAGTGAGAGAGAAAGATAAAAACTAAAATCATATGTAAGCGCGTATGACAAGGGCCAAAGAGAGAAGCAGGGCGGCAAGACGGATAGGGGAAGTTTCCTGGCCGCGCGGAGAGATTCCAAATATATCGACTTTTGACTATTTGATGAGAAGGCAAATGCTCCACCGGAAATCCCTCGTGACTGTATAAACTTGCTGACTTTCATTGTGCATATATATGTGGCTGTTTTGCGGAAGTTCTTAAATTCTTGTCAAAGAATCGTTGACTTCAAAGACACGAGGCCCTTGAAATGACCTTTATACGAATGTGCTCACATAAATTCAAATGTGATTTTGAAGCCATTTGAGCTTGGCACTATGTTCAGTATGGGGGCTATGTCACTTATAAGACGGTCTTCGTAGTCGAATGCCGTCAAAATCACCTTTCTCCATATCTATACGCTGTGGACTCTACGCGTAAATGTATCGTTCTCTCAATATGGTAATTCTTCGCGCGTATGTTACGCGAGAATCTCAAGTGTATACGTTCACGTGCGATCCCACGTGCTTGTATACGTGTAAAAGTAAGTCTAGTCCCTGGAGTTCCAGAGGAAGTAAAGCCAGAGGAACACGGCGACATTTTCAACGCGAGTCCCATTTGGATCCCGTGGGATGAAGGATGCGAGGGTGGCTGCGTGGGAAAAGGGGATGTACATACCCGTCGTACTTGCTTACGCTTCGGCGAAGACGAAACGGACATCTCGATGAACACAGGCGTCGGCATACATCGACCTCACCATGATTCACGTACTGTTCAATAACAATCCAGGGCCGTCGATTTTTTTTTTTTTTACAAAAAGACAAGAACTTTCTGATGCCAGCTTCCTCCGCGCTTTCCCGTGCAAAAATGTATCATCCTTGTAGGCATTTGATAGAGGCGCCGCACGTAGGAAGCCTATATTGGAAATGAGGTGCATTCTGCACCATTCCCTGATTTATGTCGTTTGAGAATTTTTTGTTTGAAATTCTAAACTGTAATTTGTTGACCTCCAAAAAAAAATCTTTTCATGATCCAGTGCACAAATTTGTTGGGGACTTTCACTAAGATGCACCCACATCTCTATAGGGATTTGTTAAGGGCACCGCACATAGGGAGTTCTCGTTGAGATCTAATTGGATTTTGGAATTCTTACCAGGTTCGAATCGAAAACATGTGAAAAGTCACGAGAAAAAACTCGGCCTATTGATACATAACTTAAACGCTTCGTGAGCGTGCACGTGTGTGGTGACATTATGTCAAAGTAACGTAGAATGTATGATAAACGAGAAGTACAAGGTATTTTTAGTAAAGGCATTCAAATCGATTTTTAAGGGGGTCTCCTCCTTGGCGTTAACCACCTTGGTACTCGGAAACATAGGTATAACATTTTTTTAAATTTTGACGCGACTATTTAATACAAGAAATCATTTTTATTTTTCACGAATACATTATAGTGGTATGAAGAAAAAAAAACAAATACATTTTTTTTTTAATGGCGGAGATATAAGTCGTTTTAGAGAGACCCGCTTTCGAAAATCCTTGCTAATGGTGGATTTTTTTTCTCTGTCAGACATTGTCTGAAAAATAAAGATAAAAAAATTTTCTTGTAAAGAAAGGTAATCGCTAAAGTGTAGGTTAGGGAAAAATAATTTTTGCTTTGTAGGAACGATCGCTATTTGAAGAAAAAAACTCCGATTTTTACCAAAATGTTGAGTTTGAAAAATGAATAAAGAAATAAACACGGCATTCAATAAAAACAATCCTGTACTACATTCTAGATAATATTATATAATGTGATATAAATTTTGTCAAAATTGGTTGAGTAGATCTCAAAATATTTTATCGACCGCCACGTTCACTTCAAATTAATTGCTATAACTCCAATAATCATTGGAGATTTTGTCATGTCTAAATGCTTAAAGTATT
Organism: Ophion ventricosus; assembly: GCA_963932345.1. NCBI lineage: Eukaryota > Metazoa > Arthropoda > Insecta > Hymenoptera > Ichneumonidae > Ophion > Ophion ventricosus. The sequence continues at coordinate 21,901,383 of OZ010716.1, read as the reverse complement.
CTTAAAAGTATAAATAATAAATCTAGCAAAAAAAATCGCTTTTTTTGCAAATCTCAAGGTGTTGTATGAGATATAATTTTTTAAGTGGTTTATACTTTTCTAAGACCTACTCATTTTGTATATGTATATATTTTGTTTAGAAAATTCAACGTAAAAAACGCGATGGGATCTATCAAGAATCGTATCGGATACAATCCGATAATGTGGGAGTCCTTTAGGCTCCAAATTCCATTCGTACATTGGATTCTATAATCGGTGTTCCTCGTAGCCTGACGTTCAAGTATATCCAATGCGATTGCCCATTGGATCCCTATCAGCAATTAGGGACAAGTATGCACGGATTGTGTTTGGGTTCTAGCTGCGCAAAATCGGAATGGATCGAAAAGTCGATTGGATTTCAGGCGCTGATCGACTCTCGCCCTCGGCAAGTGAACGATGATCGGTAGGTCGAAAGTCCCGGATGAGTTTCCTCGTCGTCCCGTCCCGAAGAATCGAGTGCCTGGCAGTAATATCCGGGTCTCCGAGTGTGTACTCCCAACACGTCGTAAAATACCTGCACGTTGATCCGTGCTCAAACAATCGGGTGAGAGAACACAAGTATCGGATGAAACATTGGGACGAAAAAAGCAAGATGACGGCAGAGAAAGAGGGGTGGGAATGGAGGGAGGGGGTGGAAGAAATCGCGCAGGTATAACAGGAAACAAGGTGTTATTAGTGTGTTATGCGAGAACACTCGGGGTATATTACACCCGAGTGTACATACATATATATATATATATATATATATATATATCGACGCGTGCAAACAATTGTCGGCGCGGTTACGATGCTCGAGGAATTTCGAACAAAAGCAAGAAATCGAGAGGGATTTCATCAGTTACAACTTGAGAGTTGCTCGGCAACTGAGAGCAATAGAGAGAGAGAGAACAGAGCTCTCGAGTGTACGGCTAGAATTCTCCCTTTGTTGGTCCTCCACCGAATCCTTTTATTTATTTTTGTTGTTTTTTTTTCTTCTTCTTTTTCTTTCTCCGAGAGATGCGGTCGCGCCAGCGAACACAGCGAGAAATAAAGTCTACATCGCACTTGTACGGTGCAACGTTTGCACCGTGGTCGTAAAGAAATTAGAGACTTATCAATTTCCGGAAACACCTGGCGGAACCCGACGCGGTCAAGGTGGTGCGTCGGCGTTGGTGATCGGAGTGTTACAATGCTCGCATTGTCTACCCAGGTTATACTATATTTTATCTCTATATACACGTACTACACACACATAAGCGACCGAAAGAAAGGAGAAGGTGAGTTCGCGAGCCGGTGCAAACGAAAACTCGTCTGTAAACGATACCGCACAATGTTCCGTACTTTGTGCGTCTCGCTACGATGGAAACGCAACGAGGAGGATGACGACGTCGCGAGCATAAGAACAGCAGGACGAGGACGGAAGACAAGGAAACGCAGTAAACTCGCGGTGAAACAACCGGTCGATGGTGTATCGAGCGAGCGAGCACCCAACAGGCGAATTGTTTTGAAAGAAGGCGCGAGTTTTACGAGCTCTTTTTTTCTAGCTCACATTTTTTTTCAATGCACCTTCCACTTCTCTTGTTACTTGATTCTTCGCTTTACCTTCTCTCCTTGAGCCGGCGAACCTCTCCGTCTATCCATTTTTCCATCATCGTACCTGCGCACCGATAAGAGACGGTGAAGAAAACTTTTATCAGTGTCCTCTTGCAATGGCATCAATCGCGTGGATGCACTTTGCGTACCGGTGCGACGCGACCGATGAAACATTTTTGCGGACTTGTCGAAAAAGCCCGGAGGGGAGAATTTGGCTCTGAGAGAAATATTGTGAATAATATATATATATATGTGGGATGTAAAGTATCAAAAAAGGGAAAAGAGAAATAAGGGAAAAAGAAATTAGGATTAGTCTGAAGAAGAACCGAGTAGAAAGTTCGAGAATGCTGAACATTGGTCGCCAGGAAGAAGATCGTTCGAAAAATTTCGAAGAACGGAGATGCGAAAAAAAAGAAGGAATTCAGGGGGAGATACGATCGATGATGGACGTGAGGGAGCGACAAAAAAGGAAGAAGATTCATAAACGATATCGCTAACAAATTCATTTGCGATTTATTTAGCATTTTTTTAAGGATAATTCAACATAATTTGAGAATTTGTAAAGCATTTAGCATAATTTAATAATTATTATCAATTCCGTCTGTTTTAAAATAAATTTCATTTGTTAAAAAAAGATCAGCTGGACTCTCACTCTTTAATCCAACATACACATATATATATATATATATATATATATGACATTTTTATAATAAAACTTTTCTTCGTTCTATATATATAAAAGGCTACTGGTTATCGGGCACAATCCCGTGGAAGGGCTGTAGGACATGTTTTCCGCTATCAAATAACTCAGTAATGATTTATATAAAAGTGAATCATTTTCGAGATATTATTATTATTATTATTTTGAGTGAGATGTAGGTAACTTTACATATAAATTTTTAAAAAGTGTTGTGTTTAAGGGGTTACGTGGGTTTCGCAGCCAAAAAAAAGCATATTTTCTCTATTTTTTTGAATATAATATATAAATTATTTTATTCAAAATGTTAAGTACACAAAAGAGCAACATTTCAATAATATTTCTAAAAAATTTCATCCAAAAATTTGGGAAATTCCGCCGGGAGGACCTGGTTTCCGGAGACTCCTGAAAAAAAGTGTCCTCGTGGTGGTCAGGATAACTCATGATAGTTTTATCTGAAATTAAAAAACCAAATTTTTTCTGTTAATAGATAAGTATAGCTCGTGATTGAAGGAACGATTTTTTTTTAAATTGAAATTTGAATTTTTGGCAAAGTTGTATGCTAAATAGTTCAATTTTGGTACAATTTACACAACGCATAGCCTTGTAAGATTAATTGTAATCGAAAAAAAAACCTTCGTTCAATCACTAGTCAACGCTATTTTGAAGAAGTGTGCAAAATTTCAATAAGATCGGTGCATTAGTTTTTGAGAAATCGTGTCCACCGACCTCAAAAATAGTGTTTTGAGAAAAATGCGGATACCTGCGTCGCTCCCGGCCGGTCTTTTCCAACGGGGGGAATTCCCAAAGGATCTCTCTCCTAGACTTTGACTCCAATTGACTTAAAACTTTGGGAGAATATTCTAGACATATTGTACTATTAGATAATAAAATCAAAATGGAGTTTCTGAAATTTTCAAACCCACGTAACCCCTTAATCAAATTTTGTTATTATTTGCAGTTTAAGGACACAGTAACAAAGAATTATCACAAATAAAATAAGAATAATCTGCAAACATTTTTGAATCAGGGTTCCAAAATTCTGCCGTTTTAATCATTTTCGTAATTTTCTCTAGCAAAAATGTAGGTTTTATTTTAAAAAATCACAAAGTTGCCTAACCCTGACTTTAATAGAAAAATAAAAATAAAAATAATAATATCATAAAAATGGTTCACGTTTGCATAAAGAATTATGCAAAAGGTTATTTGATAGAGGAAAACATGTCCTACGACTCTTTCACAGGATCGTGACCATCAACCGGAAGCCCTGTATATGTATATATGTCCAAATAAAAAAGCACAGATGACATTTTAACACAGTTGATCGGACTTATTAAAAGATTGGTTTAATCGAGTGCACTTTGTTCTCCGCTTTTTTTTCATTTTTTTAACTTTTATTTCTCTCCGGTCAGTGTGCGTACCCGCACGAATTGAATTATCGAAAGCGGCTGCGAACAAGGACGAAATATATCTATGTACATGTATAGAGAGCAGAAGAAGCGAACGAGGGTATAGAAAAAAAAGGGGCGAATCACTGCTGTGTGGTTTGGGGGTTGGGGGCGGTAAAATTTCGCATGGTCTCTTTGGGTATATCGTCGTTTGTTACACCAACGACAGGCCGCACTCCCACTTTCGGTTTTTCTCGCTTCCCTCGTTCTTTTACGGTCTATTGATTCCCAATTTCACCGATAATAGGGGAGGTTCTGCTTGCCTCCTTTTTTTCGCCTCTTTGCCTGTCTCTTCCCTTTTTCCCTTTTTTTTTTTTGCTTTTTTTTATCCGGATACACTTGTTGAACGTCGGGTTTTCGACGCACGACGTGCGCTCGCTCGCGGAGCCCTCACGTGCCTCGAGGCATTGCGCCGTTCAGCCCACGGCACAATCGCGAGGGGTTTGAGTCTGGGTTTTTTCCTGGTTTTTTTTTTATTTTTCCGCCCGTATCAGGGTGAAAATATGATTTCCGTCCGAAAATTCGGGTAGAAAAACACGCGCGGTTTCGTCCGCCCCTTCGACTTCTGACACGGGGCTGGATCACGCGTCGGGGGATGTTTTGACGGAGAGCTAACCAAAGCGGGGGCGCTTTATAAAATGAAAAGTGAAACTTTTTTTATTGGTCGCTGAGTGTCGCGTGTACCGGAGATTGTTGACAAATGGAGATTTTCATTAACACAATTAAACGAGTTTCAACCCCTTTTTTGCTCGAATGTTTTCATTTCTGGCTCGCTCTCTTTTATCTCTCTCTCTCTCTCTCTCTCTCTCTCTCTCTCTCTCTCTCTCTCCCTCCCTCTCTCTCGCCCTCTATCACGTTTCCCTCTGCTTCACGTTCATTATCATTGCCTGGATTTATTTTTTTTCTTCCCCCTTTGTGTGCCCTTTAAGAAGAAAGAAGTTTGTTAAAAGTCGACTTTTTCCTCTTTCTCTCTTTCTCTGTCGTAATAAATGAGTCAGGACAGGGTTAGACGTACAAAAGGAAAAAGAAGGGCAAGTGATAGTGAGAGAGAGAGAGAGAGAGAGAGAGAGAGGGGATGAAAAAACGAGGATGATATAACTGTGTGCATAGCTCGTTCCTGGTCTCCCGGAATACATTGTATAATTCTACTTTAACTTGTTGGCGATCTGTCGATCCTATTAAGGGCGTCGAATCGTTCGAAAGTAACGACGAGGAAAGGAGAGTCGTTGTCTCTTGAGGCAGCACCCTCTTAAAGTGGGACCGCTATAGGGTTGACAGAAATGCTCTTGCCCAAAGACCGCGCCAATGCTGACCCCATACTTTCCGCTCCCTCTCTCTCTCGCCCTCATCTCCTATTTTCATTCGGCGACTCGCCCTTTTCTTCCACGTAACACCCGCCTGTTTTACTCTCTCGCTCTCCTCCCGCAATTCTGCAGAAAGGAGAAAAGGCACGGGCAGTTTTGTCGAAGGGAAATACGGAGGGCTCTATTTGGCTAAGAAGGGTCTCCCTCCAATGCCTCTCTTTCTCACTCACCTCTCTTTCTGGCGACAATATAAAAGGGTTGCCGCAGAATTAAAGGAGACTCGATGATTATTACCGGGCTCGCGCGCCCCCGCGACCCCTATATCGCCTTCGTCAAAAGGCTTTTTCAACCGGCGCCCACACACACACACACACACAAGAATGAATATACAGACATTACGTAGATACGCGTTCCACGCGTATTGCTTCACCATCCGATGGACTATAAGGGTTACCGGACAATGCTCAAGGGTGGAAGCATATCCAACTCACTTCCGTACCCTCCCACAACGAAACCCTTTACTGCCCACAGCAGAGAGCGGACTTTCCGGTCGTAGGGCGGCATTTGGGGAGGCTCCCTCCGACCACGTCTCCAAATGAAGGCTTTGCGGAGAAAGCATCGCGAGCAAGAGCCCTTTTCGGATACCCACCAACCATATAAAGTGGTCCGTATAGGTTGGATATGAGCATCCTACGAGGGTCTTCTCACTCCCAACTTTTCTCGTACCGTCTCATTCTCGGGCTGATTTCTACATTGGGGATCATTTTTCCCCGAGAGGGTGAAACGCCAACCTTCCGCATATATAGCGCGGTCTCTTTATTCCAACGTACGTGATATTTTCCGCTGGAATAACGCGATATGCGGTGTTCCAGTTGAGATAAATTGAGAAATTGGGATTTTTGTTCACAATCTCTACAACTTTTATCCACCCAGACTTGGGTCACTTTGCTATTTTTAGTTCCTTGGAGACCCCTCCAGAATGTTGCCCAGTTGCTTTTCCCTGATGCACGAGGGCACGGGGAAACTGTGGAAAATATCCAGAACAATGTGCGTTCCAGCTATGCCGGCCCAGTGGGGGAGAACCTTCGCAAGATTAGATGGGGAAAAAAGAAGATTTCGATGTCGTTCCGTGAAGGGGGAGGGGCGGCTTCGTATCTTCGAGGATCGTGGCCGAGGACGAAATTGAACCATTTTCTCGAACGGAAATCGGCCCTTGCCCGCTGGATAATACTGACGTCATACAAACGAGTTGCTTTTATGCACGTGTGCACGTATACATAGGTGTGTACCGAGGCGTGTGTAGCTTGATTTTCTCCTCTTGTGAGAGCTTCCTCTTGCGTGTGGAGCGAACGGTTACGATAATGGCGGAACGAACCGCGTCGCTTTTACCTTTGTAAGTGGCAATTCCAATCTCGTATACAGACATCGGACTGGCTGAACGAGAGCATTCCTTAAAACTGCCATACACGTTTTTTTTTCTTCCAAAGCTATCGAATCGTTTCAGAACCTACAGCACTTGACCATAACTAAAATCATCAGGAGGAGAAGAGAAACGCGCTATTGCGAAATGAATGTGAAGAGATCATTTTGGGCTTTGACGTTTCACGGAGAAACACGGCAAAGAATTTTTTCGGTCGGATGTATCGATTTTCCGTCAACGTGCTGAAGACACTCGCGAAAATCCCCGATATCCGTTTAATTCGTCCCTCTGGTATTTACCGAAATGAATCGAAGCGCGAGAGACTTGGCGAATTAAGCGCAGGACGCCAAAAGAGTATACATTGGAATCCGCGGAGACTGGGATATAAAAGGGAGTTGGGCCAGGAAACGAGACAGTTGAGTATAATCGGACACGTCGAAGTTGGCAAGAAAGAGAGAAAAGAGAGAGAGAGAGAGAGAGAGAGAGAGAGAGAGAGAGAGAGAGAGAGAGAGAGAGAGAGAGAGAGAGAGAGAGATTGCGTCTCGAAGGAACTCAGAAGAAAACGAGCAGCAGCCTCTCCGTTTCCGCTTCTTCTTCTTCTTCTTCTTCTTCTTCTCCTTCCTTTTCCGATCCGGTGCCCAGATATCTGGCGTAATTACTAATAAGTTTTCGACACGGAATGAGGTGAGGAAAGGAGAGAGGGTTAATCCGAAAGTACGACCAAAGGGTTGAAAACGAGAAGGCACTGAAAGGAGCGTGGCCAGGGGGGCTGAGGAGCGAAGACGTTCGAACGAGAATATATAGACGGCAGGGAGGAAGAGGAGAAAGAGGGCATACGCTGGAATGAGGGGGAAGAGGAGACTGGATCGAAGAAGGCCAAGATGGTAAAATTGAGGGTGGTAAGAGACAAAGACAACACCCTCGAGAGAGCGAGAGAGTCCGTTGCTCATTGGGGTGCCGTGCAAAAACAGGAAACACCAGAAGCAGAAGGTTCCCGAAACCAGTTAAAGATTTGCGATGTCTTTTCGATCCCAAGTCGAGATATTCGTAATTACTGTTTGTGTTTCTCTCGTCTTTGGCGTCGACGGCGAAGATCCGGTATATTTATTCCCTCGGAGTCCAATCGTCTCGACCATAGCTCCAGTCCGATTCCCGCGATCTCTTTCTCACCCTGCCACACCATCGACCAACTTTTGCGCCCTCTTCTCCAAAACCCGTTCCCAGTCTTTCCAACATCAGGCTTTCGCGAGCTGTATCTTCTCTCCCTTATTTATGCCGATTTTTCATTCGCGAAAAGAAAGGAAGAAGCGAGATAGTCCTCACCCTCGAGGACTCCCAAGCCCTTATGGTCGTGCCCGATCGCTCGAGATCGTCGATCCTTATCGATGGCTCTCTCCCTCGGCCGCGGGAATGTTTTCAACTATACGTACAAACCCTCTGAACCCTTCACCGCGCGCCACGGATACCCTTAAGCCTCGGGATTAGCATTGTTCGAAGGGCGCGAGGAAATCGATACCACCGGCATAATCCATATCAAGGGGTCCAAGCGTCGATCAGCAGCGCATTACCACCGGTTGGAAGAGCCTACCGAGGCAGGCTATCATCCCAATCACGGCGTCAAATTGACGAGCACAATAATGATCAATCCAGCTACCAATGAGAAACGAAAGTCTCTAGAAAGTAGCGAGTTTAGGGTAATTCGAAGCAGCCACACTGCAAATCCATGGATGGTATTTGTTACACGTTAAGATGTGTAATTTTAGGAATTATCGCATGTAAATACCAAACACAACTTAAAACAACGCACTCAAGTGTATTATAGAAATTTCAAACACATTTGATGTGTGTTTTCAAACACTTGAACCGCATTAAATTTTAACACGCTATTGCCGTCTTATTCAAAATATGCAATACTCATAAATGCACACATTTACACGTTTAGATATCGAACGTTTCACAATATCTTCAACAATGTATTTATGTGTGTTACAGTTAAATTAAGCAAATTTTGTGCGTATCTGTAAACAGTGGATCCGCAATAAGTATATTAAAATTTGCACTTCAATTTTAGTCTGCTTGATACTAACATGACATGTGAATTTTATAACACTTAATACCTATTTAATAGACATCAATCGAACAGAGCTTGTTAATTTAAATATGACGACTAAAAAACCATTTTCTAGTTCACATCTTTCTGTCCCACCTCCCCCCTACTTTACGTATAAAACCCTTCGAAAATCTGTGTACTGTCTTATATATGAATATACTTTTGGAAACTTAAAAAATTAATAAAAGAACGCCAAGTAATAAAAAAATCCCCCCAAAAACATTATCGCTTGTTTCATCGAATAGAAAATTCTGATTTATCTCAAATATTTTTTATTTTAATTCAAACAATGGTTTTATTACATTTTTTCAATTCAAATGTACAACAAAAGTTAGATAATTTTTTATAAAATAGCGACGCAAGTTTATTGGAAATGTTGCACACAAAATTGTTAAACCTCATGAATAATACTTTTCTAAATATTTTATTTTTATTGAAAAAAAATCATGTTACTATTATAACAAAAAATTAATATCACCATCATATAAAAGTACAAGGTGTGTACACTGTAAATGCTGTGCAACTTGGCGTGACCATGACTTGGCGTTCATGGTTAACCCTTCGACTGCACTCTAGGTCGTTTTGACCGCATTTCTTTTTCGTTCAAGTACGTATTTTTCGACGCATCTCCCACTTGTTTTCCCATTAATTTTTCGTTTAATAAAGATCATTGACTACAAAAAACGTGTGGATAAAAAAATGCATATTTATCGAAATACAACAACCTGAAAAAATGTCTGGGGTCCGATAGACCCCATATCCAGTCAGAGGTTCGTGGCGAAAGTGTGCGGTCAAAGGGTTAACAAAAGAAGCTCGAAACTCGAATATAACGTTGATAGACGAACTGACGAACAGTTCATCTATCAACGTCAGGTTGAATATAACGTAGGCGAAATGTTTTCTTCGACCTAAATCATTTTCGGACGTTTGTTAATGACGAATTACAATAAAAAAAATCATTGATGTAGAATTTTGAGTTGAGTTTTTAATTCTATTTTGGATATTATGAAATATCCTATGCATTGAGTAGATGGGCTGTGGTGCCTTGAACCAACACGCATGCAGTGTGTAAAAAATAATCAAATAACACACACCAAATGTGCATAAAAATAATACTTGCCGAAATTACATACTCGCAAATGTGTAAAAAGTGACCACAAGGCAAATAACACATGTAGCTGTGTTGAAACAACACACTTGGATTTTCAGTGCACCGAGTATTCGCATCATTTGCCATCGGTACTACCCAACATTTGCCCTACGCAGCACAAAAATATATATAAGGATAAGATCGCTGTGAACGTTGGAATATGGAAGACGCCGCTGCGCCGCCTTCGCGCAAAAGGATCCAAGCCATATACGAGATAGCGAGGATGGTTCTGGAGAGACTATGATAATTGTAATGAACGCCTCGAGATTCCGCGAGCCCATCTGCGTTCCTCCTCACCCCTCACGAGTTTCATCCCCCTTCTCCATCCCTGTCGGAATCCAGAATGAGTGGCTGCAATAGCGGTATAAGCGCGATGCTGTGTGTTCCTTGGCATACTGTATAGCTACACTGTCTCGCTCTCTCCTTGTACAAACTCGAGCTCGAGCTCTTAAGTACCGAACTTGTTCGAATTGATTTAAGTGCTGAATGCTAAATCAACCGAAGGGGCTTCCCCTCGATCCCCTTTACGCCCACCCTTCTCTCCCTCCTATCCACAGCTAGAAAATTTACGAGTCGCAATGCGCCTACTCTTACACTTTAGCCCTCTCGCACCCTTTTTCTTATATATGGGTATTATGGGACGCGCGTTACAACGCCACCCCACCCCCCGCCCCGAACGATTTCTAACGAGAACACACTTCAGAATTAGTACTCTTGATAATACCGCCTGACGATTATCATCCCTCTTACTCTCTTTTCATTATATTTCTCTCTCTTGCGTTCCCCGGATCCAGGACGCCATACGATCAAACTGGAAATGCAAAAGATATTGTATCACGCATTTGACGCAACGGAATTTAGTTCTCTCGATACTGAAGTCCATACACGTTTAATGGGGTATTCTCGTGTAGAAATTTGAAAAACTCGATTGTTTTTTTTTTGGCATTTACTTGAAGTATCGACTCTTAAGAATATATCCTTAAAATGAAATTTCGAAATTCCCAAGATTTACAAAGTTATAGCGATTTGAATATACAGCCGGATTGAGAGGTCGCACCGATGCGAATCGGCGATCAGAAGATTCTAAGGAAGCTAGAACTGCTCGCAGGAAAAAACGAGTTTCGGAAAATCATCATATCGAAGTCGAGAAAGGCACACTTCGCGAAGCAGGAATGGCCGTTTAATATAACGTAAGTATAACATGACATTATGCCATTTACATAGTTGTTTGTAATTGTACTGAAAACTTTAAAAGCGGTTTTCCCGAAACTACTTTTTTCAACCTGGTTGACATAAAATATCGAGTTCTGTTCAACTGATTCACTTCAAATTTGGCATGGACCTTCAGTATACCCTGTGCAGAAATATTGTCATGGATACAGTCCGATTCGGACTAGGATCCTGGTTTCTCAATCGGGATCCAGTCGGATATCGGATCCGCTCCGGGGGCGAAATGTAACGGTCGCAAACCGGATTCCAGCCAGGATCCTAATCCGGAACTATAAGGACTCTAGTCAAAATCCAAATAAAAACTTTGTAGAGGATCCAATCTAGAATTCCGAAATTCTAGAACAAGATCTAGTACGATATCGAATCGGATCCCAGGGATGAATGTAAAAATCACCAGGAGATACCGATCCGTATTAGCTGGAGGCGCTGGACGTTTTCTGAAATCATTTATTCAAGGATCTGAAAAAGATTAGGGGAAAATTGGTGCTACAGCATAATTGTCAAAACTTATATATTTTAATAACAGAATTGCGAACACAATTCTTTACATTTAATTTAAAAAATCGAAAAAACAATATATAGACCTTGAAAGACTTATATTTCCTGGAGAAAAGTGATATAGGTTATTTATTCCAGGTAATTATATTTAAATTAAATGGAGATCGTTCAAACGAAGAAAACATGTACTTAATTTGCTAAGACAAATGTATTTAATACGTATTTCAAATTCTTTCCACCACGTCTCCGCCGTGTGATGCGTAGTGGGCGCCATCTGGATTTCGATGAGGATAACCCTTCTAGGGAATCCGTATTATATCCAGATCGGTATCCGATTGGAACTAAGGTATCCCTAAGAAATTTCTGCATCAGATCCTTCTATAGTCCATACCTCGGGCATTGCGAAATTCTTATTAATACTATACAAAAAAATTTACTTGTAAAATAATAGGGCAAAAAATTAACTATCTCTTTATTCAGTCAGCCATTAATTTTTTCTCTTAATTTCCCTTTGGTACCTGCTATAATGACATTCTTATTGATCAAGAAAATTGGTTTTATTTCTGTTTCAGGTAAATGGGAGCTTCGAAATCATGTCGACCGCCGCAACCCTCTTTTTCACAGTCATACTTAAAGGCCCGTAACTTGTTCAATTTTTTTTAGGTTCTTGAAGTATCAATAGAAAGGCTGTAAAAAATTATAGTCCATTTTTATTGTTTATCAAGGCTGAAAGAACACCCGACATTTAGGCTTTTAGACTAAAATACTTCGTCAATCTACGTTATATCGTTGTATTGCTAGGCGCACATTTGGCCATTTTGGTAACGAGCCTTAAAAGTTTTCCAAGGGAATCGTTGATTTTGGGGACGAATGGTCATTGACATTTGTAAATAAATGGTCATTGACATTTGTAAATAAATGTGCATTTATCTAAAGGTGATTTTGAAGACATTGTGGTTTATGTTGAGGGTATAGAGGGTGAGGAACATAGACTGCTATGGGGGTGGTCCATAGGCTGAGGGTGGGGACTATAAGCTCCTATAAGGCTGGTCCTCGAAGTCGAATGTCTTCAAAAACACCATTCCCTATTTACATAGAAATTTTCTGGTTGTCTTCTCGCTTAAAAAGCTAATATGTGCACGGATATTTGATCTGCCTGAAAAGTATCCGTCTCACGTCACATTTGACCCACGTACACTTTGGATAATCGCGATACCGCGGACTCAGCGCTCTCCGATTCGCCTCTACGTGCACACCGATACGTAGAAAATTTTCCCATCCGCGCACACTCTTACGTTTGTACCGGCAACTTTTGTACCGCAGAGCGAACCTTCGTTCGGAGGCAGTGAGTCTCATCAGGACACGCGCGGCCGCGAAACGTAATTGAAATTGCAAGGTTACTTTCTCTCTTTTCTCCCTTCCCACTGACCCTCTCACTCTCTCCTGCTCTTACTTTCTCGCTCTTTCTTATTTGCGTTCGTTCTGTCTATTCAGACCTCTACCAATGACAACGACCACCGGGGAAAACCAACCCTCGACGTCCAGCCAAAAATTTATCGGTCAGCTCCGAAGGCCCGTCGACTTTGAGAAAGGTACACGTTAACGAGATTTTCCTTTTCGTGTATGTTTTATACAGGTTTTACCAAATATCGGTATAGCTCTCAGCGTATATGTATATATATATATATATATATCCGTGATGAATCCATAATACGGCGGGGCTCGCCCGTTGAACCTCCTCCTACCGTTTAAATAACGATTCGCATAAGCGGATCCACGCTTATGCGAATCGTTATTTAAACGTTTTTTTAGAGTTCACTGTTTCTTCGCTTTCGATATGTATCCAAAACATTAATTCGCCCACCCCATGAAATAACAAGCCAATTCGGTGCGGCTTGTGCTTTACGTAACTATTGACAATTCTCTCTCTCTCTCTCTCTCTCTCTCTCTCTCTCTCTCTCTCTCTCTCTCTCTCTCCCTCTCTCTTGAGCACTCGTGAATAAGAAAAAAAAGATAATAATAAAAGAGGATCCTGCGAACGAGATTGAATGATGAATACATCTTACCGCAGCTATGCATGGAAATTGTGCTCAACGAGGTCGATTTCTACCAAGGTCTAGATGTCACCGTATTATCTATATATATAAGTATATATTGTTTTCTGAGTTCCAACGTATACCGCTGCGGGTTTCTACGTATTACCTTTCCCACTTGGAACCATTCCTATCACTCCCTACCCACACTTTGCCAATCTAACCTAACTTCCATTGCGTATATAGCCGTCTTAAGCTACACTAGATCGCATTTGCCGAGGGTACAGGGAAACTGTGGAAAAACCGTATCGGCATAGACGGCCCCATATTCTTCTGATTTTGTGGTGCGCGAAATTTTTACTCAAGTATCTACACCAAGGTCTCAGAAGTATTGGCCTTCCGCCGAATGGCTGATGCACTAGCCGGTGCCCGGCTAAGCGATCGAGTATCGGCCATGCACAACGATGCTTAACTCGGAGTATGGCCAGAGCCGAACCCCGACCGCCCATCCACTGTGTGTTCGGCTTATGAGGCATATATTTCACCTAGCCGGTGACCCCGATCATTTTTTTATTTTCCTGATTTTTTTTGTTGTAAAATTGTACCCCATGAAAGGAAGATCTACACCAATTTCTAGATTTTTATATCTTCTCCTTTAGGAGTTGTAATTTAAAAAAAAAATGTCGCTTTCGGATGTGTTGGAAACGTTTTAAAATTAAATTTTGAAATTAAAAGAATTATTAAAAGAGAAATTAATAATTTCGCTTTTAATACTTCGAAAAAAAATAGAAGGAGAAATGTGCCCATGGTGAGACTAGTCTTAAAAATCATAGAATGGGTCACTCTATTTTTAAGAATTTTTTGAAAAAAAAATCAAAAATGGCAATCATTTAAAAAAAAAATAGTTTCTTTAAAACATCTACATCTTTAAAATCAGTATAATTGATCATGTTTTCCATAATTTTTTCATGAAAGTATATGCTTCAGAATGAAAAAAATATATATATACTGACATCTGTCGTACTTCAATTAGTTCAGAATTTATGAGCGTTTCAACGTTTCCAAAACTTTCGCAATGGACATTTTTTGGAAATTCATAACTCCTAAAAGAAAAAAAGATAAAATTCTAAAAATTGGTGTAGATATTCCTTTCATGGGGTACAATTTTACAAAAAAAAGTTAGGAAAATAAAAGATGAAATGTCGTGGAATGCCACATATATATATGTTAAAATCAATCAAAATCAAAGATATATTGTATATATATATATATGTGTGTGTTTCATATTACCATGTACTTGATTGGAGTTCTATTCATCATTTATACGGCCGGACTTTCGCGGGGTCATGTAAAAAGAAGTCGCGGAGTCACATGAACATTATTACACTGACTCACGTACGCGCTATACATAATATCCGTCGAGTTTTATTACACACGTGTCGCGCCTCATCTCCGAGAATTCTCGTGATATCTTACCGGTCACAAAAGTATATATATAGTTTTTTATTTTCGAGACCAGAGTGTGTGTTTGCGCGCACATATGTACCGACGTGATTTTGAAGACATGAGGTGCTTGAACGACGCTCTGGTAGCGCAGTTTCGTACTAATATTAATAAATCAGGAATATCGTCGAACGAGGGACTGTCTCGCGTTGATCTCTCACACGGTTTTTGCTCTGATCTCTCTCTCTCTCTCTCTCTCTCTCTCTCATCTCTCTCTCTCTCTCTATCTCTCTTTCTCTCTCCCGTTTGGTTTCCTCACCTTTTCCATCTCGCGCAAACGACCGCGAGCGCGAATCCGGTGACAACAGCCTCGTGTAAACTCGTTGAGCAATCATTACGAATTCTTATGTATAGATCTTATCAGCGAATCTGAGATACAGCCCATAGGAAAAAATGAAGAGAGAGAGAGAGAGAGAGAGAGAGAGAGAGAGAGAGAGAGAGAGAGAGAGAGAGAGAGAGAGAGAGAGAGAGAGAGAGAGAGAAGAGTGTGAGAGCTGAGCTAATGACGTGACACCACGAGCTCAAGCTCTCAAGATACATGCCCATAGGCATTTTTTTTGCAATTAATCTTGATTATTGTATTTTGATAAATTTATTAAGACACGGATTCGCCAAGTGAGGCCTTCGTATATTGCACTCGTGTATATTGTGGAATTGTTCTATACGAGAGACACCGGTAGATCCGCGCTGAAGAAACTGCCCTGGCGACGTTAATTTGTGAACGATTACGGTCACCTGGTGTGTTCCGCGGTCGTCGCTCTCATCCGATCTTTTTCTCGATCTCGGGCTTTGCCTGTATACGCGTATGTACATATACATGAGGGCAAAGGGAATTCGAAGACATTCCCAATGGCTTCAAAACCACCTTTAGATAAATAAAGTTCATTTCATGGACTGTCTCGTCCTTAAAATCAACGAATCCTTTTTTTTTAATCAGGAAGATCTTTTTAATAGCCAGATGGGCTGATAGACAACATTACATAGGTATAACGAGTTCAAAATATCCTTTTCTCATATATATATATACATCTATATATGTGTGTGTGTTCATACATCGTTCTCGTCACAAAACTCGGTAGATGTGTGTGGGACAAAGAGTGTGGCTTCCAAGTTTGCGCTCGTGAATGGCGGCCATCGCGAATTCTTTGCGACAACAACGCTTCTCTCTCTCTCTCTCTCTCTCTCTCTCTCTCTCTCTCTCTCTCTCTTATTTTCCGTCTCTCAGTAGCGCTCGTGAAATGCTCCCGATGCGCGAGAGCTCGCGAAATCCGCGCGTCCA
>OZ010716.1:21856700-21884900 GCA_963932345.1 Ophion ventricosus | reverse complement strand
AAAATGTTTGTCGAACATTTTATTTTTCTTTGAAAAAAAAAATTGCTAAAGTATTTTATTTTTTTTCACAGGATAACTTGAAAAACACGCGTTGTAGAAATACTTTTTTTACCCACTGTATGTATATATATATATATATGTATATATCAACGAACGTAGCAAAATTTCAAACAGAACATCGTAAGTTCTCCGAAAATGCCAATTTAAGCAAAATGCAATATTTATTTACAAAAATAGTCGCGAAAACACTAAAATAATTAGCGACCAATTTAAGCAATAAAACAATTTTTTCTGTTCGAATACGTCTTTTTCAACCTCTCTCTCCCGCTCGTCATATATAAATATACATGTGTATATATGAACTAACATAGTCAAATTTCAAACAGAACATCGTAAGTTCTCCGAAAATACCAATTTAAACAAAAAGCAATATTTATTGACGAAAATAGTCACGAAAACATTAAAACAATTAGCGACCGATCTGAGAAATGAAACAAGTTTTTTTTTTCTCGAACACGTCTCCTAAGAACGCTTACCTACGTGTATTTTCTTTTTCTTCGAATTATCGAGCAAGGTTGTGATGGGGTATGATAAATCCGTGGCATCAGGTATACCGTCTTCGGAGAAATAATAAGCATTCGCTTTTAAATCCGCGATGACATTATCACGCCTTCGAAAGATTCGCAGCTTTGATCACCTCTGTGTGTGTTTACGACGCGATATATTCGTTAAAAGTGCCCAAAAACTTCCGATCGACGAATACGATACGGATGAGAAGAGCGCGACGAGAAGGTTGCGCGCGCGCGCGCGCGCGCGTTCGCGGAGGGAGCGAACGGACTCTCGCAGTGGCGCGACGATGATTGCGATTAATTAATTATACTCCCGAGTGAGCGCCGAGACACTTAGTTTCCGTTCGTTTAAGCTCGTTAATACGGACCAGTCACAGAATCCTCCTCCCCCGCCAAAACCCTCTTATTCCTCCCTGTACCCCGCGAACCTGGTCATAGTTTAAGTTTCTCATGGTAAAACGCGCTCTTGTATGATCAGAGACCTCGAGAGTTCCTCGCGTCGAGGAACCGCGGCCCACTCGTTTACTCCGTACCATGTAAATTTATATTCGCACTTGTCATATCGTATTCTTTATTCTCTCTCTCTCTCTCTCTCTCTCTCTCACTCGCTCGCTGTGGCTCTATTTTTTTCATCACTGCTTCTTTGCAATTCTCTGGTCGTCGTGACCTATCAACAGAGTTCACCAGTCAATTATTGTCTCCATCCTGGAAAAATTATACACACACACACACATATATATTAAATTTTTAAATAGGATCTTAAAGGGCACGTAGAATGGGCCAAAAAATTCCACGACGCGAATCGGTCGCCCATAATATTATATAATTAGGATAATATATAATAACGAATTATAATATATGTCTATTTTTATTATAAACATATATATATATATATATATATATATATATATATATATATATATATATTCATCACAGAATCATTTTGAAAGTATATAAAATGATGATTATTATTATGTGTGTTTGTCTATAAATATAGGGTAGGGAGGGGCATGTTGAGCAAGTTTAGAATTATTGCCCCTCAACAGTCTGCCGTATAAAAATTAACCCTACGTTGGTCAATAGGAAATTTATCTGGGAAAAAAAGTCTGAAGACGAATTTCCTGTTATCCTTATTGTTTCACAGATAATCGCTCCCAAATGACTAAGGCTATAGTTGCTCA
Organism: Ophion ventricosus; assembly: GCA_963932345.1. Taxonomy (NCBI): domain Eukaryota; kingdom Metazoa; phylum Arthropoda; class Insecta; order Hymenoptera; family Ichneumonidae; genus Ophion; species Ophion ventricosus. The sequence continues at coordinate 21,883,150 of OZ010716.1, read as the reverse complement.
TCCTGCTCCGATAGTGGGGTAAGTTGAGTATGAGTATGAGGTAAGTTGGGCAAAGTAAGAATTGCATTAAAAAAATCAGACGTATGGAACATGATTTGGTACAATGCAGTAATAAACCAACAGTTGCTCGTTAATTAGTTAGGTTTTGAAACATTAACATTAATTGCAATGAACTTTGAAATATTTTTTCTCTTACAATGGTAAAAGAAAATCTTACAATCACGTTTTTTTTTACTTTCGGGTGCAAAAATAATGAAACGTCCCGTATTACCGTCTCGTGCACCGCATGGCAACGGGCGACGGCGTGATGTATTCCCCTCCCCCATACCTCTCTTTCCGCCATTTAATGCACCCGCCTGCGGTGCTTAGTTTTCGAGATATTTTGATTGCCCAACTTTCCCGACTACTCAACATGCCCCTCCCTACTCTATATATATATATATAATTTAATTTAAAAAATAGGGCCTTAAAATGCACGTAGTGAAAGTCAGCGAAAAAATTCCACCGAAGTGGATCAGTCACTATACAAAAGATAAATTAAATCAAATAAATTATCAAGGTGTTACTTCTTTGAATTTAATAAATTCTCAAATAACAATTATTCAAATAATAGAACTATAGAATAGCTGTACCTCTATGATGGCCCGTCGTGTTTATCCTGAATACGATTAAAACATTAAGTAAACTGATTCAAGATACACGACGCGTCTAATGAACGGTCGGAGGCTTGAACACGTCTCCTCAATCCGTTCTCTTTCACACCTGCTAATGGGATAGCGCAATAGGAGACCGAGTGAATTATTTTCAGTCGCTCATATATATATATATATATATATATATATATTTCGACGTAAGCCACGAGGACGTCGGAGCGTTGCGAGAGGTTAGCCCGGACTCGTCTAATGAAATTAGCGGTGGCTTGCCCTCTCGGAGTGCTGTCTCCTGTTCCGAATATCTCCGTTATATTACAACGACCGCGAGTCAAAAGTCCGACGGTGTCGACGGCGGGCACACCGAGTACTCCTTCACCTCGCCGAATCTCGTATGTGCCGTGGGAAGTTCCGGTCCCGGGTCATCCGACGGACAACATACGCGTGTATATGAAGTTCGTCGAGAGGTTCTCGCGGCTGTGGCACTCGCCAACTCGAGAACTCGGTGCTACTCGGGTAGAGAATGAGGCACGCGAGGCTTCGTAAATGTAACAATACGATATAACGGGTGTTCACTTTGATCGGAGCATCTCGGCTGTATCTCGAGAATGGCGAGCCGGATGAAAAAAAGTTTCCAACGAAAATCGTAGGGTTTCAAGATAGAAATACCACGGTCATAGTGTAAGGTATGACCTTGAAGACCCCAAGGTCACGTGAAGGTCAGCGCTATTTTTTCGAAGGTAAGTAAATATTTTTTGGTCGCGCGATTGAAGTCGGATAGACGATAATTTCAGTGGAAAAAAATATTGACGCTAGATCGAAAACTGCCGGAGTTATGCCACTTGGAAGCTGTCACATGACAGCCGCCCGATCAACGCCGTTTACTCAATCCATAGCCCGTAGGCTTCGTCACACACGAATCCAGGCGACTCTTCGGCTTTGCTCGGATTGCGCAAGAAGTGAAAAGTACGCCGTTGATGGTTCTCTGCGTTTCTCGGCATCGGCGCCAAATGCGCGCACCCACATAAACGTGCAGAATACTCCACGAGGATGAGGATATAAAATTAATAGTGATCTAGATTTCTAGATTGCGGAGAATGCGAGCAATTGCGAGTCGTGGGAGTGTCTCTTGCGCGAGCGCAACTGCGAACAATTCGCCGCCGTGCCGCGAACGGCGTATATATCCACGGGACGAGATACGATATGTGAAATTTAATACGTTCGACGTTGGTGAACGGGGCGAGCGCGGGAGTGAAGCCGAGAGAACGCGAGAGAGAAAGAGAGTTGGGAGAAGGAATAGCATTCCTGACCCGCGCGAATGGTTTCACGCGCCGCGTATTATTGTTTGGCTTCAATTAAACATCCATTTTATGTAATCGCGCGCCGTCATTTACGTATCGCCAAGGATTCTCATAGCGTGCGCGCGCACTCCGGACACGAAACTCTATTTCCAATGTTGCATATAAATTCTTCCCTACTCCGAAGAAATACGCAGCGGGGTGTTGTGCTCGATAGCTCGCAGTTTCTTCCTCGTACACGTGTGGCTATATGTACAGTATTGACCAAAAACACCAAGCACTTTTGTGAAATCCTAATCCTTAAAAAAATTTGTACGGCAAAAAAAATGCGATATGAATAATTGAAGAAAAATACCTTCGTACAGAATTGACAATTTCGTAGGTCCCCGTGCAGAAATATTGTCATGAATACAGTGCGATTCGGACTAGGATCCTGGTTTCTCATTCGAGATCCAGTCGGACATCGGATCGGATCCGGGAGCGAAATGTAACGCTCGCAAATCGAATTCTAGCCAGGATCCTAATCCGGAACTATTAAGGACTCTAGTCAGAATCCAAATAGAAACTTTTCATAGGATCCAGGCTAGAATCACGAACTTCGAGAAAAAGATCTAGTTCGATATCGAATGCGATCCTAGGGATGAATGTAAAAATCACCAGGAAATACGGATCCATAACAACTGGTGACGCTGGACGTTTTCTGCAATCATCTATTGAAGGATCTGAAAAATATTAGGTCAAAATTGGTACTACAGTATAACTGTCAAAACTTATATATTCTAATAACAGAATTTCGAAAAAAACAATATATAGATCTTGAAACACTTATATCTCCTGGAGAAAAGTGATACAGGTTATTTATTCAAAATAATTATATTTAAATTAAATGAAGATCGTTCGAACTAAGAAAATATGTATTTAATTTTCTAAGAAAAATGAATTTAATGCGTATTTGAAATACGTATTTCAAATTCTTGCCACCACGTCTGCGCCTTGTGCTACGTAATGGGCGCCATCTGGATTCTGATAAGGATACCGCTTCTAGGGAATTCGTATCAGATCCCGATCGGGATCTGATCGGAACTTAGGTGTTCCTAAGAAATTTCTGCACGGGTCCTCCCTTTACCGTCGTGAATACAATTACTTTATATCTTCCAGCAAGAATTCCGGCGTCCAATACTTTTGGCCAAGCCGGTCCATGCGAATATCCGTAGAGTGTACACTTCATGCACTTCACGCTGCACGAGAAATCTTGCCCGATCGAATATCCAATTCGAAATCGACTTCTCACGTGGTCCACGACGCTCGTGCAACTTCGCTCGGTACTTCGAGGCACGTTATCGCTCGTGCCGATACTTATTATTGGTAAATAACGAGCGGCGAAGTTGCACTACGAAGTCCATTTTTTCGATAGCTCATTTTTTCTTTTATTTTTTGAAGGATTCGGAGGGTGGCAAAATTACGGTCTGAATGTGTATGCTGATACTTTGATGCACTTTTCGACTTGGGGTGCCTTCAGGAATAAGACATTTGTGTTTGGTGATGACACAAATGATTTACGGCGAGGTATTCAAGTCTGAATTTGAATATTTTGTTATTCCTATTCACGTATTTGTTTTTTTGTATTCACGATGTATGTGCACGCAAATGCACAAAACCCAACTGCAATTTCAAAGGGCCGAGGGAGGGCAGTGACCCGTTTCGCCAGCATCGGAAGATACATATTTGCTTAATAAAGAGAATAGAGAGAGAGAGAGGGGGGGCGGGGAAGTGAGGGAAGAGTTGAACAAGAGCGAAAGAAGACGAGGCAGCGCAGTAAGATATCCCATTAATTAGAGCCCTCCAGATGTTCCGAATTACTTTGTCTCCGGTTCACGCGGACTCGCGCACCCTTTCCGCTCTTCCCGATCCGCGAGCATTGAATTCATTCGGGCAACACACTTTTGTACGCCCTCGCATCCTGCCGCCCCGGAAATAATTCTACTTTGTTCCGTCGTTTCTGCATTTTCGAAAGAAAAAAAAAAAAAAAAAATGGCCGTTGCCGCCATCAATCGAGACGTTTTTTTAGGAAAACAAGAGTAGTATCGAGTACGTTAACCGGATAAACGATATTTTCATCGATGAGTGTTTTTTTTTTATTTCGCGACGTTTAGATACGTGGAATAAATTAGGTTTTTATTTTCGGTAGGCTAAGGAGATGTCCGTTGATCGCGTGAGGTCCCAAAAGGTAGATGATGATCGTCGATAGGAATATCATGGATGGTTTTTTTTTACAAGAATTACTTTTGCATTATATTATATTATTAACAACTGGTATGTATATTCAACATATTAGCAATATCATATATTACACAATATATAATATTATAGTATAGTACATAACGCATATTTATTATAGTATTTTATCTTCAATAATATCTTATTGTTCACCTACACATCATACATAATAGTATATAAATATAATTATTTATATCAATTTATACAATTATAACATATTTAGTTATATAAATATATTACGGATGACAACTCGAGCAATAATAGTTGGATATGTAACATTTTTGCACGAAACTTTTTGTAATTGTAATCGCTATCGTTCAGCGTAGCCGTTTCTTTTTCTTGAAAATTACTATTTCTTCAAGCAGCTTCATTGAATATATTTTAGGTGAAAATAATACTTTTTATTTCGAAATGTGGCCATATTTCGAAAAATAAACAAAATCAAGAACCGCTACGTTTAACAATAGCGACATTAATGCAGAGTAAGTGCAAATTTATTTATTTTTTGTTGTTTCAAACGAATCAAACCAGAGATTTCAATCCCACCAGGAAGAGGGAAATTTCCGATCGGCGTTCACTCTGCCATTTGTTGTACTTCAACTATTGTTTTTTTTTCAATAAAAATTTACTTGAATCTACTTTAATGTATAATAACATATCTTTAATTGATAAAAAAAAAACCATTAAGTACATTTTTTAAATTCATGAAAAAAGCTTCTTTTTCTGACCATCACAGTGAGGTGCCCCCTTCATGTGTTATACGTGAAGGATAATGTATTATAGATCAAAATATTGTACTCATTATAAGTAATTAAAATATATATTTCAGAAAACTTTTCTTTCCCTGTTTGATTTAAAATCCGTAATTTGAATTATAAATATTCTTATATTATTCACGAAAATTGGGTATATGAATATAACTAGCTAGTCATTGAACTCATGAAATTGGCTCACTCGTCGTAGGATAATAATCACATTTTTCATTTAAAATACGTAAATGATAAATCACGTAAACAAAAAATAAAGTCGCGAGGAGAAGGGGGGAGAAGGGGGGAGAAGAGCGATGTCATTCAAAATTCCGTGGGCAGTGGACATAAAAAAAATGACAAAAAATGCATCACGTGATTAATGAACGTTTCCTGAGGAAAAATCACATTGGCACGAACCACAAGAAGGAGAGAAATACAAAGAAAAGATAAGTGACGAGTCGAGAAAGTAACGAGCGTTGATTCAATCCGCTAAATTTAAAAGGACGATAGGTAAAAAAAGAGGTGGTCGCATCCTTTATTTTTCCCAACTTTGTATATAATACAATGGTATAAGACCGCGAGGACACGCGACGAGGTTGGACCAAAGGCAGAATTGAGAAATATATAGTACCATAAGCGGTCGTCCAACTGTGCATACAATGGCAAGAATGACCGCCGGCCAAGGATGCATTTTATAGGTGCGATGCCTTTTATAGTCGAGACAGGCCGAACCCGAGATTCCATCTCTCTCGCTCTCTTTCTCTCTCGCTCTCTCTCTCTCGCTCTCTCTCTCTCTCTCTCTCTCTCTCTCTCTCTCTCTCTCTCTCTCTCTCTTTCTCGCCCTCTCTCTCGCTCTCTCTCTCTCTCTCGTCGCGGTTATTCTCCAAAGAGACTTCATCGGTCGTCGGAGAGCCCATACCGAGAGATGAGGAATCCCGTGCAATTAAACGCTTATTGCTTGCATATCTCCCCGAATCGATCCACCACTAAAGTGTGTATTGGCGTTGGCAGTAAAAGCGTCCCTATAGTAGATAACCCACGACGAAGAACACAACACCACCATATGTAAACACATATTACTCTCACGTGTGTGTGTATATATTTATTGATGCGTGCGGTATAACAAAAGGGCGTAATGAATAACATTTTGCGTATCGAAGCGTTGCCAGATAACGCCTATTCGTTGAGAGAGTAGGAGAGAGAGAAAGAGAGCGAGAGCGAGAGAGAGAGAGAGTGATCTGCTGATGGATAGGCAAGTGTGATCTGCTGATGGATAGGCGTTAGTTCTAGGTACTTTCTGGGTAGGATACTATGGTATTTGTATTGTTTGATGTATTCGAAAAGAGTTCTGGCTCCTAACTGTTGTCAAATAATTGTAAAAAAATGTTAGCAGCATCTCAACTATGCAAGTGTGATCTGCTAATGGATAGGCATTAGTTCTAGGTACTTTCTGGGTAGGATACTATGGTATTTGTATTGTTTGATGTATTCGAAAAGCGTTCTGGCTCCTAACTGTTGTCAAATAATTGTAAAAAAAATGTATCAACATCTTAACTATGCAAGTGTGATCTGCTGATGGATAGGCGTTAGTTCTAGGTGCTTTCTGGGTAGGATACTATGGTATTTGTATTGTTTGATGTATTCGAAAAGAGTTCTGGCTCCTAACTGTTGTCAAATAATTGTAAAAAATTTTTATCAGCATCTTAACTATGCAAGTGTGATCTGCTGATGGATAGGCGTTAGTTCTAGGTACTTTCTGGGTAGGATACTACGGTATTTGTATTGTTTGATGTATTCGAAAAGAGTTCTGGCTCCTAACTGTTGTCAAATAATTGTAAAAAATTTTTATCAGCATCTAAACTAAGCAAGTGTGATCTGCTGATGGATAGGCGTTAGTTCTAGGTACTTTCTGGGTAGGATACTATGGTATTTGTATTGTTTGATGTATTCGAAAAGAGTTCTGGCTCCTAACTGTTGTCAAATAATTGTAAAAAAATGTTATCAGCATCTCAACTATGCAAGTGTGATCTGCTGATGGATAGGCATTAGTTCTAGGTACTTTCTGGGTAGGATACTATGGTATTTGTTTTGTTTGATGTATTCGAAAAGAGTTCTGGCTCCTAACTGTTGTCAAATAATTGTAAAAAATTTTTATCAGCATCTTAACTATGCAAGTGTGATCTGCTGATGGATAGGCGTTAGTTCTAGGTACTTTCTGGGTAGGATACTACGGTATTTGTATTGTTTGATGTATTCGAAAAGAGTTCTGGCTCCTAACTGTTGTCAAATAATTGTAAAAAATTTTTATCAGCATCTAAACTAAGCAAGTGTGATCTGCTGATGGATAGGCGTTAGTTCTAGGTACTTTCTGGGTAGGATACTATGGTATTTGTATTGTTTGATGTATTCGAAAAGAGTTCTGGCTCCTAACTGTTGTCAAATAATTGTAAAAAAATGTTATCAGCATCTCAACTATGCAAGTGTGATCTGCTGATGGATAGGCATTAGTTCTAGGTACTTTCTGGGTAGGATACTATGGTATTTGTTTTGTTTGATGTATTCGAAAAGAGTTCTGGCTCCTAACTGTTGTCAAATAATTGTAAAAAAATTTTATCAGCATCTTAACTATGCAAGTGTGATCTGCTGATGGATAGGCGTTAGCTCTAGGTACTTTCTGGGTAGGATACTATGGTATTTGTATTGTTTGATGTATTCGAAAAGAGTTCTGGCTCCTAACTGTTGTCAAATAATTGTAAAAAAATTTTATCAGCATCTTAACTATGCAAGTGTGATCTGCTGATGGATAGGCGTTAGTTCTAGGTACTTTCTGGGTAGGATACTATGATATTTGTATTGTTTGATGTATTCGAAAAGAGTTCTGGCTCCTAACTGTTGTCAAATAATTTTAAAAAATTTTATCAGCATCTTAACTATGCAAGTGTGATCTGCTGATGGATAGGCGTTAGTTCTAGGTACTTTCTGGGTAGGATACTATGGTATTTGTATTGTTTGATGTATTCGAAAAGAGTTCTGGCTCCTAACTGTTGTCAAATAATTGTAAAAAAATTTTATCAGCATCTTAACTATGCAAGTGTGATCTGCTGATGGATAGGCGTTAGTTCTAGGTACTTTCTGGGTAGGATACTATGGTATTTGTATTGTTTGATGTATTCGAAAAGAGTTCTGGCTCCTAACTGTTGTCAAATAATTGTAAAAAAAATGTATCAACATCTTAACTATGCAAGTGTGATCTGCTGATGGATAGGCGTTAGTTCTAGGTGCTTTCTGGGTAGGATACTATGGTATTTGTATTGTTTGATGTATTCGAAAAGAGTTCTGGCTCCTAACTGTTGTCAAATAATTGTAAAAAATTTTTATCAGCATCTTAACTATGCAAGTGTGATCTGCTGATGGATAGGCGTTAGTTCTAGGTACTTTCTGGGTAGGATACTACGGTATTTGTATTGTTTGATGTATTCGAAAAGAGTTCTGGCTCCTAACTGTTGTCAAATAATTGTAAAAAATTTTTATCAGCATCTAAACTAAGCAAGTGTGATCTGCTGATGGATAGGCGTTAGTTCTAGGTACTTTCTGGGTAGGATACTATGGTATTTGTATTGTTTGATGTATTCGAAAAGAGTTCTGGCTCCTAACTGTTGTCAAATAATTGTAAAAAAATGTTATCAGCATCTCAACTATGCAAGTGTGATCTGCTGATGGATAGGCATTAGTTCTAGGTACTTTCTGGGTAGGATACTATGGTATTTGTTTTGTTTGATGTATTCGAAAAGAGTTCTGGCTCCTAACTGTTGTCAAATAATTGTAAAAAAATTTTATCAGCATCTTAACTATGCAAGTGTGATCTGCTGATGGATAGGCGTTAGCTCTAGGTACTTTCTGGGTAGGATACTATGGTATTTGTATTGTTTGATGTATTCGAAAAGAGTTCTGGCTCCTAACTGTTGTCAAATAATTGTAAAAAAATTTTATCAGCATCTTAACTATGCAAGTGTGATCTGCTGATGGATAGGCGTTAGTTCTAGGTACTTTCTGGGTAGGATACTATGATATTTGTATTGTTTGATGTATTCGAAAAGAGTTCTGGCTCCTAACTGTTGTCAAATAATTTTAAAAAATTTTATCAGCATCTTAACTATGCAAGTGTGATCTGCTGATGGATAGGCGTTAGTTCTAGGTACTTTCTGGGTAGGATACTATGGTATTTGTATTGTTTGATGTATTCGAAAAGAGTTCTGGCTCCTAACTGTTGTCAAATAATTGTAAAAAAATTTTATCAGCATCTTAACTATGCAAGTGTGATCTGCTGATGGATAGGCGTTAGTTCTAGGTACTTTCTGGGTAGGATACTATGGTATTTGTATTGTTTGATGTATTCGAAAAGAGTTCTGGCTCCTAACTGTTGTCAAATAATTGTAAAAAAAATGTATCAACATCTTAACTATGCAAGTGTGATCTGCTGATGGATAGGCGTTAGTTCTAGGTGCTTTCTGGGTAGGATACTATGGTATTTGTATTGTTTGATGTATTCGAAAAGAGTTCTGGCTCCTAACTGTTGTCAAATAATTGTAAAAAATTTTTATCAGCATCTTAACTATGCAAGTGTGATCTGCTGATGGATAGGCGTTAGTTCTAGGTACTTTCTGGGTAGGATACTACGGTATTTGTATTGTTTGATGTATTCGAAAAGAGTTCTGGCTCCTAACTGTTGTCAAATAATTGTAAAAAATTTTTATCAGCATCTAAACTAAGCAAGTGTGATCTGCTGATGGATAGGCGTTAGTTCTAGGTACTTTCTGGGTAGGATACTATGGTATTTGTATTGTTTGATGTATTCGAAAAGAGTTCTGGCTCCTAACTGTTGTCAAATAATTGTAAAAAAATGTTATCAGCATCTCAACTATGCAAGTGTGATCTGCTGATGGATAGGCATTAGTTCTAGGTACTTTCTGGGTAGGATACTATGGTATTTGTTTTGTTTGATGTATTCGAAAAGAGTTCTGGCTCCTAACTGTTGTCAAATAATTGTAAAAAAATTTTATCAGCATCTTAACTATGCAAGTGTGATCTGCTGATGGATAGGCGTTAGCTCTAGGTACTTTCTGGGTAGGATACTATGGTATTTGTATTGTTTGATGTATTCGAAAAGAGTTCTGGCTCCTAACTGTTGTCAAATAATTGTAAAAAAATTTTATCAGCATCTTAACTATGCAAGTGTGATCTGCTGATGGATAGGCGTTAGTTCTAGGTACTTTCTGGGTAGGATACTATGATATTTGTATTGTTTGATGTATTCGAAAAGAGTTCTGGCTCCTAACTGTTGTCAAATAATTTTAAAAAATTTTATCAGCATCTTAACTATGCAAGTGTGATCTGCTGATGAATAGGCGTTAGTTCTAGGTACTTTCTGGGTAGGATACTATGGTATTTGTATTGTTTGATGTATTCGAAAAGAGTTCTGGCTCCTAACTGTTGTCAAATAATTGTAAAAAATTTTTATCAGCATCTTAACTATGCAAGTGTGATCTGCTGATGGATAGGCGTTAGTTCTAGGTACTTTCTGGGTAGGATACTATGGTATTTGTATTGTTTGATGTATTCGAAAAGAGTTCTGGCTCCTAACTGTTGTCAAATAATTGTAAAAAAAATGTATCAACATCTTAACTATGCAAGTGTGATCTGCTGATGGATAGGCGTTAGTTCTAGGTGCTTTCTGGGTAGGATACTATGGTATTTGTATTGTTTGATGTATTCGAAAAGAGTTCTGGCTCCTAACTGTTGTCAAATAATTGTAAAAAATTTTTATCAGCATCTTAACTATGCAAGTGTGATCTGCTGATGGATAGGCGTTAGTTCTAGGTACTTTCTGGGTAGGATACTATGGTATTTGTATTGTTTGATGTATTCGAAAAGAGTTCTGGCTCCTAACTGTTGTCAAATAATTGTAAAAAAAATGTTATGAGCATCTCAACTATGCAAGTGTGATCTGCTGATGGATAGGCGTTAGTTCTAGGTACTTTCTGGGTAGGATACTATGGTATTTGTATTGTTTGATGTATTCGAAAAGAGTTCTGGCTCCTAACTGTTGTCAAATAATTGTAAAAAAATGTTATCAGCATCTTAACTATGCAAGTGTGATCTGCTGATGGATAGGCGTTAGTTCTAGGTACTTTCTGGGTAGGATACTATGGTATTTGTATTGTTTGATGTATTCGAAAAGCGTTCTGGCTCCTAACTGTTGTCAAATAATTGTAAAAAAAATGTATCAACATCTTAACTATGCAAGTGTGATCTGCTGATGGATAGGCGTTAGTTCTAGGTGCTTTCTGGGTAGGATACTATGGTATTTGTATTGTTTGATGTATTCGAAAAGAGTTCTGGCTCCTAACTGTTGTCAAATAATTGTAAAAAAAATGTTATCAGCATCTCAACTATGCAAGTGTGATCTGCTGATGGATAGGCGTTAGTTCTAGGTACTTTCTGGGTAGGATACAATGGTATTTGTATTGTTTGATGTATTCGAAAAGAGTTCTGGCTCCTAACCGTTGTCAAATAATTGTAAAAAAATTTTATCAACATCTTAACTATGCAAGTGTGATCTGCTGATGGATAGGCGTTAGTTCTAGGTACTTTCTGGGTAGGATACTATGGTATTTGTATTGTTTGATGTATTCGAAAAGAGTTCTGGCTCCTAACTGTTGTCAAATAATTGTAAAAAAAATTTACCAGCATCTTAACTATGCAAGTGTGATCTGCTGATGGATAGGCGTTAGTTCTAGGTACTTTCTGGGTAGGATACTATGGTATTTGTATTGTTTGATGTATTCGAAAAGAGTTCTGGCTCCTAACTGTTGTCAAATAATTGTAAAAAAATGTTATCAGCATCTCAACTATGCAAGTGTGATCTGCTGATGGATAGGCATTAGTTCTAGGTACTTTCTGGGTAGGATACTATGGTATTTGTTTTGTTTGATGTATTCGAAAAGAGTTCTGGCTCCTATCTGTTGTCAAATAATTGTAAAAAAATTTTATCAGCATCTTAACTATGCAAGTGTGATCTGCTGATGGATAGGCGTTAGCTCTAGGTACTTTCTGGGTAGGATACTATGGTATTTGTATTGTTTGATGTATTCGAAAAGAGTTCTGGCTCCTAACTGTTGTCAAATAATTGTAAAAAAATTTTATCAGCATCTTAACTATGCAAGTGTGATCTGCTGATGGATAGGCGTTAGTTCTAGGTACTTTCTGGGTAGGATACTATGATATTTGTATTGTTTGATGTATTCGAAAAGAGTTCTGGCTCCTAACTGTTGTCAAATAATTGTAAAAAATTTTTATCAGCATCTTAACTATGCAAGTGTGATCTGCTGATGGATAGGCGTTAGTTCTAGGTACTTTCTGGGTAGGATACTATGGTATTTGTATTGTTTGATGTATTCGAAAAGAGTTCTGGCTCCTAACTGTTGTCAAATAATTGTAAAAAAAATGTATCAACATCTTAACTATGCAAGTGTGATCTGCTGATGGATAGGCGTTAGTTCTAGGTGCTTTCTGGGTAGGATACTATGGTATTTGTATTGTTTGATGTATTCGAAAAGAGTTCTGGCTCCTAACTGTTGTCAAATAATTGTAAAAAATTTTTATCAGCATCTTAACTATGCAAGTGTGATCTGCTGATGGATAGGCGTTAGTTCTAGGTACTTTCTGGGTAGGATACTATGGTATTTGTATTGTTTGATGTATTCGAAAAGAGTTCTGGCTCCTAACTGTTGTCAAATAATTGTAAAAAAAATGTTATGAGCATCTCAACTATGCAAGTGTGATCTGCTGATGGATAGGCGTTAGTTCTAGGTACTTTCTGGGTAGGATACTATGGTATTTGTATTGTTTGATGTATTCGAAAAGAGTTCTGGCTCCTAACTGTTGTCAAATAATTGTAAAAAAATGTTATCAGCATCTTAACTATGCAAGTGTGATCTGCTGATGGATAGGCGTTAGTTCTAGGTACTTTCTGGGTAGGATACTATGGTATTTGTATTGTTTGATGTATTCGAAAAGAGTTCTGGCTCCTAACTGTTGTCAAATAATTGTAAAAAAAATGTATCAACATCTTAACTTTGCAAGTGTGATCTGCTGATGGATAGGCGTTAGTTCTAGGTGCTTTCTGGGTAGGATACTATGGTATTTGTATTGTTTGATGTATTCGAAAAGAGTTCTGGCTCCTAACTGTTGTCAAATAATTGTAAAAAATTTTTATCAGCATCTTAACTATGCAAGTGTGATCTGCTGATGGATAGGCGTTAGTTCTAGGTACTTTCTGGGTAGGATACTATGGTATTTGTATTGTTTGATGTATTCGAAAACAGTTCTGGCTCCTAACTGTTGTCAAATAATTGTAAAAAAAATGTTATCAGCATCTTAACTATGCAAGTGTGATCTGCTGATGGATAGGCGTTAGTTCTAGGTACTTTCTGGGTAGGATACTATGGTATTTGTATTGTTTGATGTATTCGAAAAGAGTTCTGGCTCCTAACCGTTGTCAAATAATTGTAAAAAAATGTTATCAACATCTTAACTATGCAAGTGTGATCTGCTGATGGATAGGCGTTAGTTCTAGGTACTTTCTGGGTAGGATACTATGGTATTTGTATTGTTTGATGTATTCGAAAAGAGTTCTGGCTCCTAACTGTTGTCAAATAATTGTAAAAAAAATTTATCAGCATCTTAACTATGCAAGTGTGATCTGCTGATGGATAGGCGTTAGTTCTAGGTACTTTCTGGGTAGGATACTATAGTATTTGTATTGTTTGATGTATTCGAAAAGAGTTCTGGCTCCTAACCGTTGTCAAATAATTGTAAAAAAAAATGTATCAGCATCTTAACTATGCAAGTGTGATCTGCTGATGGATAGGCGTTAGTTCTAGGTACTTTCTGGGTAGGATACTATGGTATTTGTATTGTTTGATGTATTCGAAAAGAGTTCTGGCTCGGAACCGTTGTCGAATAATTGTAAAAAAATTTTATCAACATCTTAACTATGCAAGTGTGATCTGCTGATGGCTAGGCGTTAGTTCTAGGTGCTTTCTGGGTAGGATTCTATGGTATTTGTATTGTTTGATGTATTCGAAAAGAGTCCTGGCCCCTAACTGTTGTCAAATAATTGTAAAAAATTTTTATCAGCATCTTAACTATGCAAGTGTGATCTGCTGATGGATAGGCGTTAGTTCTAGGTACTTTCTGGGTAGGATACTATGGTATTTGTATTGTTTGATCCATTCGAAAAGAGTTCTGGCTCCTAACTGTTGTCAAATAATTGTAAAAAAAATGTTATCAGCATCTCAACTATGCAAGTGTGATCTGCTGATGGATAGGCGTTAGTTCTAGGTACTTTCTGGGTAGGATACTATGGTATTTGTATTGTTTGATGTATTCGAAAAGAGTTCTGGCTCCTAACCGTTGTCAAATAATTGTAAAAAAATTTTATCAACATTTTAACTATGCAAGTGTGATCTGCTGATGGATAGGCGTTAGTTCTAGGTGCTTTCTGGGTAGGATACTATGGTATTTGTATTGTTTGATGTATTCGAAAAGAGTTCTGGCTCCTAACTGTTGTCAAATAATTGTAAAAAATTTTTATCAGCATCTTAACTATGCAAGTGTGATCTGCTGATGGATAGGCGTTAGTTCTAGGTACTTTCTGGGTAGGATACTATGGTATTTGTATTGTTTGATGTATTCGAAAAGAGTTCTGGCTCCTAACTGTTGTCAAATAATTGTAAAAAAAATGTTATCAGCATCTTAACTATGCAAGTGTGATCTGCTGATGGATAGGCGTTAGTTCTAGGTACTTTCTGGGTAGGATACTATGGTATTTGTATTGTTTGATGTATTCGAAAAGAGTTCTGGCTCCTAACCGTTGTCAAATAATTGTAAAAAAATTTTATCAACATCTTAACTATGCAAGTGTGATCTGCTGATGGATAGGCGTTAGTTCTAGGTACTTTCTGGGTAGGATACTATGGTATTTGTATTGTTTGATGTATTCGAAAAGAGTTCTGGCTCCTAACTGTTGTCAAATAATTGTAAAAAAAATGTATCAACATCTTAACTATGCAAGTGTGATCTGCTGATGGATAGGCGTTAGTTCTAGGTGCTTTCTGGGTAGGATACTATGGTATTTGTATTGTTTGATGTATTCGAAAAGAGTTCTGGCTCCTAACTGTTGTCAAATAATTGTAAAAAATTTTTATCAGCATCTTAACTATGCAAGTGTGATCTGCTGATGGATAGGCGTTAGTTCTAGGTACTTTCTGGGTAGGATACTATGGTATTTGTATTGTTTGATGTATTCGAAAAGAGTTCTGGCTCCTAACTGTTGTCAAATAATTGTAAAAAAAATGTTATCAGCATCTCAACTATGCAAGTGTGATCTGCTGATGGATAGGCGTTAGTTCTAGGTACTTTCTGGGTAGGATACAATGGTATTTGTATTGTTTGATGTATTCGAAAAGAGTTCTGGCTCCTAACCGTTGTCAAATAATTGTAAAAAAATTTTATCAACATCTTAACTATGCAAGTGTGATCTGCTGATGGATAGGCGTTAGTTCTAGGTACTTTCTGGGTAGGATACTATGGTATTTGTATTGTTTGATGTATTCGAAAAGAGTTCTGGCTCCTAACTGTTGTCAAATAATTGTAAAAAAATGTTATCAGCATCTCAACTATGCAAGTGTGATCTGCTGATGGATAGGCATTAGTTCTAGGTACTTTCTGGGTAGGATACTATGGTATTTGTTTTGTTTGATGTATTCGAAAAGAGTTCTGGCTCCTATCTGTTGTCAAATAATTGTAAAAAAATTTTATCAGCATCTTAACTATGCAAGTGTGATCTGCTGATGGATAGGCGTTAGCTCTAGGTACTTTCTGGGTAGGATACTATGGTATTTGTATTGTTTGATGTATTCGAAAAGAGTTCTGGCTCCTAACTGTTGTCAAATAATTGTAAGAAAATTTTATCAGCATCTTAACTATGCAAGTGTGATCTGCTGATGGATAGGCGTTAGTTCTAGGTACTTTCTGGGTAGGATACTATGATATTTGTATTGTTTGATGTATTCGAAAAGAGTTCTGGCTCCTAACTGTTGTCAAATAATTTTAAAAAATTTTATCAGCATCTTAACTATGCAAGTGTGATCTGCTGATGGATAGGCGTTAGTTCTAGGTACTTTCTGGGTAGGATACTATGGTATTTGTATTGTTTGATGTATTCGAAAAGAGTTCTGGCTCCTAACTGTTGTCAAATAATTGTAAAAAATTTTTATCAGCATCTTAACTATGCAAGTGTGATCTGCTGATGGATAGGCGTTAGTTCTAGGTACTTTCTGGGTAGGATACTATGGTATTTGTATTGTTTGATGTATTCGAAAAGAGTTCTGGCTCCTAACTGTTGTCAAATAATTGTAAAAAAAATGTATCAACATCTTAACTTTGCAAGTGTGATCTGCTGATGGATAGGCGTTAGTTCTAGGTGCTTTCTGGGTAGGATACTATGGTATTTGTATTGTTTGATGTATTCGAAAAGAGTTCTGGCTCCTAACTGTTGTCAAATAATTGTAAAAAATTTTTATCAGCATCTTAACTATGCAAGTGTGATCTGCTGATGGATAGGCGTTAGTTCTAGGTACTTTCTGGGTAGGATACTATGGTATTTGTATTGTTTGATGTATTCGAAAACAGTTCTGGCTCCTAACTGTTGTCAAATAATTGTAAAAAAAATGTTATCAGCATCTTAACTATGCAAGTGTGATCTGCTGATGGATAGGCGTTAGTTCTAGGTACTTTCTGGGTAGGATACTATGGTATTTGTATTGTTTGATGTATTCGAAAAGAGTTCTGGCTCCTAACCGTTGTCAAATAATTGTAAAAAAATGTTATCAACATCTTAACTATGCAAGTGTGATCTGCTGATGGATAGGCGTTAGTTCTAGGTACTTTCTGGGTAGGATACTATGGTATTTGTATTGTTTGATGTATTCGAAAAGAGTTCTGGCTCCTAACTGTTGTCAAATAATTGTAAAAAAAATTTATCAGCATCTTAACTATGCAAGTGTGATCTGCTGATGGATAGGCGTTAGTTCTAGGTACTTTCTGGGTAGGATACTATAGTATTTGTATTGTTTGATGTATTCGAAAAGAGTTCTGGCTCCTAACCGTTGTCAAATAATTGTAAAAAAAAATGTATCAGCATCTTAACTATGCAAGTGTGATCTGCTGATGGATAGGCGTTAGTTCTAGGTACTTTCTGGGTAGGATACTATGGTATTTGTATTGTTTGATGTATTCGAAAAGAGTTCTGGCTCGGAACCGTTGTCGAATAATTGTAAAAAATTTTTATCAACATCTTAACTATGCAAGTGTGATCTGCTGATGGCTAGGCGTTAGTTCTAGGTGCTTTCTGGGTAGGATTCTATGGTATTTGTATTGTTTGATGTATTCGAAAAGAGTCCTGGCCCCTAACTGTTGTCAAATAATTGTAAAAAATTTTTATCAGCATCTTAACTATGCAAGTGTGATCTGCTGATGGATAGGCGTTAGTTCTAGGTACTTTCTGGGTAGGATACTATGGTATTTGTATTGTTTGATCCATTCGAAAAGAGTTCTGGCTCCTAACTGTTGTCAAATAATTGTAAAAAAAATGTTATCAGCATCTCAACTATGCAAGTGTGATCTGCTGATGGATAGGCGTTAGTTCTAGGTACTTTCTGGGTAGGATACTATGGTATTTGTATTGTTTGATGTATTCGAAAAGAGTTCTGGCTCCTAACCGTTGTCAAATAATTGTAAAAAAATTTTATCAACATTTTAACTATGCAAGTGTGATCTGCTGATAGATAGGCGTTAGTTCTAGGTACTTTCTGGGTAGGATACTATGGTATTTGTATTGTTTGATGTATTCGAAAAGAGGTCTGGCTCCTAACTGTTGTCAAATAATTGTAAAAAAATTTTATCAGCATCTTAACTATTCAAGTGTGATCTGCTGATGGATAGGCGTTAGTTCTAGGTACTTTCTGGGTAGGATACTATAGTATTTGTATTGTTTGATGTATTCGAAAAGAGTTCTGGCTCCTAACCGTTGTCAAATAATTGTAAAAAAAATGTATCTGCATCTTAACTATGCAAGTGTGATCTGCTGATGGATAGGCGTTAGTTCTAGGTACTTTCTGGGTAGGATACGATGGTATTTGTATTGTTCGATGTATTCGAAAAGAGTTCTGGCTCCTAACCATTGTCAAATAATTGTAAAGAAATTTTATGTGCATCTTAACTATGCAAGTGTGATCTGCTGATGGATAGGCGTTAGTTATAGGTACTTTCTGGGTAGAATGCTATTGTATTTGTTTCGAATGCTGTATTCGAAAAGAGTTCTGGCTCCTAACTGTTGTCAAATAATTGTAAACAATTTTTATCAGCATCTTAACTATGCAAGTGTGATCTGCTGATGGATAGGCATTAGTTCTAGGTACTTTCTGGGTAGGATGCTATGGTATTTGTTTTGTTGATGTATTCGAAAAGAGTTCTGGCTCCTAACTGTTGTCAAATAATTGTAAAAAAATTTTATCAGCATCTCAACTATGCAAGTGTGATCTGCTGCAATACAATATTAATATTAATTTTAATATTAGTATAATCTTAATTTATTAATATTAATATTAATACGTTGGCTATGAGTTTTTTAATATTAATATTGTATTGCTATCGAAAAAAATTAATAATAATTCAAGGCCCATTTTGAGGTAAAATATATCCCCCTAAAAAACTTTAACAAGTAAAAAAAAACGCCAAGTAATAAAAAATGCCCTCGAAAAAATTATCGGTTGTTTCACTATCTACAAGATTCTAATTAACCTCGAAATATTTGTGATTTTTTTCAAACAATAGTTTTAT
Organism: Ophion ventricosus; assembly: GCA_963932345.1. Classification (NCBI taxonomy): domain Eukaryota; kingdom Metazoa; phylum Arthropoda; class Insecta; order Hymenoptera; family Ichneumonidae; genus Ophion; species Ophion ventricosus. Next base: position 21,864,214 of record OZ010716.1, on the reverse strand, counting down.
TTAGATTCTAATTTTTCAACTCAAACGTACAAGAGAAGTGAAATAACTTTTTATGAAAAAGCCAAGCAAATTTATCAGAAACGTACAGAAAATTACCAAACTCTAGTAATATCATTTTTCTCAATATTTTGTTTTCAAAAACCATTTTACTCTTATAATAAAAGTACGAATCACGATTATATAAAAGTTCAACGTATGCATCACACAAGTACTGTATGTATGTATCACTAGAAAAGCTGGGCAACGACTTGGCATGCATGGTTAAGAAGAAAAGCTTGGGAAGATACACGATTTTCTTACAGAAACGTCCCTACCGCTTGCAAAAGTAACTTTTGCAACAATTTATCTACATAGATTATTTCAAATTGTAACATCACATCAGGCATACAGGATTATTAGAAATGAGATGTTCCACTGTACTGAGACAGATTATCGGAAATGGAGCGATAGGTGTCGAGAGTAATATCGATATTCCTTTACCACCAGCAAGTGGTGCGGACCGTAGTTCAAACCTTCAGCCTGCCAAAACTATGTTCATTACACCAAAATTTATACGACGCTATAGATTTCATGAGATGTATGGTGGTTCTGCAATAGAGTAGAAAGTGAATACTTCCACACAACTTTTCAAGGTATGCAAATAAAGTGAGATTTCAAGAGCCGTGTGGTCTAGGGGTACATCACTGATTTTTTAAGTTATACTTTGCGGAATCAGAAACTTGGTTTGCAGTTACATAATAAATTGCGTCAATTTATGTTTTTCTTAAACTAATGGTCAGGTTGTTGAGAAAACGTCATCCTTCGCCGAGCTTTTTTTCTTAACCATGCACGCCAAGTCGTTGCCTAGCTTTTCTAGTGATACATACATACAGTACTTGTGTGATGCATACGTTGTACTTTTATATAATCGTGATTCGTACTTTTATTATAAGAGTAAAATGGTTTTTGAAAACAAAGTATTGAGAAAAATGGTATTACTAGAGTTTGGTAATTTTCTGTACGTTTCTGGTAAATTTGCTTGGCTTTTTCATAAAAAGTTATTTCACTTCTTTTGTACGTTTGAGTTGAAAAATTAGAATCTAAATAAAACTATTGTTTGAAAAAAATCACAAATATTTCGAGGTTAATTAGAATCTTGTAGATAGTGAAACAACCGATAATTTTTTCGAGGGCATTTTTTATTACTTGGCGTTTTTTTTTACTTGTTAAAGTTTTTTAGGGTACTTCGTTACCCGAAGCCTCTCATCCATCCCTTTCTCCCCTGACGCGACTATGTGGAGTGTCGGTGCGTCGTTGATTTTATGATTTTATGGCTTTTCCATTTTATGAAGCTGTCGATTAGATTCGCGGAACCGTTTTACCGCTCTCCTTCTCTCTCGCTCTCCCTCTCTCTATCTCTCGTTTCGGCGCTCAGGCGAACGCAATAACCAACCACGGAGAAATCATTACCCACACATCACCCGGCACACACGCACCTCGTACGTCGTTCACCGTCAAACTCTCAAAACTCCCGACGTCTCGCCCATACTCACGATTTAACGATTGCCTTCTCTGTTTATTTCTCTCAGTTTTCAGGAGCTTGGGCTTGCCGAAGATCCGATCGATAACTTTTTCGCTATGTTGATATTTCTCGGTCCCCAGGACATTAACGAACGATGAGACATTTAGCTTGCCGGATCTTGTCCTCCTACCACGATTGATCAAAGATATATATATATATATATATATATATATATCCTCTTATATATTCGGCGTAGAACGCCATCCTGACATTTTTTTTAAAAACTCAAACTCATGCCTAAATGGTCGTAGGAATCCAATTGGATTCCCATACGTTTTCCTACTTCCTCCTAGGGATCCACTGAGTCATCGCATTAGATCCCTGTACTAAAACGTCACACTCGCACATTGGTTTAAATCAGAATTCCCCATTGGAATCCCATGTACGAAACCAATTTAAAACCTGAAGGATTCCCACATTATCGAATAGAATTCGATACGATTTTTGATGGATCGCATCCCATTCTATACGTTGAATATTCTGAACAAAGTCTACACAAAATGACTGGATCGTAAAAAAGTATAAATGGCTTAAAAAGTATATCTTAAATAAAGATATACTTAAATAAGTATATCTTTATTTAAGATAAATAAAGATTTTTAAATAAAGACAAATTTTTATTCAAAAATCAATATCAATGAAAACACTGCAAATATACTTTAATTCTCGTTTTTTTTAAATTTATTTTACTGCACTTTGACACGATACCATACACGTACACGTTCGCGAAGCGTGCAGGTTATGTTTCAACACGCCGAAAATTTCTCGTGACTTTTCACATATGTTCCAATTTCTATATAATCCAATTGGATCCCAATGAGGACTCCCTATGTGCGGTATCCCTGACAACTATAGAGATGTGGGGTACATCTTGGGACTCCCCAACAAATTTCTGAATGGGAAATCCTATTCAAATTTATTTCGTTGGCTGTTGCCGTACAGATGACCGCAAAGTCATCGAAAATTATGGACAATACTTTTAGAATTATTTCTAGGTTGCGCATTTTATCAGAATTCTTCTTGAAAATAGTTTTTAAGAAAAATTAGTAAAAAAATTAATGAAACACCTGAAATATAAATATATGCACGGCTTCGGCCAAAAAGAACCGGGCCCGTCCACGAGCAGTGGTAGCCCAAAAAATACTCTACACGATGTTCCTCCTAGTCGTAAAAATTGATTCCGCTCAAAAAAGGAAAAAAAAAAACAAGCCAACACAATTCAGCCGGTCAAGCCTGAAGAATGCGTCGTAAACATCGGGACGATCATCGAATTCCATTTTTTCCCCCTGTGAATAATTACCAAGCCATCAATATCCTTATCTTTATACACTGTACAGGTATCGCGAAAGAAATAAATTTCAATGGACCGCCGCGAAAAATATGGCCCAGCTTGCGTTAAAAAAAAAACATTATGGGAAAGTATATATACGAAAATGAATATATACGTTTATAGGGCCCAATAGGAGTACGATAAATAAGTTTAAAATAGGTAAAGTATTTTACCGAATATCGAATATTCCGTCATCAGGATCCGTTCTTACGTTCATCGACCCAAGAATCTTTGCTGTTTCGGGATAACATTTAGATGAGAATCATCGCGGATTATTGATCAGAAGGAAATAATTTCGCGCGTATTCTTTCGCTCACGCGTCCCAAGTGCGTGTTCACACGAACGAGCCTCTTGACTGCATAAGCGCGCGTTTGTATTCGCGTAGATTTCATACACATTGCGTGGGCGCCTTTTGGCACTGGCCAATCATGACTGATGGTCCCGTAATTCATCCTCAGCATCCTCTTCTTCGTTTCTACAGAGAGGGGGATCTCTCGATCCCCCTGACTTGCTCCGCCCCCCCCCCCCCCCCCCCCCTCATCCTTACGTCCTAGGTTTGCGCAGTCCCTCCAACGCGACCAGCAGGTTTATCCGTGCAGTTCTGTACGGAACGCATTCGACTCTAAGGAGACCTCTGAGAGGCGGAGAAACTTTCAGAAGGGTCTGGGTCGTATGGTCGCGCGCGTACATTGATACTCGTCCTCGTCGTCCGCGCCGTCGTTGATTTTACTCGGAGAACGAGCGCGGGGCTCATTGCTCACATTACTAATTTCCGCCCCCGACCGTGCCTCGCTACTTGCCCTCGTCGACGTGTTACCACCACGCATATGCATTCCTATACCATATAACATATATCTTTCTTCCTTCTGATGCCGTTTCTCCACTGCAGCATACACATATCGCAATAACCAGTGTATGATGGAATATTGGACATTTACTGGTGTTACGTACGCACTATTGTACGGGCTGAGACAAAAACTGTTGGTAGTAGAAATATTTTCTTACCTATCGGACTTGGGAAGAAATATTTCCTACAAAAGTTGCATAGTTCAAAAAAGGTCATCGAGTGGTGGCTACGAAGTTCAGCCAGGTGGAGGCGCTTCAGAGATTTCGAGCTTACCTCCAGTTTCTTAATTGGGAACATTTTTCTTTTTCTTCAGAATTTTATCAAGTAACTAAAAATAAGTTCACATATCAAATTTCGAGACGATCGATCAAGATCCAGTGTAAAGAAAACGATAATTTTTTCTATGCTTGTAGCCTAGAATCAATTAAAAAACGGTGCAGACACTTACTCTTATAAAAGGCGCTTCAAGTGATGACCACCACTGGCAACAAACGCTTGCAGTCTGATTCGCATTGATTGTATTGTCTTGTTAATCACGTCAGAGTATTAACAAACAGGCCCTGATTATTATTTCTTGTATATCCTGCGCAGTAGTCAGCACTACGTACAACTTACGTGGATTTTTCATAGTTTTAAAGTATTAAATCCTCAATTAGAGCCTGTCCGTCAGACTTCTTCATAAATTCCCGCAAATTAATTTCAAAACCGATTATTCGGCAGGCTCGAAATGAAATTGAAATTTTACGGTACATTTAAATGTAGACATATTTTTATTGGCATATAAAATGAAAATCCGAAATTCGATCCGAAATGGAATATCCATATTACCATCACGCTACGAAGACGTCATAAGTAACGATATAAATTATTTTGTTCAGTAAATGTTAATAATTGTTTTGAAAATACATTATTTTCCTTTAATAAAAAATGGACTAAACTTTCCGGTAGATTTTTCGCTCTCTTTTTCACTAAAAATAGAAAGGAAAACTAACCCAATATATATTTGAATATATCATTATAATTATATATATTGGGTCGGCAGAAATCTCAATCAGTTTTTAATGAAATAAGGAGCGAACAAAACCGAAGGAATTTCCGGATAACCCAAAATATAGGAAAAAATATTATAATTTTCCTATAATTATAAAAATTATATTAGGTGTAGTAAAAAGAAATCCTTTATTTTTGCAATAGATGGCTTTAGTAATCTGTATCTCGCGTTGTATAAGTGCGATCGGATTAAGCTAGACGGCGTTAGAAAAATAAGATTTCGTACTAAAATTAACATCTCAGACAGTTTTGTGATTGCTTGACTCAATATTGTTTGAGCGCGCGTCAAAGATGGCCACCAGCAAAGTGAAAATACGCCATATTTTACAGTTTTTCTTCGATAAAGGCGAAAACGCAAGCCAGGCGGCTGAAAATGTGAATAGTGTTTATGGTCCTGATACTGTAACAGCCAATCACGCGCAATTTTGGTTTCGTCGATTCCGTTCCGGTAATTTTGATGTTAAAGATGCACCACGCTCTGGAAGGCCAATTGTCGAAAATGTCGATAAAATAATGAAAATCGTCGAGTCCGACCCGTCATGTAAGCCCTATTTCGATTGCCCAGGAGCTAAACATTGCACAAAAAACCGTTTGGAACCACTTGAATAAGGCTGGACACAAAAAGAAGTTCGATGTATGAGTGCCACACGATTTAACGCAAAAAAACCTCATGGAACGAATTTCCATCTGCGAATCGCTGCTGAATCGCAACAAAATCGACCCATTTCTGAAGCGGATGGTGACTGGTGATGAAAAGTGGGTCTCTTGCGACAACGTCAAGCGAAAACGGTCGTGGACAAATCGCGGTGAGCGGCGCAAACGGTGGCCAAGCCAGGATTGACGGTCAGGAAGATTTTGCTGTGTGTTTGGTGGGATTGGCAGGGAATCATCTACTATGAGCTGATCCCCTACGGCCAAACTCTTAATTCAGACCTGTACTGTCAACAATTGGACCGTCTGAAGGAAGCAATCGCCCAGAAGCGGCCAGCTTTGGCCAATAGGAGAGGATTTCCATCAGGACAACGCCAGGCCACACACATCAATAGTGACGCGCTAGAAGCTCCGTGAGCTTGGTTGGGAGGTTCTTATGCATCCACCTTATAGTCCGGATCTGGCACCAAGTGATTACCACCTGTCTATGGCGAATGATTTTTCTGGTGAAAAATTCGCCTCAAGAGAAGCTTGTGAAAATCGACTGTCCCAGTTTTTTGCCAATAGGGACGAGGGTTTCTATGAGAAAGGCATAATGAAATTACCTTCAAAGTGGCAACAAGTTATCGATCAAAACGGTGCATATTGACCTAAATCGGATCATTCTATCTATGCTAAATAAAGTCTTCAATTTCATGCAAAAATACTGGATTTCTTTTTACTACACCTTATATATATATACATATATATGTGTGTGTCGGTGTGAGTGTCATACACAATCGTACAATAGACGTGCACAATAACTGCAGGACCACTCAAGTGCAGATATTTATGTATATATATCGTTTCTAGACAGAGAACTCTCCGTTACAGAGCCGTATAGTGTACGCGTATATGTCGGCAAACGGCGAGATAATGCGTCCACCTACAAACCAATCTATTAGGCGCCAGCTCTCTGACTGCTCACTTACGTTGAATCCTCTCGTTCTCTCTCTCTCTCTCTCTCTCTCTCTCTCTCTCTCTTTGCTCTGTCTGACTCTACCTCTATCTCTCTCCCTCCCTCCATCTTTCCATCTTGCTCTGGTCCTCTCATTTTCGTTACACTTTTGCCCCTTCCCCCCCCCCCCCCCCCCCCCCCCACCCCCCCCCCCCCCCCTACCCGCCCTGGCTTCCCTGCCGTTCCGTTGCCCTTCTCGCCTCCACAATGATACACGCCGCGCTTGCCCCTTTCCTTTTTCGCCCCTTCATCGAGCCAATCTCGCTCATCGACCTCTCGACACTCTCGTGGAGGCGGCACATGATACGAGATGGACGCGTGTTCGTATACCCCACCGGAAGTGTGCGGAGCACGATCCCTCCCTGAACACCCACGCGGGATCTACTCGCGATCTTGCTGTCTCGGTATGTCAAAGAGTTTCGTTTTTTTTTTGTTCAGTTTTTTCTTCTTTTTGCTCATCGTCGGAAAAGGATAGGAAGTTTCTTTAGCGCCACTTCTTCGTGTAGGTTGATCGCGTGTGTATGCGTGTGTGTGCTTTTTTCAAAGCTTTTTTGATGCGAATAGCCGCGAGATTGATCGACCGCGATTGCATACGGGTCAGCTATAATGACTCAATTTCAATGAAGCGGGAAACAGTGGCTGAAGTCTGATACGACCGGAGTCATCAATGACGCGCGGACGCGAAGAGTGCAGCACTCGCCCGCGTCGCCGTTAGAATTCATTATTCTCAATTCTCGTAACAGGCAGCAGTTATAAATTATTCAGGCCGAACAGCGCTCTATCCGCTTGTACGTATAGCTAAGCATATATCACCATTGGTATGACCTAAGCGACTCGGATAGCTGCTAACTGCCGGTAAATTAACCAATTGAGGGCTTCGAGTATCCGCGGATATCTTATTACACACTTGGCAGTAGTGTGTCCTCTCTTGCCTCCGACCTCCTCCCCCGCGCTGGCTCTTTCGGCTTCGGTCTCCCTCTCTGTCTGTCTGTTGGTCTCTCTCTGTCTCTCTCTCTCTCTCTCTCTCTCTCTCTCTCTCTCTCTCTCTCTCTCTCTCTCTCTCTCTCTCTCTCTCTCT
>OZ010716.1:21677510-21856500 GCA_963932345.1 Ophion ventricosus | reverse complement strand
TCTGTCTGCCTCTCTCTCCTTCTTTGTCTTTCTCTGTCTCTCTCGGGTCCGCATTTCGCTGGTGCATCGCATCCGCTATTCCACGTTTCCATTCACTCATTATTAGGCCCTTTTTGAAGTCGATCCCTCACCGATTGGACAGAAAAATGTTTCGTACGAAAACAAATAATTAAAACTATTGCTCCGAGGTCTAATGAAATATGTCGAATGCTTGCAGGTAAGAATTTGAATAAGAACAGGCGAATTGTCGGAAGTTAAATGTAATGATAATTTGAAAAATGATGAACGTATGCGATACTTTTTTTTTGGTTTCTAGAATGTTTTTTCTTATCCAAGAAAATAATGAACCCCAATGTAATTTTGATGGCTTCGATTTGGATTTTAAATATTTTTATTATAAATCCATTTCGATGTATTTTCATCCTCTGCATACGAATTCACCACTTATTTTCTCCAGCACCTTCAATTTTTATTTAAAATCGTTGAAAATATACAGAGACGGGGTTTTCGCATTTACCCAAAGTACTTTTGAACTTTGGACAAAAACTCCGTCATATTCGTAATCAGCGAAAATTTTTCCATCAGATAGGCTACCAAAATGTAGTGAAAATGGATTTTTTCGTCCCTTTTAGCCACTTTTTCAAAATCCCCAAAACCCTGAAATTTTAAACAGACGTCGAAAGGTACCGTCGCTACGACGGTACTTTTTCGAGTCACGGAGACTTGTTCGGAGGTTCCCGAAAAGGATTTTGATAAACTCCGAGAATGCCGCTTGATTCATCCCGATATCCCGATTATTGTTCCCAGAAAGTGCAATTGAAAAATGGCCTATAAAAAGGCAAAGGGATATGTATGGAAAAATTCGCACAAATCGATGGTCTGTCTTCGAAGTTCTGCCAAAAATCGAAAAACAATCGGAGCTCGATAAATCAAGCGGAATTTGAAAGAAAGAACGATACCGCAGAGATTGCGCACGAAGTGGAGCTTCAAATCCGAAAAGAAAAGGAATAAGCGGCAATTCATAAAAGATACTCATTATTGAGCGAGAAATGAAAGAATGTTGGAATTTTTACTTTTTATAAGCCCCTATCGATATATTTTTATCGATATTTCTGTTGATGTATTTTTATCCCCTGAACACGAATTAACTATTCATCTTTCCTAAAACCTTCAATTTTCGTTAAAAATCGTCGAAATTGTATAAAATGTTATACAATTCCTCAAGCTTCCTATCCGGAAAAAATGCAAAAATACGTATACTTTTATTTCATCCGCTCTTCAAAGTTTTCTCAGTTTCATTCAATTCAATGCATCATTTTCGAATGTAGGGTGAGAGAACGAAAAAAGAGGTGGTTCAATTTTTGTTTTTTTTTTCACTGTGCCCCTAGTGGATTCCTGATCATTTTGCATTAGAAGAATTTCCATTTCTGATTCATTGAAATCGATGGACTGCTTGCGGGTCCACTTGCAAATCAGGCCCGTCACATGCTCTAAGGGTGGTTTTCACCCCTTTCAAGCGTTTCTCGGCTCATAAAAAAATACGTATCTAGTAATTTTTAATGCTCTACCATATACTTGAGTTTCAACAAAGTCGAAGACGCACACAAAAGTGACGTTTCTTGTTAAAGCGGTTTCTCCTTCCGCGCCTCTCCGTCTTCTCACCGTGTCGTAGCTGGGGGGGAGGGGAGGGGAAGCATCGCGGGGTTCGCTCGAATGCAAGAGGAAGCAGCAAATGATCCTGCGAAAACTCGAAAGCGGCCATAACCGTAGCTCAAATCGTGATCCCTTTTAACGCGCGACAAATCAAATTTGCGCTTCGTAAGAATAACACATCGGGAGGGGGAGGGAGCCTCGTTTCATCGCGCTTCCAAAAGATCGTGATGAAACTTCGGACTTCCTTGGGAATCATTTTTCCACGTCCCATTGAACGTCATCAATGCGAATTATACTTCACGTGAATTTTCAACAAATCGGTGAACTCGAAAATTTTTAGGAGATCGTTGATTATTCGTGTCGCGCGGTTTTCGCAGTCGGGTCTCAAATAATTTGGGATTTTATCATACCTTCGCATTAATCCAGTATCGATTACCGATCGATGAGAAAATTAACCGTCGTGCAAAGACAGAGGTAGCATTATGTCCGAATATTTCATCTCTAAAGAATAATTACGAAGTGACTCTTTTTCCGGTCTTTAAAAAGTAACTAGGAAGTTACTAGTAAGGAATTTGATATAAATATATAAATATTATTTTATTGCTTCCAAAAAAGAAACATGGGCGAGATTGAAATGTGGGGGAAGAAGGAAAGAAGGGGTATAGTGATAACAAGTGCAGCATTTATAAAAAGAAGTAGAAAAGTTAGTTCATATATGTTGGTGCGAGAAAGAAAAGGAAAAAATTTAAGAAAAAATAGTAGAAAATCTGGAAAAATGGAAAGGAGATAAAGAGGGACAGCAAATCAAAACAAAGATACAGATGGTCCTAAAAAAGAGCCTGTAACTGAACTATGCAGGTATATAAAGCCTTTCAAGAAACTAAGTGGGAAAATTATAAACGCGAAAAGTGATGTGAGAGAAAACGAAAGGCAAAATGGCAGTAGAGTATAAGTTTAGAAATAAGAAAATTTCGTAAGGGGAAACGTATATGTGTGGGAGGATTTTCTGTAGACACTCTAAAAGGGTATCTTAACCTGGAATCATAAATACTGGAAATAAGAAAGAATGAATAACCTGGAATAACAATAAATAATAAATAATAAAATAAGAAATAATAAATAACCTGGAATAATAAATACTACTACTACCACTATTTTATTACTTCCATTATTATACCGGGTGTCTCAAAATGTCCTGACATTTTTATTTATTAATAAAAAGTATTATTTATTTGAAAAGTACGAAAATATTTATTTTAATGTAAGGTACAAACATGGAGGTTATTTGTGGAATACAATATCCGATAAATGGCCGCCTCGTCCCTGTTTGCAAACATTCACTCTTTTGACGAAATTTTCCATAACATTTTGGCATAATTGCGGACTAATTTCATTAATGGTGCGTCCAATTGCTTCCTTGAGCCCCGGAATGGTCTATGGATCATTGGCGTACACTTTTCGTACGATGAAAAATGGGTCACATACGAGAAGAACAGCCGAAAAAGATCGTGGTCCAATCGCGGTGAGCCGGCCCAAACGATCGCCAAGCCCGGATTAACGGCCAAGAATGTTTTGCTGTGTGTTTGGTGGGATTGGAAGGGAATCATCCACTATGAGCTGCTCCATCGGGCCAAACACTCAATTCGGACCTCTACTGTCAACAACTGACCAGATTGAAGCAGGCGATCGACCAGAAGCGGCCAGAATTGGCCAATAGGAAGGGTGTTGTGTTCCATCAAGACAACGCCAGGCCGCACACATCTTTAACGACGCGCCAGAAGCTCCGAGAGCTTGGATGGGAGGTTCTATCGCACCGGCCGTATAGTCCAACCTGGCACCAAGCGATTATCACCGTTTCAAGCATTTGCAAAATTTTCTTGATGGTACGAAACTGGCCTCAAGAGAGGCTTGTGATAATGAGCTGGTCAAGTTTTTTACCAATAGGGACGAGGACTTCTTCAATCGCGGAATTATGAAATTGCCTTCAAAATGGACAAAAGTTATCGAACAAAACGGCGCATATTTGATCTAAATTGGATAATCCTAACTATGTTAATTTCATCGTCGAAATGAAGCGAAAAAACGCTCAGAACTTTTTACTTCATCTAATATATATATTAGTTTCTTATTTATAAATATTAAATAATTTGATGTTGTCATCTCTTATAAATTATTCGTCAGTAATTTTATAATATGACAAGTATAACTAGTAATGTTAGTCCCAGTAAACTCGTTACCATAAATTTTGATTTTTTCGTACTAACGTTTTTGGAAATCACGCTACCACCCTCCGATTTTTCACGTTTCATTCTGTTCCTTCGAAGATCCCTCATTCCGAATTCTCGACGAAGCGACATCTATTTATGAAGGAGAATATGCGCAAGCGGTGTACCGCTGGACCGGAAGCTGCGAGGGTTCAACGTTGTGTATGAAAATGGAAGCATCCGAGCTTGCACGGATGACGCGGTCGTACAGCCCTCGGCTGTACAGCGACGAGTAAAAAGGGATGAGACTTTGATCTGCTTCCTGAGAAATATCAACCCTCGAAGATCCCGCATTTCCATTATCTTTTGCACTCCTGCTGATTTCTCCGGCGCGTTTACGTTGTGGCGTAATGCTCAACGAAGACTGTGGTTTAACTTGGTCGTCGAGGCGTCGGTGGTTCCGACGTCTCGACATGCATTCGATCCACTGCGATAATGTCAAGCGGACGAACAGGAGACGAACAGAAGAAGACGAAAAAGAGAAGGAATGATGAGTGAAAGAGACGCCCAGCCGAGACTACGGAGTTCCCGGCTCGCGTTATTCATTTATGTCGTATAATAGTTCGACGAATCTTTTGTGCCTCGTGGACACGATAAGATCGTCAGACCCGTAGTTACAGTGCGAAGATTCGAAGCAGATAATGTGGTAAGGAAAAAGACTTCGGGGCAAATATCAAAGTGTCATCAGTGAAAATCCACCAGCAACAATTATATGTCACCTGTTATACGTATCGGAGATTGGATATTCGTGTTTTTAAAGTAAAAAATAATCGTACCGTATGTCGGAGTAGTCAAAACATCTGGAAGATCCAAGAGCGAAAAGACTCGCAAGCAGCGTCCACGTACGATCGTTCCTATCAAAGTAGAAAATACTAAATAACAGTAAAGAGATAAAATACCATTGTATATTAAATATATTATGTAAAATGAACAAAAAACAAATAGAAAAATTGAATAAATATTAAATAAATAAGAGGCTGCCGGAAAATAAGTATAGAAATGTGGAAGAGAGTCGCGAGATACATGAGTGAAGTAATGAAGATGAAAAACCACCGATGGCCAAAAGTGTGCTTGAAGGAGGAAGCTACATTATGAACGGAAATTCAATAATATGAGGGAAGGAAATGAAATTAGCCATGGAACAAACGGTGCATGGGTAAATGCGACAAAAAATAAGAAATTGAGATACAGGAGGAGTAGAGCTAGCAATAGAGCGGGCTAGCAAAAAAGAAGTTGACCAAGAGATACAGGAGGCTGGAGCAAGACAGAGAAGTCAACGTAGTGCAGCGGGTACAAAGACAAGAAGAAGAACTTAGTAATAGAAGATTATTGGGAGGACAAAGAAAAAATGGAGAAGCAAAGGAGGTGTGGGCAAGAATGGAATGTGGGAACACTGAAAGGAAAGGAAACAAAGACTATACAGATATAAACTGTCGGGCATGTCGGACACAAGTAAAGACCATGGCTCATTTAAGTCAATGCTAAAAAATAAAGGAATCAATAAAAAAAGAAATGGTAGATGATCGGTATGGGCGAATCGCCGTGCACGGGAGAAATCAAAAGTGAAAATAGAGCGCGCATTCAAAAAAGGGCCGGTGCAAGAACGTAAGAATGTTCCAAAAAGGTGCAGCAGTACGTAAGAATGGCTGAGCGAGTGAAACAAAAAATGTAAACAAGAAATAGAAATTATATTGCGTTGTATTCTAAGCTTATACGAGAAATAATATTGGTACAGTGTAAAAACCCGAAAGGATATACCTGGGAAATAAAATTACTACTACTACTATAAAATAAATCAAAATATAAGGTGTAGTAAAAAGAAATCCATTATTTTTGCATGAAATTGAAGGCTTTATTCAGCATAGTTAGAATGATCCGATTTAGGTCTAATATGCACCGTTTTGATCGATAACTTGTTGCCACTTTGAAGGTAATTTCATTATGCCTTTCTCATAGAAACCCTCGTCCCTATTGGCAAAAAACTGGGACAGTCGATTTTCACAAGCTTCTCTTGAGGCGAATTTTTCACCAGCAAAATCATTCGCCATAGACAGGAACAGGTGGTAATCACTTGGTGCCAGATCCGGACTATAAGGTGGATGCATAAGAACCTCCCAACCAAGCTCCCGGAGCTTCTAGCGCGTCACTATCGATGTGTGTGGTCTGGCGTTGTCCTGATGGAAAACAATTCCTCTCCTATTGGCCAAAGCTGGCCGCTTCTGGGCGATTGCTTCCTTCAGACGGTCCAATTGTTGACAGTACAGGTCCGAATTAAGAGTTTGGCCGTAGGGGAGCAGCTCATAGTAGATGATTCCCTGCCAATCCCACCAAACACACAGCAAAATCTTCCTGACCGTCGATCCTGGCTTGGCCACCGTTTGCACCGGCTCACCGCGATTCGACCACGACCGTTTTCGCTTGACGTTGTCGTAAGTGACCCACTTTTCATCACCAGTCACCATCCGCTTCAGAAATGCGTCGATTTTGTTGCGATTCAGCAGCGATTCGCAGATGGAAGTTCGGTCCATGAGGTTTTTTTGCGTTAACTCGTGTGGCAGCCATACATCGAGCTTCTTTTTGTATCCAGCCTTATTCAAGTGGTTCCAAACGGTTTTTTGTGCAATTTTTAGCTCCTGGGTAATCTAAACAGTACTTACATGACGGTCGGACTCGACGATTTCCATTATTTTATCGACATTTCCGGCAATTGGCCTTCCAGAGCGTGGTGCATCTTTGACATCAAAATTGCCGAAACGGAATCAACGAAACCAAAATTGCGCGTGATTGGCTGTTACAGTATCAGGACCATAAACACTATTCACATTTTCAGCCTCCTGGCTTGCGGTTTCGCCTTTATCGAAGAAAAACTGTAAAATATGGCGTATCTTCACTTTGCTGGTGGCCATCTTTGACGCGCGCTCAAAAAATATTGAGTCAAGCTATCACAAAACTGTCTGAAATGTTTATTTTAGTACGAAATCTTATGTTTCTAACGCCATCTAGCGTAATCCGATCGCATTTATGCAACGCGAGATACAGATTATTAAAGCCATCTATTGCAAAAATAATGGATTTCTTTTTACTACACCTAATATATAAATATATATTAAATAAAAATAATAAATAAAAAGATAAGAATATATTAAATTTATGTTTTCTTTATTGCCTCTTAGTTTTTTGGCGTTCGACAGGTTTGATTCGATATTATAATACATATTCACATACATGTATATATGTACACTTAAGATTTTTACAAATGAACCACCTGGAACTATACCACTGTATAAAAAAAAACTGTAAAAAAATCTCCTCCACCATGAAGCCTCAATTGTCAAACCTTCCTCAATCACCGTATACTCCGTAATCGAAACAGGCGCTAACCCGAGTAGAAATTGCAGTCGACTCCTCGAGCGCCGCTGCAACGATCGAAGTTCGTGCTCATACCGCTCGAGGAATTAAAAATCGGCAACGTGAATGCACGCGACCCAAGCAACACGACGAGTGGTCGATTAAGGGGCCGGTGACGTATGGCATAAGGAAGCTGGAAGACGAAAAAGGTTTGTTCGTGTATGGAGCTGCATGTTGGAATATATATATATGCGGAGTCATTCGCGTCTGGTTCCCAGCCCACTTCGTATACGGCGGAGGAGGTGGTCATGAGCAGCGATATACAGAAATGTGGAGACATCGTACTTTTATTGTATTAAAATATACATATATATATATATATATATATCTATATGGACGTACGAACAGTGCGGTGCGATGGTGCGCGTTGATGACGGTATTACGGAGGCCGAGAAAGGCAAAACGTAAGAAACAAAGTTAAAAGAATAGGAACGGGGGAGGTGGTGGTGTGGTTGGGTTCGAGTGAGGCCGAGTATGTTTCGAGAAAGACGCGCATTTCCCACAGATCAGCGAATGACATAGCGGGAGCAAAAGACTGGTACACTATTATTACAGTACGCGGCTACATACGTTGCGACTACTTTACACACAGACATATACGTACGTATACATATTTGTGTGTGACTTGTAATTTATAGGAGGCCGGAAAGCGACCGCTTACAAAAACAGTTATAAAAATCCGTCGGTTGCCAAGCGTACGTTGCTCGCTCGCGCGCGCGCGCGCGAGAGAGTCGAAGCGAGGTTTGTTCGTCGACGCAGTGACGAGAGTCATTTGCCATACTATATACCTATAACTACATACTTTTATATATAAACATGCATATATATATATATATATAGATCGATGTAGCATATACACGTGTGTACGTATATATATTTGTATAGGGAATACATGCAGGTTATAGATGGACGACGGCGTACGAGTCCACCGATGCGTTATGCGTCGGTGGACGTTCTTCGGGCTGACGCGTCGCATAATCGTGACGGACGGTATAATCGTCGAAACGCGCGCGCGTCACACTCCGTGAACCAGCCGGGAGGACCCTCGTTCGTCGACCAAGCAAATATCGGACAGAGACAGAGAGAGAGAGAGAGAGAGAGTTTGAGAGAGGGACATCGTTCTCCGGTTCTCCGACGAAAACGACGACCGCGCTGAGACCACAAAGTGCAACCGTGGAACATGCCGAACAAACGTGTACACGGGTTCATACGTACTATCGATTGATAGCCAACCGCAGGGGCGCATGTCGGACAACTTGATCCGTGCAGTTGCGCCAGGGCTACGTCCTTCTAATTGTGTAAGATTGGAGATATATATATATTCACAGATATATGCATACATACATATGTATATATATACACATGTGCGTGTATGTATGTATGGAAGACCGTAGAGCCCAAGGGGCTTAGACGTCGGCAATAAAGCTGGCAGGAAGAATTAGACGTTGCGAATGGTTTCAATTTAATCTCGAAAATAAATCGAAAACTCGGCGACCCGCGCGAGGCCCGCGCGATCTTGCCAGACGTCGCGAATACTTCACCGCCACCTGTATATTTTTGGGATTTATTTGCGTATCAATCCCGACTCTACTCCGCCCGTTCAGATCAGAGTTAATACACTGCACGTACTTTTTGCAGCGAGAATGCATGCGGAGAGAATTCGTTTTTACATATATATATATATATATATATATATATATATATATATATATGGGGCATTCCATACCAATTCGACCTGGGTCTGACCCTCGACCCCTCAAATCTGGTTCCCGATTTTTCCTATCATTACTCTCACTCTATCAAGCAATTACAATTTTTTTCAGATTTTTCAAAATAAATTTGAGCGCGGCATGAATTTTTGAATTTTTTTTTTTGAACACCTCGATGGCCGTAATCGAAAAATCTGAAAAAATTCCCAAAAATACAGTGTCAGATATAAAAAATGTTGGTGTAAAAGTCATAATGTCTGGGCTTTTGCTTCAACCCGTTTTTTAGCTTTTTGAGCAAAAAAAAATGAAAAAAATAAGAAGCAGAGGTCTATATTTATATAGACCTCTGCTTCTTATTTTTAGAGCTATATATATATATATGTGTGTGTGTGCGTGTGTGCGTGTGTGTGTGTGTGTGTGTGTGTGTGCGCGCGTGCGTGTGTGCGTGCGTGTGTGCGTGTGTGTGTGTGTGCGTGCGTGCGTGCGTGCGTGCGTGCGTGCGTGCGTGCGTGCGTGCGTGCGTGCGTGCGCGCGTGCGTGCGTGCGTGCGTGCGTGCGTGCGTGCATGCGCGCGTGCGTGCGTGCGTGTGTGTGTGTGTCTGTGTGTGTGTGTATGAGAACTATATCTGGATCGTTCGTGCTGCTCCACCCTCAAGTATCCGGCAATTTTTCATTTCGGTTAAATCGAGACATGTCCCGTGAGTGTTGTGCGTTAGAGAGTAGAGAGGAAAAGTAAAACGAATGTGAAAAGAGAGGAGTGAGTGAGAGAGAGCGAGAGAGGGGAGCCCAATGTGCTTAGCGACGGAGATGGTCAACCGGATGTTTCGACGTGGTCGAATTCGCGATCTTGTGATCAAAGCTCTTCCACGATGTGCCGACTATGTGCAGTCGAGACTCCCTCCCTTCTTCTCACTCGCGCGGTCTCTCTCTCTCTCTCGAACTTTGGAATCTCTCATTATGCACTATTAATAATCGTGGCACGGTCACACAGCACGGGGAATAGTTGAAAACACATTCGAGCACCGATTCAACTGGGATACTCTCAAAATCTACAAGCTCAAATGTCTTAACAAAAGTACACGATAGACGCTAATCCATAAAATAATCTCCACAATTTTTATGTTAATAAAAAATAATAGGCATTACTTTATTCATTAAAATGTTTCTTATAATTTTATAAATAAATTCTAAACCTTACGAAAAAGGCACGAAATTAATTTGTACATATAAAAAATATATATTTAAGCATACAAGAAGATACAGAAAAAAAGGGTGAAAGAAGTTGCTACAGCGTGATAGGTAAAGAGCACAGAATTCGCGAGAAAATAACTAAATAAAGGAGTCGCATGCGCGCGGAGAGATGGATCGAGAAAGCGAATGAGAATAAAAAGGAGGAGTGCGCAAATGAAGGAGCACGCCGTTTGAATCCATGGCATTTTGCTGAACGCGAGGCCGCTTATGCGCTATATATTTTTAGAATGATTCATGCCTTCGTTTGATTTCGAAGATTGCTCTCCTCCCTTCCTGGCTCTCTCTCTCTCTCTCTCTCTTTTCTCCACTTCTCTTCGTCTTCCTCTCTAAGTTATCAGGGTTTCCGTCGCCGCGCAGTCTTCTTGCTCCTGCTCGAATGTTTTTGGCTAAAAGTTTATTGCACTTTACACACCGGTTGAAGTACTCGAAAAATGGACCAAAGAGTTTTAAATGTTTCGATCCTCGACACTCATAGTTCAGTCAATTTTTTAAGGCGTTACTGGAAGGATATTGATAAATCGCCAAAATTCTTGAAAATTTGAGAAATAATAGTTCTTGATAGAATAATAATACATTAATTATTTTCAAATTTTTCACTAAATAATTCAGTAGTTATAAACATGTGAATTTCACACGGTCGCTTATGGAAAAACAGCTTCTGCAGACGTTAATGGTTGAAAATATTATATCATCAAGATTTAGGATCAAGCCATTGATTATGCTAAGTTTCAAATAAATCGACTGAGTAATTGTCGAGAAATTAATTAAAGTAATGAGGAGTACCGCCTTTTTTAACGATGAATTAATAGCAATCATTGAAAAACTCAATATATATTGAGTTTTTGGGTAATTATTGATAATAATAATATGATTTGAACGTATTAATTAAATTTAAAAATTGTAAATTTTTTTTGTTGGTCAGTTGAAACGGATGTACAGTCACCGACAAAACCTTAGTCAATCACACGCCAAAATCGTCGAATTTAACTTCAATTATTATTGAAAGTGAAAAATCTATATTTCTAAGTGTTAATTTATTAATAAATTAGCTATTTGTAGGACATGTACGACACGATCTAGCCTTGTAAATCCACGATTCGCCCGATTTGGACTAATTTTTTGCCGGGCGGTTCATCCAGTACGTCAATCCAGTTTTCGACGTAAAAAAAAAAATCTACAATATAAAACAAATATATATATCGACGAAGCTCGTGCTTCAGACCTGCAAGCAGCATGAATAATACCCGTCGCAACGATTCACAATTTATGGAAAACAACCTTAATCCCCTTGTGTTATTAGTGTACATTAAGATTTATCGATACGTAATTAATTTAATTTGATTTTTTCACGGCGATGTTTCGTATGCATAGAACATACGTTGCGAGTCCTTGTTCTCGCACTATAGATATCGTACGCGCGTAAACGCAGTCGGGGCAGTGTACACTAATTACTGGCTATACGTGTGGCCGATTTGCACCTCAGAATCACGAGGAAAAATAGTGCGAAGTACGTGCGTGCGGGTGTGAGCTAAGATCGTGCGTGAGCAAGTGCGCGGTCGCATGATTCGAGCAAAGGATGTACATCAGCTCTCTCTCTCTCTCTCTCTCTCTCTCTCTCTCCCCCCTCTCTCTCTCGTGTGCTAACTCTCTCTTTCCATACGAGCACCACACCCTCTCTCATCTCGGCTGGATCTCAATACGCAACTGGAGAGTATAAAGTGCATTAACCGCAGCTACCTCATTAACGCTTATCAATAATTACGTTTCTATATTTATCACATAATAAGCGAGTCTATCTCGTCATTAAGCAGCCCGCGGCTTTCCTTACGTAGCTCTTACATGTTTATGCACGTGTATGTGTGGGTGCTTGTGTGTATGAGTGCCAAGCGAGGGACATGGTCTGCTCGGTTTCCACGCGTACAAAACACACACTTCTCAAGAGCTCTTACGATCCTCGCGTTTTCCTCGCCAGTCACGGACATATAACCACTGTAAAAACACTGTGGTTTTTTTTTCCACGTATCCCCTTCGCATCTGTGCTTTTCCTCGCGAGCAATTTTCCTCGAGCGTGATACATCGTACATCCCCTCGTAGATATATCCCGATAAAGGGTTCGATGATCTATAATTTTCCGAGAGCACGATTATTCAAGGCTGAATATCAGACTTTTTACCCGCAATTTTACTCGCACCGATATACGAAAGATTCCAGACTCGAGACGAGGGCACAGGATTTCAAACATTATTTTTATATATATACATATAATATATAATTTTTAAGAATAAAATTAAAATAAAGATTTTTCGAATTAGCGTTCAAAATGTATGTATAATACAGTATATGAATGATACAAGTAATTCAGTATGTTTATAATACCAACTTGGTAATAGTGAATAGTAGAAGTAAACTTAAATAATAATTCAATAATAGTAAATAGTACCAAACTGTGACCGTTTAGCTGTGCATTGAGCGAAAGCCCAATAGTTCTGAGACCTTGGTATGGATACTCGAGTAAAACGTCTGTGCAGCAGAGAATAAGAAGCATATGGGGTTGTCTATACCGGTACGAGTTTTTCACAGTTTTTCCGTACCCTCGGCAAAAGCGGTATAGTGTAGCTTAAGATGGTTTCGAGTTCAACGAAAGTTAGGTTAGATAGCGAAGCCCGGGTAGAGAGTGATAGGAAAGCGTTCTATTGGAAAGGAAATCGCAAGGGCATACATTGAAACTCGGAAAATAAATATAAATAGTAAAAGGATATTCAAATAGTAATTCAATTATAGTACATGGTAATAGGAAAAATTTAATTTAACAGCCATTTAATATATATATATATACAAATGTTTTGGGCCGCCCTATTTTTTTGAGTAAAGTAATAAAATATTTAATTCCTGTATAATATTTCATTTAAGGCCCAATACATGTGAACACTCGTTAAATAAAAGGTGATAGAGATTTAAATATTTAAGAACCACATCTATGTATATAATTAATTGTCTTCAAATATAAGTGAATACATGTTCTCATAACTAGTTAATTTTTTCCCCCACCGTCGTATTTCAATGCAATAAATAGGATGGCCCAAAACTTTTTGACGCAACTGTATATGTCGTATAGTTACAGAGTATTAGGGAGGTAGTGCAGAGAAATGAAAAGCGTGCTGGAGGAGGTAATTTAGGATTTATTTGGCCTAAAACTGCATTATCCAAAGTCAAACAGTGTTTGTCTAACTTTGAAAGTGAAATCTTCCATTTTTTAATGACTTGTACGAAAGATTTTTCGATTGAGGGAACCCACACGTAAGTAGATAAGTTTTCAAAATAAAATGAATGCCAGTAGGGCGTCTATTTTTTTACGCGTGTTCAAAGACTGATGGAAATGAAAAAGTCGATAAAGTTTGTATTCGATCACACAGAATCGCCAGATTACGAATAATACAAAATGTTATACATTAAACGTAATAAACTCAGACGAATTTCGCTATTGGGTGCAAAAACCCCCCAAAAAAAACCTATAAAAAACGAAAATCGCGGATATCTCGAAAGCCGTTAGACTTTGGATAATACTGTTTTAGATAAAATCGATCCTAAATCACCTCCTCTAGGACACTTTTCAGGTTTCTGCACTACCTCTCTGACACCCTGTATACGTTATTGCTGTGTATAATATTACATTATTATTCACTATTATACATTAATATGAATGTTCCAATAAATATTGTATCAAGAGAAGCGGCAGGGTCTTGACGCCAATTAATAAAAAAGAAATCTCGATGTCACAGACGAACTCGCCGCACACTTTTTATACACCAAGTTGGCCTTTTAATGGTCGTTTTTTAACTTTAAATCGACGCCACGCAAAAACAAGTCGACGAATCGAAAATCTGATGAAATTTGACAAGAGTAATGTGATTTTTTCCTATCGTATGGGCTAGGTTACTTTTCGATCCGCCCACTCAATCTCCAGATCTCATAATTTTCGATCAATACAAATATACAAAGTTCTCCGGCTTTGGGATATTTTACCAGGTGTATAAGTATGAAATGCGGATTCCAGACAACAGATGGTGCACCAATACAGTTTGTGCTATCAAGATTTGACACTGCGCCATTTTGTTGTGCCATCAACAAGTGTCAGACGCGCACGAGTGATAAATTGGAAAATTGTGTGCATAGTGTTGTGTTGTTGTGTTCAATATGTCGAAATTTATAACGAACAAAGAGCATTCGCGGACAGCATTAATTTTTTGTCTTCATTTGAAGAAAACTGCTGCTGAATCATACCGCTTACTTCGAGAAGCTTATGGTGAACATACTCCATCGCAAGATACGTGTGAACGATGGTTTCGGCGTTTCAAAAGTGGTCACTTCGATGTTGCTCTGTGTTTGGTGGGACCAGAGGCGCGTGGTCTATTATGAGCTGTTAAAACCTGGGGAAACGGTTAATACTAAACGTTACCAACAACAATTGACCGATTTGAACCGTTCGCTGCTTGAAAAAAGGCCAGAATACCGAAAGAGGCAACACAAAGTCATTTTTCTTCATGACAGTCCTCCATCACATGCGGCGAAACCGGTTTGCGACGCGTTGGAAGCACTCAGCTGGGAAGTTTTACCCCATGTAGCTTACTCACCAGACTTGGCTCCTTCCGATTACCACTTGTTTGTATCGATGGGTCACGCACTTGCTGAGCAGCGCTTTGGTTCGTACGAAGATGTGAAAAAATGATTCGATGAATGGTTCGCAGCAAAAGGGGAAGATTTTTACTGGCGTGGTATTCACAAATTGCCCGAAAGATGGGAAAAATGTATAATAAGCGATGGAGCATACTTTGAATAAAGCACTTTTTGTCATTCTTCCGAATTTAACGTGTTTTTTTTTAGAAAAAAAATTTGCATTTCATACTTGTACACCTGGTATATCTATATTAGGTTTGCTATCAGCACATCTGTCCATTTTCAAGACGGAACCACACGGAAGACGTACACCCACGCGCACAGACACTACATATATATATATATATATAATATGTATACGCGTATACGTGCCATAGATAATACGCGAGACAATCGGGGGGAGGGGCTCTTTCACCCGGTATATTAATTTAATTCTCCGCTATATATCCGATAGATGTACACGAAGGAAGCGCGATGAGCTTCGAGTCGGGCCGAAAAGACGCAAAGAAAGATCGAAAAGGGGATGAGACTCTCGCTCGGGTGGTTGAGCGGGCCGGCAAAGTTTGAATATTCATAGGAAAGAGGGAATAGAGACCGGCCGTAATAGAATTTAAATTAAGGAAAAGGGGGACCGAGGCTGGAACTGTACGGGGACTTTCGTATAATATGATAATATTCACCTGATCGATATTGTATATTATAAATATAGAAATATACCGTGAGCACGAGCGCTAAGCGCGCCGGTGTGTCCATGCGAATCTTTTCAGCCGAATTTAACGAGCTTAAGAAAAGATTATAAATATTATACAAAAATCAGGCAATTGTCGCGGGTGTGATCACCTCGAGCGCGGATTTTCGGCGAAATCTTCGACTTCATCAATAAACACGTGAGTGTACGATTTTCGAACGATACAAATAAGTTTGAAAAATAATAATATAGAGTCAAAACCGGTTATAACAGCATTAAAGAGGCCTTGCAATACCAACGTTATAGCCGATTCGTCGTTGTAAGCAATGTCGTCATAAGCGGTTTCGACTGTACGTCTAAAGTAAAGAATATCGAATTTCATTAACCGTGGGCTATAATTTTGTAAAATCGAAAAGATTTCAAAAGAACCATGGCCTCACAACGAATAAAATTCTTCCGGCTCCCTTATCGGAAGCAGCACCGAGTAATCAGTGTTCGAATATCCCTCGGTGCAAAAAAAAAATACCAGGTGTTTTCAACTTTCCCCCACAGGGTGGGATATTTCATGTTGGCGCGATCGAACTTTTAATGCCTGCTCTCGGAGGAAACTTCAAGTTCGCCTTTACGCGCGGGAGATACTCTCACTTTTCGCGTACCCTCGGACGGCCCCGCTTTCACATAGTACATCCACGTTACACGGATACAGTGCACAGACTGTGGAAAAGCTGCAGTAGACGAAGAACAAGGATAGAAGGAGGGCCGTCGGCATGAGACGTAAGGAGAACGCGGAAGGAAAAGGTAAGCATCCCTCTCGTCGCTGGGCTTTCTCGCTTCACGAGCAGCTTTAGCTACGCGATGACTGCATATAGTTACCATATTTAACATTACGTACACGCTAAGGTCTTCAAAATCATTTTTATCTAAATTTGAGCATCTTGATATAAAGGTCACTTCAAGGACCAGTCCGTAGCCAAAATCGACGTTTCTTTTTGAAAAATTGATTTGAAAAAAATGAATAATAAATAGGATTTTCTTAGGTTATCGAGAGAAGGAAAAAACCGAATAGGTTTTTTTCCTTCTCTCGCGGCCTACTACGACCCTAATTGATTCAAATATTTTTTTTTTTGTACAAGCTATTCTTTTTAAATATTAAATATATTAAAATTAAACAAAGATAAAACACGATAAAATACGAGGAAGGAAAATAGGTTTATGACATAAAAGTGCGGTGAAAAGAAGTGAAATTATTTTTCTTTTTTTTTCACTAACAATACTGTTATTTGGAAAAAAAGAAAGGTATCGTCGTGTCTTTGTTTAACCGGCGCGACTATTTATTTATAGAAAGACTAACCATTTTTCTCAACTGCCGAATGTTTTAACAATTTTCTAATGAAAACAAAGGCATGAGATTTTTGAGAGACTCAATCGTGTGAGATTTTTCCGTCTGTTCCTTCTATTTTATACTACCAGATGAAACCAAATCACAGATTTAGTAGGAATAAATAAAATATTTAGTTATTAGTCGATATTAAATAGATATTGATTTAAATAAATAAATATATTTAAAATAAATCATTTTAATAATGGAATGCAATAGGAAGAATTTGATTTCACGAAAAATCAATTCAATTCAAATCTTAAAAAATCCAATAAACGCATCTAGGTGATATGAAAAAAAAATGCTGTCAGGGCAGATATGCAGGCAGCCAATATTGCATAAATAAAAAGGGTTTAAATTATCCTTTCCTATATCCCGAAATATCCCTATATGTATATTTAAATGGGGAAGGTGATTTGCAAAACATTTGACTCCGAAAATCTTCCTCATAGTCGCCTATAGTCACCATACTCAACGTTAGGTTTCCCGAAAGTCGTCAAAATCACCATTAGCTGAATGCACTTCTATTAACGTCATTTCAAGGACCAGTCTGTAGCCAAAATCGACGATTCCTTTTGAAAAATTGAAGGACCATCGTCAAGACAACCAGATTGTCTGATAGTCAATATTGCATAACCATAAAGGGTTCCAAATATCCTTTCCCAAATCCCAAAATATCCTCGTATATATATATATATATATTTATACATGGTATATAGGATCCGTTTTTGGCCTCGCCATCCTCGAGACGTCTCTAATCGTAATCATCTTGGAGTGTTAATGTTCCCGTTAACTCGGCTGAGGTGTTTAACCTTGTTAGCTCTCTGGCGAGGTAAAACGCGAGCGCCCACGAGCTCACAGCCCCCTCGAGTAGTGCCGCGATAGTGTACGTAAAATCTAGTTTGTTGTATATTATGTGTGACGTAAAGGTGAACAGCCGAGCGCGAGTGTGGCCAACATCTTCTTCTTCGCCGGTGCGAGAATTTTCGTCTCGGCTTGCGCTCATTATGAGAAGCTCGCTCCCTCGCACTTTGGAGTTGCGTATACCTCGATACTCGTTGAAACGTCATCCGTATACACCCTTTTGCCATAGCTCGGTCTCGAGAACTTCCCCGCTTTTTAAGGCTTTTGGCACCCCTCGATTTCTGGACAACCCCCTTCAGCTCCCACGTGTAGACTGCCGTATCCCATACACACCGGACACATTTTTTTTCTCCTCTCCCATCGTAATTTATTCGCCCGCGCTTCTGTAACGCCACCCTCTCTATCGGCCAAGGAAAAATCTTTCGAAAGGGCCAGGGAGGGAATGAGGACGGGAAAGGCGTAAAAGGGGGGGGGGAGAGTAGGATTGTGGGTGTACTCTGGATAAAAAGATACCGACCTGTCTATCGTTTGCTACGGAGAGAGAGAGAGAGAGAGAGAGAGAGAGAGAGAGAGAGAGAGAGAGACTCAGTACTTTTGATATACTGGTAGGAGAGCCAACGTCTTATCAGAGATATCTATCTGGATTCACGTACGTATATATACGTTTGTACGTATATATGTATTTATATGTGTGGAAGTGTGTGTGCGCATGAGGATATATATATGGCCATATACGGATGAGCATGTAGAGGCTACATACGTCCGTAAGTCCAGTAGAGGGATGGTGAAGAGGAATCAACGAAGACAATGACCGGCGAAGTGGATCGACCGCAAGGGTCACACCTGACGGATCTCTGCCTCCGTGGTCACACGGAATATAATCACCTCCCATCGTCGTCTTGCTCGAGCTCTTGATTTTTCTACTTCTACGATATATATTTTTTTTTTCGTCTGCACGCCTCTTCCATTACCAGCTCTCTATCACTCTCTTTTCCCCGTTCTTCCTCTCCTTCTCGCTTCCTCCCTCTTTGTCTCTCTCTCCCCATTTCCCTCTCTCTAGTATTGAGGGCGCTAATTATTTATCAAGTTTTTCTCTAGAATCATTATTCATTTATTTACTAATTAATTAATATTATTTAGCCCGAAACATTTGCGAAGGCAAAATAAATAATCAATCGGTTAATTAACTTTTTTCTTTCTAACCCCTCTCTCTCTCTCTCTCTCTTCCTCTTTCTATAAATACTTCTCCGGTTTTATTTCTCTCTCTCTCTCTCTCTCTCTCGATATTAAGTTGGCACATCGAGTTTCTCTCGATCGCTAATTAGACGTCCTTTCGAAATTGGAAAAAGAGGAACGTCGCGCGCGACCGCCGGCGAGCACTAATGCAATTCGCGTGCAACAATTAAATTTTCCTATAGTGCGTACAAAGTCCACAGACGGGATCGAAGGAAAAAGCGGCATGATTACTCCAGATCGGTTGTTCCGATAGCACGAATAAAGTTGCGCGCGAGCGCGTATATTTGTTCTCGTGCGAAGCGCTACTTCCCCAATTATACGAGTGCTTCGTGGCAGATATAGGAACACTTCGCTAGCGCAAGTAATGATATGACCGCTGCCTCGTACGATTAAAGTTAGTGTTCACATTAAAAAAAATATATATATAGAAAATTATTTCTTCGAGCTCTACACCTGATGACGAATGAAAATTATTGCGGTGAGTCACGCGATATCGACGAGAATTTTTTTAGGATTTTTTTTCATCGTACTGAAGATAAATATATATTTATATATTAATGTTTATTAAAAAAACGCAAAATATCATGAAGCTAACGACCATGGGTCTAAATTTTATTAATTAAAAAAATATATATGTGTATATCCATACGAGTTTGTGTATGCACCATTTTCAAGATCGGACGATGATGAGAAAAAGAATTCTCTGCGAAGAATTCTCCCGAAGCGCATCAGCCCAAGAGCAGAGAGAGACTGCACGCGGAGGAAACTCTCTTCTTTTTTTTTTCTCCTCGCTGGATATGTTATCGGGAGTGCATCGCGGACACGAGGATCCGTATATAAAGGTCAGAAGGAGAATACGCGAGGATGAAGATACACCCGAGAACGCGAGGGAGAAAGCGAAAGAGTAAAATCAGGATAAATTCGGATCAAGCTAAAAAAAAACGAGGAACCCGAGGGTGTAGGAAGAAGGATGTTGCGGGTGGTGGAGGTGAAGGAAGTCAGGTACGGCGCAGCGACGGGCGTACCGAATCATCCGCGGATGTTCGCTCCGTGGAAGCGCCGTGGAATGATTTACCGGGACTCGTCATAAACCGAGACCGCCCGAGTTATATGCTGTAGCCCGTACATACATATATATATATATATATATATATATATATATATATATATTTATATATATATTTATGGCACGGGAGTAGCGTTCACTCAGGTGCACGTATAGGTATAAAAAAAAGGGGAGTACACATACGTGACAAGCCGGGAAAGAGACACAAGAGGACACTGATTATCGCGCGAGATTGTTCGCACAAAGCGAGTGCGAGACCCGAGCAGCGAGAATGCTTCGTATCTCTCTTGTATTTTCACCGTATTTCCTTACATTTTTTTCATCTCTTTCGCCCCCTGGCTACTCTGAGATTTAGATATTTATGTGAACATTCATATATATATATATATATATATATACATAAAAAGCCCTCGGCGAGGCGAATGCGTGCTCGGACTCAAGATCAGGGGCCTCGTACTATTCCCGGGCCCTTCGCCACGACAGCTCCCCGAATTTCATCAGAGACCATTTCTCGAGAAAAAAAAAAGAATCCCACAAGTACGAACGAATTCCACTCGAACTCGGGGTTGCGAAAGTCCTCTGGAAGTCTCGGATTTCAGAATTTCAAGATGTACCCAAAGAAAGAAACGAGTGAGTCACATTCTCTTGCATTCGAGTGCCGATGACGATTTTTTCTTAATCGCAATAAAAACCGAGCTCGGCCTCAAAAATGGCAAAGCAGAGCAGTCTCGAGCTCGTCAAATTTGGAAAACTTCACCATGAACATAGTGCTGGGATGATCAAAGACATGGGATGATGCTGGGACATCGACGGAGGAGAAAGCGCAAAACAATTGCGCTTCTGCTTTTGCTAGACGTTACGGGAAAAAAAAAACAAATTTCGTGCCGTCACGTACGAATAGAGTTATATTAATAGGGAAATATAATGATCGGCGTGGCCGAGAACGGTGGCTGGATCGCAATTGGACGGTGCGGTATCAACGAGACTGGTGAAACGGAGAAAACAAACATGAGGAAGTTGAAGAGAAGTAGCAAACATATATATATATAGTTATAGAGGGAGAGAGAGAGAGAGAGAGAGAGAGAGAGAGAGAGAGAGAGAGAGAGAGAGAGAGAGAGAGAGAGAGAGAAAGCGAGAGAGATCTGTGTGCATTGAGTGCGCAGGTTTGCTTCGCATTTGTTACGGGCCGATAGCAATTGTTTCCCCTATCTGGGAGTTCCACTGCGACACTGCAGCCACCGCGTTTGGTGCAGCTTCACTGTACGAAACTGCCACGTATCGGTGAACGTTCGCGTTCACCCAAGTATCTTCTCCATACATGTGCACGTAAATCGGGTCTGGCCGTGTACGGAGGAGATGAACTCGCGCCATCGTTTCACCCAACAGGCATACAGCCGACTCCAATACCAGGCGATTGGGGTAAATAGTTTCTGCACGTATGAGTAGGGAAAGTTGGGGCAAAATGAGCCTTGGGACAAAACGAGAAGTGAACTTGTATGCGTGACAAGCACATGTATACAAGGCGACAGAGGCGCCATTCGTTCGTTGTTAAGT
Organism: Ophion ventricosus; assembly: GCA_963932345.1. Classification (NCBI taxonomy): domain Eukaryota; kingdom Metazoa; phylum Arthropoda; class Insecta; order Hymenoptera; family Ichneumonidae; genus Ophion; species Ophion ventricosus. The sequence goes on along the minus strand of OZ010716.1, from coordinate 21,834,755 downwards.
CACCTCACTTGAGTCCAAGTAAGCGGAACGTGTCGATGTGTATTTTAGCGTTGTGGCTACCAAAAACAGTTTTCGAGTGGATTTTTATTAATTTTTTTTGTTAATTGCTCATGTGTAGCAAGGTAAGTACACAACCTGCATGAACTTTTATCTGATAGGTTAGTGGGAGTGTTATTTAACCTATTCAACGTTCAATGATTTTCGGATAATTTCGATTGAGGTTAGAATCGCCGTGCCACATACAAAAAATTGATGACGTTGAAGTCTGCATCGTTGGCATGCAACGATTTTTTCTTTATTTTATTTTTTATTTTTTATTTTATCATTATCCAAAGCGTTTTTTCCTGCGAACTGAGGTTATAAATCTCTAATAAGAATCCGTGAAAACGTTTGAATGATTTTTACATCCTAAATCTGCCGTAAAAATTAAACAATTAAAGAGGAATTCATTTTCGTTGCATTCCACCGATTCAACGTCATAAAAATTGTTGCTTGGAGCAAAATAAACGGGTCATTATAATATGGTATCTCAATCTGATTCTTCTTTACGGAGATATTTTTATTGATTATTTTTATTTACTGGGTAATTAGACAGTTAGCTGTCATCGAGCGCATTCGTATTTCTCTTAGTAGGTGCCTACTTGTTTTACCAGATTTCTTTCAAGTGCCTATTCTTTGTTTGCAGTGATAATGGTTTGTAACTACCAGAGAAAAACTGATCGGCAAAAATGCAAAGAAGAAGACATGAAAAGAGTGCTGTCGGCTGTGCTTCCCAATAGAATGGATTTTTCTCAGAGCTTCAGCTACTTATTGTATGACAAACTTCGTTGTGCTGCTTAGCGTTTCCTGTTTTAGCCGAAATTGCGGGATAAAACAAGAAATATGCGACTTCTTCTTTAGTCCCTATTAGCTAAAAAATTTTTTTGATTAACCTTAAAAGCACAAATTAATATAACAACTAAAAATATGACTATTGTTTCTAATTGAAAAAGTTTATCAAGAAAGCCGTTCATTTCATACATATAATTTTGTTTTGAGTATCCCATTTTATCCCACCGTCGCCTCAACGTAAAAAGCGAAAAAGCCGGTCTTGTGTAAGCTCAGTGAAGGTATACCGGGATTATAGATTGTATTCAATCGGTACACAAGATAATGCCGAGCCGGGAATTTGGTACAGGCAGCTCGGAAAGCTCTTTGAGCCGAATCTCTTAATGATCCCGATCAGAAATGCAAGCCGCGTTGGGTCCATTGATCGGCAACATCTCAGTTGGTCAGGATCGTTCGGAAAGTATGATAATGGACTTGAAATATTCCCGGCTAGAAGATAAGAATATTCGCGAGATCTTCGTTGACGACGTTGCGCTGTTTGGATTTCTATATGTGGGAATCCGCGGTGATCGGAAGGAATCCGTACTGCGGGCGGACAGGGCTGCGCATGATACGTTGGGCTTGGGCCCTTTGGGGTAGCGTGTATACAGGGAATGGGAGGAAACCTGCACGCGGTTCAGCCGTTGAGAAAGTTTTCGCCGTTCAGCAACATCCGCAGCGGCACAACGGTGTCTGGATGCTATCTCCCTTTTCGAGATTGAGTTCGACTCATCATGAAATGCTTGTAGCGACTATCCTCTCCTATTCGTGCATAGTCTGGGATACACAAGAGTGTGTGTGTATCGGCCGTTTGTACGAGAGTGTCGGTATGGTGTTGGTGGAGAATGGTGGACGCGGGGGAGGATGGAAAAGCCGCTTGTGTGTATCTATTTGCCGACACAGATAAATACGGATATAACGGGAGTGTAAAGACGGGAAAACGCCGATACACACAAACACGCCGGGACTGAGGAGAAAGCCGAAGAGAGAAGGATAAAGAGAGAGAGAGAGTGTGTGTGTGTGTGTTCTTATAGTGGAACTTATTGATCCAACAAAACTCATTTCAAGATACAGTGCGAAGTCTCCAAGATACAACTCCTACTCCACCTCTTCTGGTTCCATCTCGTGTCTTTTCCTTGCCGCCCGCTGTTCCTTCGACCTCTCTCACTCTTTCGATTCCTCCCTCCCTTGGCGCCACCCTCTCGTGCGTTTCATCCGCCCGCGCAACCTCCTTCGACGACCCGTTCCGACCCCCCCCCCCCCACAACCCTCGTCTCCTTTCCAAGACTCCTGTATCGTATCGCAAGAAATTCCTATTTATAGATATATATAGATATATATACACATATGTTGCCTTCTAATCGAGTCTATGCCGGAGCTAGTGGTAGGGGATGACTCCGAGAACATTTGGGCATTTTCTACTGGAAATGCTTGCCGCATCGATCCTGCCGATGATACGGGATTCGTAAGTGTAGAAAAGTTCTACCCGAACGTTTCACGAACACCGTACCTACCGGTTGTCGCAACTAAACCGTCGAGGGTGCGCTGAACTATCAGATCGTAAAGTCATTTTTTTTCATTTTCGTGGCTAGCAAGCTTCTAAGATTGTAAATAACGGATAAGGGTTGATCGCGTTACGGAAATTCCGAATTCTAGGGTAGTTTCGTTCTATCGAGGCGCAAAAGTTAATAATTAGACTCGGCGCGTGACCTTGTACTTTGAATATCCCTATCGCGCTCGGGTCTCACAGCGGGTGTTCCCCTCTCGCTTGCTGTCGTCGAATATCCAAAGTTTCGAGGCAACTCGGCGCATCGGTAAAAGCAATTTCGGTGTCGACCTCCTCGCCGCCGCTTCGCTTCTTCTATTTCCGTTTTGCTCTTGCTCTCAGTCACTATATATCGATATAGTTATATGTAGGCGCTCTCGAGACGAAGTGCACGTCTTCAGCGCATAGATGCACTCGCTGTCGATCAGCACCCTCATCCAATTGTTCATTTTTTTCATTGGTCGTCGCTGCACCGTAACCCGTATTCCGCCGCAGATCAACGGTCGATTGGTACAAAGGGTACGAAACGTGCCCTTTGTACGAAGCAAGGTCGAAAAAATACCGGAGTAAAATGTTCATGTCGAAGAACGAATACACGCTCGAAGATGTGCGTGGGAGGCAAAAGAAAAAAGTATATATGTGTACAGAAGAGTGACGATGGGAGGCGAGGGAGGGGGCTGAATGAAAGGAGGAAAAAAGAGAAAACGAGAGCGTCTGGTGTGTAAGAGAGGCCAAAGAGGGTGGTAGGTGAGCGACGCGGCGGGCTGGTGGAGAAGGGAGCTTAGGTTAGGCGGGAGGACGGGCGAAAGACGGGGAAGGAATAGTCGTGTAGCTGAGGCGGTGGTAGGAAAGGGGTAGAGAGAAGCGGTGGTAGTGGAAGGCCACGAATGTCTGAGGGAAAAGAGAGAAAGAGGGAAAAGCGGGTACGATGTGCGGTATCGGCCGAAAGAGGGATGCAGCATGAGAAAGGCTGGGGTAGCAAGGAGGCAAGAAGGGAGGTTGTAGAAAGAGGTGAGAAAGGGAGGAACGAGAGTCAGAGGAGATAGATGTATGTGGGAGCACCGCTCGATACAGCCCCAGCGGAGTAACCCCCTTCTCTTTATCTTCTCTCCTCGCCATCTCTTTCATCCTCATTCTCTCGTTCAACCTGTCCCTCTTTCACTCTCATACACGTTGCTAGATCGATTCTTCCGTCTTTCTCACTTTCACGAAGCCAAACATCGCATCTCGCGAGGTTAAAGTGAGAAAAGTCAACCCAGTCACTCGCCGAGGCCTTGTGTACGTGCCCCACGATACTCCCTCCCGCGACAGATCGCACGCGCGCGCGCGCGCGCACGGAAGAGCCGGTGAGGTATACCTATCGCTCTAGACGAAACAACTATGATGACTCTCTGCTCTCCTGTCGCTATCGTCCCCGTACCGCGTCAACCAGGTTAAGGACCTCGCAACCTTGCCGAGGCTCACCTTAAACGTCACCACGAACCATTCAATGTATCACTATTCTTTAATTGGACCACCTATTCGAACATAATTTGGTCAAAATCATTTCATCGCATGACCACTGGGTCTATCCGTTTCGAACATCCGATTTCATCTTCCTTCTCGGCTTCCGTGTCCTTTTCCTCTCGCGGCCGATTTTACTTGCCAGTTTCCCGGAGATCGTGGGGGGCGGAACTTTGCCACTTTGGCATAGGGTACGAGGCCTCCCTGTGTGCTGCAAATGAGACAAGCTCCGTGTGTAAGCTTCATCTCGCCTTCAAAGCTCATCCGCGGAGCCTTTTATCGAGATACTTTCAAAGCCCACTTTTACTAAGAGTTGGCACGCTTTCAAAATTTCGCTGAGAGACATAGATTCGTCGGTTGGTTGAACGAAGAAGGGCGAGAAAGAGAGGGACACACCGCATGCTAGCAGCAGGATAGCGGGTAGCGTACCTTGTCACTCGGCTGGTTATCCAAGCACTTCCATGCTCGGCCACGTGGATACGAGTGCATAAACATGTGAGCTAGCTACCTCGAGTCATACTGGCTGAAGAGAGCACCTTTGCCTATGTGCCCGCGAGGCACTTGATCCCCTCATCGGGGCCAAGGGTGTCGCGCCATCAACGCGACGAACCCTCTGGAAAATTATCCTCGTACGCGAGCCTCGTGGAGTTGCACTTCCCGAAGGACAACAGAGGGTACGGTGTAGAGCTCATACGTGTCGTAGTGAAAGAGTCTATGATGGTTGGACTATGATGGTTGACGGGTGGGCTGGGTGACTATATCGCGTCGGAGAGTCTCGCGCGTAGGTTACTCATCTCTCTCTCTCTCTCTCTCTCTGGCTCTCTCTCTCTCTCTTTCTCTCTCTCTCTCTCTCTCTCTCTCTCTCTCTCTCTCTCTCTCTCTCTCTCTCTCTCTCGCTCTCTCTCTCTCTCTCTCTCTCTCTCTCTCTCTCTCTCTCTCTCTCTCTCTCTCTCTCTCTCTCTCTCTCTGGGCGCCGCGACTCTGTCGTACCGGAGGATATTGTGATTTTAGCGTCTGTGTAATTATGGAAATTAGCGACATGCAAAGCCTAGGATAAAAGGGTTGATTATAATCCAAGCGGAGAGATGGGAGCGTAAGGGTACGAGTGGGAAACACGGGAAAAGAAAAACAAAGGCGGACATATATGGTACCGGGGATGAGTAAAAGGACGAGAACTTCTCTTACACTTTTCGCAAGAGGGAGAAGGCGATATATAGCGCGGGGGGGAAAGAGGGGGTGGCTATAGATTAAAACCCTTCATCCACCCTCGTGCCTTTTCCCTCGATTCGCGTATCCTCTCTCCTTTCATCCCAGCTCGCTCTTTTCTCACATCCAACCATCCTCCTCCGACGTTACGCCTAGTTCACGTCCTTGTCATCGTCATCCAGCCCGGGCGTATCCAGGATCGCCTCGTCGCATATCGGGATCGAGTTGCCTCGGGTCTCTCTCTCTCTCTCTCTCTCTCTCTCTCTCTCTCTCTCTCTCTCTCCCGGTACGCGTAATATGAATTCGGTTCTGGAATAAACTCGTGGCAAGGCACTCAGCCTTCTGCCGGAGCTCGTAAATTCCAACTGAGAGAAATGGAGAAAAGCATATGGAACAGGAGTGCAGGACCTCGTCTCAAGTTACGCTCTGGACGCCCCCTGCCCTCTCCCCTTCTTCTCCGGCAGTCCGATACTCGCTGACGATTTTCCTGAGGAAAAAGGAAAATGGATGTACGCCTTGGTCGATATTAAGAAACAACGAAGAATAATTTCATGGAGGGTTAGATCAAGCAATCTTGGGGATGGTCCAATGGAGAAGTAGTTATGTGCATTCGAATATAGCTGAATTTATGAAATCGCGACGGTACCACGCCCAACGAACATTTCCAATAATATCCATATTCCCCCGAGTCGAATGCTCATGGGGAGAGGATTTTCTTCGTCGTATTCTTCGAAGTGGAAAGAACACGTAAAGCTCGGAGGGGATGACGCTGTGCTCGGTGGAGACGGTCGAGGTTCGAATAAAAAATGGCGAAGCCAACGACGAATTGCCTGAGCTGAGAGAGCGAGAGAAAGAGGCAAAGAGGGAGAGAGGGTTGGGGTGGTTGGCTGGTCCGTGCAATCGCCTCTGCAAGCTACCCCGCGCGCGCACTCACTCTCTTCACTGTACTCTCCTTCCTTCCTACAACGGTGGAAGCAGCTTCCACCACCCCTGGCGCCGGTGACGTTCGCCGCGCGCGATACTGCCGGAGAGGATGCTGCTCCACAGCTCCCTCTCGTCGTCGTCGTCGTCGTTGTCATCGTCGTCGACGTCGTTTCGCTCGCTTTTATCTATCTTCCTCTGCCCAACGAAACGTCTCCCACCCGCACGATTCTCGATGCCACTCGCTCGCTCCCTCTCATCCTCACCGCGCGCGTATATCTTCCCATATACTCCATCCCTCCAGCATTTTTTCCTCTTTCCCTCACCCAAATCCGCCACCTCCCGCCGCCGCTCGCGCTTTTTCCTATCTGGCTATTGGGCTCTTGCTTCACCGACAGGGTTGAACGGAGGGGTTGCGTCCTGGAACCTATGATGCGATCGGGTATCGAGTATCGGCTTGTTCTCCCATTGGTCGTTCGAACCCGCGCACCCAGCCACCCCTCGGTGAGAGCACACTCCCCCGCAGCCACACGGCGCACAGTCACGACTGATTTGTTACGTAAAAACGTCGATATTGTTCCACATATCGTATATCTATAGCAGTCACTACGGTATCCAACATCCGACCCATCCGCCCTCACCGCCACCTCTCTTTGTCGCTACCGTCTACCTCCACCCGGTGAAAGTGGAAGCGGCGCGAAAGGAGAAAAGCGGATATACGCGAGCGAGAGAAAGAGAGAAAGAGAGACAGAAATCCGATCCGAAAGGAGACCACCCCGGAGAGAGCGAGAAAGAGATGGCTTCCACTTCCTTTTTATCGATATCCTCGACTCCTACTCCAACCGCCGGTTCGCCTTGTTCTCTCCTCAACTCCTAGTCGTTCGACCGGGAATACGAGGCTTTATCGAAGCAATGGCCGGCCTCCACGACGACACGATCCTACCAATCCAGCCGACATTTTCTCGCCAGGCATTGTGTACACCATTGCACCCTCTTCCATTCTTCACAAACCTCCGTGTATACACAGATTCTACGGACGAAGATTTTTCTCCGTATGCTTCGACCACTCCGCAGCAACGAAGTTCAAACAATTGGGGAGATCACAGAGTCCGGTTTTTTTTTGGTCATAATGTATGTCCGAATAGCCTTGAGTATTGCCGGTAAGATTGAAGACTGACCCATAGGCTGGTGGAAGGCGTCGCAACCGGGTTACGCTGGCGCATGTAGGTCCATTGTACAGGAGAGAAGCTTCAATGGTCTCGGCTTCGTCTCCATTCAGCACGCGTGGCACCTAGTAAAAGCCATGGACTTTCTTGCAATGAGGGCATCACCAAGGCAGCTCCCATTGTAAAATGAACTCCACCGATGTCCAGCGCGATGGAGTATACGGAACGTTCTTGCACGGTTGGGAGACACTCACTGCGGGTCAAGTCGTGAACACTCAATACACGTAAATACCGCAAAGTCGCAGGCTCTTAGCCTCGCAGTATCCGTATAGAAATTGCCGTAGGGATATAATTGGATTCCCATACTTGTGCCTACTTTCTGATAGAGATCCAATGAGTCTTCGGATTAGATCCCTATACCACAACTTCAAGCTCGTACTTTAGATTCTAATTGGGATTCCCCATTGAAGTGTGAACTCCAAAGAATTCAACCATTATCGAACAGAACCCGATACGATTCTTGATGGATCCCATCGCATTCTGGACATTGAATTTTCTAAACAATATATATAGATATTCAAAATGAGTGGATGTCAAAGAAGCATAAATCTTATCTTAAAAAAGTATAAATCGCTCGGAAAAGTTTACCTTAAAAATTGATTTGAATAACATCACTGAAAATTCACTGTAATTACCGTTTGCTGTTTATTTAACTGCTCTTTGACATAACATCAGTACGCACGTACACGCTTGCGAAGCGTGCAGGCTATGTTTCAACACACCGAGTTTTTTCTTTCGGCTTTTGACATATTTTCAATGAGAAGGTGGTACGAATTCTCAAACGGCGTTAATCGGGACATAGTGTAAAATGCACTTGGATTCCAATGTGGTTCCCCTACATGCGGCGTCCCTATAAAATTCTTACAGGGATATGGTAGGATCCGGTGACTCCCCAACAAATTTCTGCACCTCTGCCGCGACCTAATGCTGAGAGATATTTCTCTCCTCGCGGCCTTCTGGCTCGGAGTGGACGGTCTCTTCAGAAACAACAGGTTTTACGGTAAACGCTGATGGGAGAAATAGGCATACTTCGTGGTATGGAATCGACGTAAATACTCACTGCAATGTTAGTTCAGTCTCGACCCCGGTCAAAATGTTGCTTCCACGGCTGAACAAATTATGGCGCAGATATAAGCGCCGGGTTGGCAGCACGTTGGAAAAGTCGATTTCAGCTGAATGCGACATCGATTTTGCATCTATGGATGACAATCCTCCGGTTATTATTGTACTCGATATCCACCAAAAATATCCATGAATCATTTCTCTGATCTTGAAATATCATGATGATAATACGGAAATGACAATTGTGAAAAGCAACAGTATACGAACTTGGGCTTTGAAACATTCATACGCGCCATTAGGCAGATTGATGAAACGACGGGAGGGTAAAAAAAATATCAGCCTATTTTTCACATTGCGAGTACGAGAGAGCGGTGCGATACAATATTCAAAAACGAGAAAAAAATTCTGAGTACCGTTTCCGTTTTCCCAAGAGTCCCTAAGCATTCTCGTTCTTTCTCGAGGGCTCGTTCCACGGTTAACAATGGATCTATTTTATCCGGTGGCATTTATGGTGAACGGTCAGAAAGTCTCTCGAGAAGGCAAGTGCACGGAGAGATATACAGCAGAGAGAAAGAGCGAGAGAGAGAGAGAGAGAGAGAGAGAGAGAGAGAGAGAGAGAGAGAGAGAGAGAGAGAGAGAGAGTGGCGAGTTTGCAGTAGGAGAGTAGCCTATGAAACTTTTATCAAAGAAAGAATGCGTTTTCGCGATGGCGGCTTGATGCAAGTTCTCCCTGTGTACCGTTGTACAGGAAGCCCGTGGGGATGGGCGAGAGTGAGATAAAAGAGATACCGGAGTACGTGTGGGAGTACGTGGTTCGTACGAAGGAGAGGGGTTAGCACAGAGCGAGGAGAGAGGACAAGCCGGAGAGAGAGAGAGAGAGAGAGAGAGAGAGAGAGAGAGAGAGAGAGAGAGAGAGAGAGAGAGAGAGAGAGAGAGAGAGCAAACGCGCCCGTTCGCACGGGGTGTTGTTGGAGGAGGTGAAGGTCGGTGGCAGTAATTCACGCGGGGAGTAAGGGAAAAGAGGATCGAGAGGATCGGAGAACGCGACAAGGGGCGAAGGGGCAAGAGGGTGAGGGGTGATAGCGAGAGTATAACGCGCAGACTCAATAAAGCCGAACCGAAGTCTCCGATAGGTCGAGGTTCGACTTCAAGGGGTGGGAATAGATTTCCAATCGCATCGAGGCGGCTGGTGGTACTGTCCTCTCTCTTCGCTCCACTACGCGGTCTTCGATTCAGCTGCTGGGGTTGCTGCGGTGGTTCCTCGCCCCGCAGGGCTTGGCTTCGCCCGTGTACCTTCCGCGTCCATGCTGTAGGTGGGCCCGCAATTCCCGTATATAACGCAATCAATATACCCAACCCGTCTCGCACACACCGTGCGTCGAGAGCTTTCACCAAGCGGAATCGTCGAACCGGGATCAGGACACGTATATAGCCGAGCACGTATACGCCCTCCCAGACATGCACAGCATCATCTACGGTGGAGGGCATCAGTGCGGATGTCAATGTTGTACATGGCACCTTGTGAATCATGAAAGGGAGGATGGACAACGGTGAAGGGAGACAGGGGTTTTCCTCTTTCGTTCGCTTCCGCTTCTACATATATTGACCAGCCTTCGATGCGCGCATCTGGGCGTAACCCGTTTTGTCGTTTGTTCCATTCGTTCGAACCGACGGGCTGAGTTCGTGTCGAAAGAACGGAGAGACGGATAGACGAGGTACTGCAGAGACCAAAAGTGCCAGCTGGTGTGGGTATAAGAGTGAAAGAGAGAGAGAGAGAGAGAGAGAGAGAGAGAGAGAGAGAGAGAGAGAGAGAGAGAGAGAGAGAGAGAGAGCGAAATGGAGTGAAGAGAACGAAAGGAAAGAGAGAACATAATAGCGTTGCCTGCAACGATGCCGTTGCTGGTGCCTGCAGCCGATGAGTGGGTTGAGGATCGAGCGAGAGCACTCTCTCTCTCTCTCTCTCTACCAGGGACGAGTACTGTATAGAACTGCTGCTGCTTCTCTACCACCCCCAAACTGTACCACCCCCTCGAATATACGTATACGCGTCTACGTAATACACGTACTCACGTGTATACAAATACAGAGGCGCGACGTGGATGGCAATAGGGAGGAGTGCCGCGCCTGCGAATTGTCGTCAGGGCGACGCGGCGACACTGGAAAAATCGAACTGAAATAAACCGAAGACTTTTCTCCTCCAGGCTTCGCAAAATGCTATCTTCCTCTGGCCTTTCCAGCGTCGATGTACGACCTCTCGCTCGGTCACCATCCACGCCTCCGGTCGTATGCGCGTACACCCAGACTGGATGAGAAGCGCAGAAATCGTCAACCGAATCCACCTTCGTAACTTCCACGAATGCGGACCTGGTACACGCATCCATTCCATTTCCCATCCTGTCAGTGGTGCACCTTGACTGCGGATCCCCCTAGACGCCATTGTCGATCCCGCGAGGACAATTCGCACAAGATCATTCCAATGTGACGTCTATCATGTACCGTTACCCCAGCCCGTGCAGAAATTTGTTGGAGAGCCACATTCCTATAGGGATTTAATGCCGCACCTAGGGAGGGATTAGACCTAGGGTATTTCCACATTGGAATCCAAATGAATTCCGCCCTATTTCCCGATTGACGTTGCTTGAGAATTTTTATTTAAAATTCTCAACCGGAATTTTTTGGATCTCCCCAAAAAAAATATCCTTTCGTAATCCCGTGCACCACCTTATTGGGATCCAATTGGATTCTGCACTGTTCCCCGATGAACGCCGTTCGAGAATTCTTACTGTGTTCGAATAAAAAATATGTGAAACGTTGCGAAAAAAAACTTGGTGTGTTAAAATATAACATGTCAGAGGGTGGTAAAACATACAACAAACGATAATTACAATGGATTTTCAGTCATGTGATCCAGATCGATTTTCAAGATATACTGTTTTAAGGTATTCCTATCGCGGAGGGCCGTATTTTGCAGGCACATAAGCCAGGGCCCTTTTAAATCATTAGTATATTGCAGTAGTGCGTAATAAAAATAAGTTACAATCAATTATTATACCCAACGATTAACTGGAATAAAAAATTTCGCATAAATTCTGTAGATTTAGACATTTTTACATGTTCTCTGAGAAGTTACGGTTACGAAAATTCTTCTGCTGTTCACATTTTTCTAAGTTTTATTATTAATATTTTCTTTTAGCATTGGATGACCTGTTTTTATTGTCGTTACAGAATCTTCAGAATTTTTACATGCTTCGAGTAGTTCATATCAACCATCTAGAGTTATATAATATATAAATTATTAGAAATGAGGCCTGCATGTTATCGTCATAAAGTGCTACATAAATTATACGATTTTCAAAGTCGTAATTTTTGTTAAATATTCGGTAACTCAGCTTAAAATTGCACCAGTATACTGGGATGTATTTTTACTTAATTGTAGACGAAAACCCGTTAATTTTTTAATATTCGGCTTCTTATTAAGATAGGTTTTATACTTGTTTAAGATTCACTCATTTTGTATATCTATATATTTTGTTTAGAAAATTCAACGTACAGAATGCGTTGAGATTCTTAATAATCGTATCGGATTCTGTTCGATAAAATAGGAATCCTTTAGGATTCAAAATGGATTCGTACATTCCAATGGGGAATCCCGACGAGAATCCAATGTACGAGCGTGATGTTTTAGTACAAGGATTCCAATGTGATGGCCCATTGGCTGCCTATCTGAAAGTAGGGACAAGTATGAGAATCCAATTCGATCCCTGGGACAATTTCTGCACTGGAGACTGCTGCATCCTGCTACCTAAATCAGCCAGGATTTTACACAACGCGAGGTCGATAAAATTTCGAATCCCGAGGGGATGCAGCTTCGAAGGAAAACTATTATAAAAGACCACCCAAATCGGAGGTGCCGAAAGAAAAAATTGACCCTGCTCTGGCGCGGAGGATATCAGAGAAAAGATGTTTGCACGCGGTTGAGTTCGAAGGTGGGGACGTTGACGCCAGGGCGCCAAAGTAGAAGAGAGTCCCTCACCACCAAGGACTGTACCGGAGAGGGTGCAAAGTTGAGGAAATGGTAAAAAAAACGCCAGAGAAAGAAAAGTAAAGCGCGAGCACTGCCTCTGCTAGGACGCTATAACACGCTGCACAACACACAGCGAAGCCTGCCAGAACCCGCTACCAGTAGCGCGTTTTCAAGCATTCGCACGCTAGTCTCTCTGCGTCTCTATCTCACCGTCTCTCGTCGTAGATCTCCAAAGCTCGTGGCAACTTTCAGCGGATGAGTTGTTGGAGCGATTTAGGCGATACCGTGCGCACCCCGGGTCTTTGCCGTATCCCGTTCTCTCTTTTCCACTTCGTCTTCCTCGTGTGATATATATATATATATATATATATATATATATATATATATCTTTCCGGGCGTTCCCATACCAGGGCAGAATTCTTCCAAGGTCTGGTGAAGAGCGTATCCGGATGTACTTTCCTAGTGCGCAGATATTACTGGAAGCCACGTCGGTATTTACTCGTCGCCCGCGTGGCGACGTGCGAGAGATACGAGAGGCGCGATCTCGCCCTGCGAACGTTCTCGCGAAACAAAGAATTATTATTTGTATGCTCTCTTTCTCTCTCTCTCTCTCTCCCTCTCTCTCTCTCTCTCTCTCTCTCTCTCTTACTTGGAGTGTCGGTATGGATGTGATGCTTGGGTCGACGCAAGTTGGAGTGGCGATGTGGGGTAGTGTATAGCGGGTCGGCGGATTTTGCAGTTCACAAACTAAGTTAGCAGCTACACAACTCCTAGGGTAGAGCGCCCTGAGTGAGAGAGAGAGAGAGAGAGAGAGAGAGAGAGAGAGAGAGAGAGAAAGAGAGAGAGCGAAAAGATGACGACACGGTGGAGCTTCGGAGGCTGCTGATGGTCCTACCCTTAGCTGCACGCTCCTCTCTCTCTCTCTCTCTCTCTCTCTCTCTTCTCCCAGTCGCTTACGCGCGCGCGCGCCCGGTATCTGAGATTATGTGTTGCGGATATACGCCGAGTTACAGCCGTATTCCTCCCTTCTCGCTCTCATGCTTATTTGGGAGAGCCCACTCGACCACTCGACCTACAGCCAGTTGAGTACCGTAACAACGCGAGATTGAGAGAAAGTGTGTATGTGTTATTTGGAGTCGCGCAATTCTTTCATCCCTCTGCCCGTCGCGTCGTGCTTTCTGCCGCCATTGTATTTATCCCGCGAATATACTTTTATAAATCGTCCTACAGCCCCGAGCGGCGTCCTGCAACCCACTTCAACCCGGCTCGTCGTAGCTATCCTGGATTGGATTAGCGGTGAGTTACGATCACTCTGCGGTGAACCGTCGTTCCGTATAGCGCCAAAAAAAAACCGCGGATTCTGTCGTACGTAAGAGTCTCTCACACGAATAGCCACTCCGAGACATGCTTGAGGTGCGACAACAACTTCGGTACTTGATGCCCTTCAAGGGAGAAGTCGGCCTCATCGGCGATTTTGTATAAGATTGGCTTCAATACCGGTTGCAGATATGCTCGTTGGGTCAAGTTGTGACAATTGAATCTGCGCATTAATCGTACCGCGATTGTACTTGATAGATTTCGTGCAGAAATTTTTTGGGGAATACCCAGATCCGACCACATCGCCATAGAGATTTGATAGAGTACGGAGTCCACATTGGAATCCAAGTAAATTCTGCGCTATTTCCCGATTGACGTCGTTTGAGATTTTTTTATTTGAAATTTTTGACCGGAAATTGTTTGATCTCCCAAAAAAATATCCTTTCTTGATACCATACAAATTTTTTTTTATCCGTCATAGGATGTACCCACATCTCTATATCGATTTGTTAGGGACGCTGCACACAGGGAATCCTCATTGGCATCCAATTTGATTCTCCACTGTTCCTCGATGAACGCCGCTTGAAGATTCGTAGCCCGTTCGAATCGACAATATGTAAAAAGTCACGAGAAAATACTCGGCGTGTTGAAAAATAACCTGCACGCTTCGTGAGTGTGTACGTGCATGGTGATATTATGTCAAAGTGCTCAAAGATAAATAATAACCAAAAATTACAGCGGATTTTCCATGATGTGATGCAAATCGATTTTTAAGATATATTGGGAGTACAAATTAATTCGGTCCGTTTTATTGTGGTAAAAAATCCATTTATTTCAAAATAAAAGGTATGAATAGATTAATCAAAGTATTGTCCATCGCTGGCTACTACTTTTTCCCACCTCTCAGGCAATTTTCGAATTCCATCTCGAAAAAAGTCTCGTCTTTTGAGGCGATCCAAGTTTTGAGCCATTTTTCGATTTCTGCGAAAGAAGTGAACCGGTGACCTGCTAAATACTGCTGCATCCGTCGGAACAACCAGTAATCAGAAGGAGCAATGTCCGGAGAATACGGTGGGTGCGGTAAAATATCCCATTTGAGGGTTTCCAAATATTTTTTTACGACTTTTGCGACATGAGGCCAAGCGTTGTCATGCAGAAGAATAATTTTGTCATGTCTTTGCTCGTATTCCAGCCGTTTTTCTCGTAATGCACGGCTCAAATGAATCAATTGTAGTCTATACCGATCGCCCGTAATGGAATCGCCAGGTTGTAGCAGCTCATTGGCTCATTTGGCTGTCCAGGGCGAGGCTTGTCTTCAACGCTGAAATCACCGTTCTTAAAGCGTCGAAACTATTCCCTACATGATTTATCAGTTGGAGCATCATTACCATAAACTTCAACAAGCATTCGATGCGCTTCAGCTGCACTTTTCTTCCAATTAAAGCAAAAAAGTAAAACTTCCCGCAAATGCTGCTTAGTTAACACAAAATTTGACATATTCAACACAGTAAAAAACAAGGTTTTTAATGGAACTCAAAGCGATATAAACTGAATGTTATTGACAGATGTCTAACCTCTCTGAAACCACCCAAATCAGCTGTCACTATGAAACATTCATAACAGCCAGAGCCATCTCTTGAAAACGGACGGAATTAAATTGTACTCCCAATACTTTTGTCAGATAAGATCTATACCTTTTTAAGATCCATTTTGTATATTTATATATTTTGTTTAGAAAAATCAACGTACAGAATGTGATGAGATCCATCAAGATTCGTTTCGGATTTGGTTCGATAATGTGGGAATTCTTTAGCATTCCAATTGGATTCGTACATTGAATTCCAATAGGGAGTACCAATGAGCGTGACAATTTGGTATTGGGATGCTATGCGATGACCCGTTGGATCCCTGTTAGGAAGTAGGAAGAAGTAAGGGAATCCAATTGGACAATTTCTGCGAAGGATAGCGTGTGACACAGGAGCACTGACGAATATATCAATTATGAGAGTAGTCAGCCATGTAGGGTGGCAAAAACTATTAAAATTTGCCGCCACTGCGTAAAATATTGAAAAACATAAGTGTTTCATCATGTTTCACTTACATTTTGGTCACATCAGTGAGGCACTGTGTTATTCAGTAGCACATAGATGTATTCTTGAGCTGTACGCACAGAAAATTAGTTCTTCTTTTTAAAGGATGGCGTCAATTTTGATAACCACAAGAATCGCGTTTTCGTTTGGTGTCGTGATACTTTACGTTTAGATGTTGCTCTCGATCGTACCGGTAAGCTTGCCCCCATTCGTACCGGTATGATTCAGTAATAACTGTACGGTTATTTTAGGACGACAACTTGAAAGAAGGATTGCTTTGTAAACTTTATACCAGTAAGGTTGTTCCGTAATATTACCCGTATGATTCGGGAATAGTTGTATAATTATTTTTAAGTAGACTTAATTTTCTATTTGGATTGCTGATTCCTAAAGTCTATAAATTACGTATGTAACAATACCTCACAATAGTAAACACCCTGTTAATTCTTTATTAAAGATGCTTTAAGATGAGCCTATCACGATGTAAAAAAAAAAAGAATCCTCAACCGCACTTTCTGAATATTTAAGCAATGTGCTTACATTATGTGTGCATCAAAAATTTCTTTATTTTGACTTCGTATCATAGGAGATACGTGTATACATAAACGAATAACACTAATCGTTTTGATTTCCAATTTAAAGTGTTCCGAATAACAACGCAAGTTCTCAGGAAGTACAATTCAGGGAAGTCTACCGCAACACCATAAAACATTTTTCGCGAGAAACCAAGACAGGGGCTGTTTCGAGTAGCATCGATTTCCCAGCCCTCGTGATACCTTTCTGCCGCATTCCTTCGCGCTGCAAGTCTCGGCGATAGTCCCGGCGTCGGAGAATTCAAGAAAGCGCAGTGGCAAGAAAACGTATTGGCCGCGAGAAAAGCGTCGGCAGCCAGAGAGTAATACAGGAGTGCGGAGGTGGTCTTGGTGTTCCGGGGACCACCTTTTCTCTTCTTGCGTCTCTGCCTCTCGCTTTGCGGGAGGTTGGGGGCTGGCGGAGCGGCGGCGAGGTGTGCGGACGGCAAAGTGGGTGGCAGCGATGCGGGCGGGGTAAGAGGGTAGGTCGGAGGTATTGATCTCAACTCTTGCTTTTCTCAACTTTTTATCCGCCACGAGAACCCAACCAACCAGCCAACCAGCACATACCTATACCGGCCGAGAGCTGCAATATCGTACTTGGTCGTGAGCGTCCACGACACACACACGCACACATAAAATGGTAACTCGCAGACTCTAGCGAACGTCAATTTCGACTGATCGGTTGGCACACCTATACAAGCGCAAGATCGCAATTCAAGCCTTTCCGGCAGTTCGATCTCTCATTCCCGAGTGAATTCTTGGTTCGAACTTATGACCCGACTGGATAAGCTCGGCAAGGCGACGAGCTTCGCGCCATCATCCCCCCGTCATCTCATCCCTTGGATTTCTCGCGAGGCCAACTTTCGCGTTCTCGCGACCGCATTCTCGCGTAAAGCGTTCCTTAACGAGCCTCTATACATGGCATCCTACAACCATCCCTTTACCCCCCTGTTTCTCGGGCACCGGCCGTCTCGCCCTTTTGCCTCGTCCTACTAGCTCTCCTCGCGGTTCTCGAAGTCTCCACTACCGGACCTCCCGGTAGCGCAACTCGGTATTTGCATGCATTTTCTCCTCAGACCTGGCCGCGCAAAAGTCACTCGCCGTTGAACAGCTTCCAGCTGTCGGAACACCGCGATGCACTGATTTATTTGACAAAGGATACTTCGTATACACGTAGAAGACTGGGAAATCTGATTGCCTTAAGTAAACCCTCGAGGGGGATGAAGCCTTGAGTTCGTATAAGTCAGCTTCCCCATAGGTTCATATGAGAGGACATACCCAAACATGTTGATAGCCAGAGTAAATGAGAGTATTACAGAAACGGCGGGCTCGGTGAACGGACCGTGCTATTAGGTGTGGGCATTAATTTTGTGCTATTACGTATGCACAAAAGATCGCGTAACTCGTACTATATCGCATTTGGTCATATTGTTACTAATTTTATGTCAAAGCATCATTGCGTGGTTTTAGTTTTCAGTATGTGTCCTTTTGCCGAAGTGTAAAAGACAATATTTTTTTGAGCGTTGAATATGTCGAATTTTGTGCCAACAAAACGCTATTCGCAGGAAGCTTTCTATTTTTGCTTCCATTTGAAGAAAAGTGCTACTAAAAGTCATTGAATGCTTTCGGAAGCTTATGGTCAATATGCTCAATAGATTTCGACCTGTGAGTACTGGTTTCGAGGCTATACAAGAACGGTGATTTTGACACGGAAGAAAAGAAATGTCCAAGCCAGACGAAAATGTTTGAATCGAACAACAATCGATGCAATTGAGCCGCGCATTGAAGCAAAACTGCCAGATTACGCGAAAAGACAAGACAAAGTGATTTTCCAGCACGACAACGCTCCTTCCGATTACCAACCATTTCGATCGATGACTCATGGCTTGTCCGAGCAGCGCTTCCATTCTTATGGGGATATCAAAAAATGCGTGAATTCGTGGATACCCTCTAAAGATGTCCCGTTCTTTCGACGTGAAATCCACCATCCTATTACAAGAAAGATGAAAAAAAAGTAGTTGCTAGTCGATGAACAATATTTTAAATGATCAATTTGTAACCATTTTTTCACAATAAAGCCGTATTTTTACCAAAAAATTCCCTTCAAATCCACACTCCTAATATATGTCCAGGGTATGTTCTAATGGAAATTGGAGAAGTCGCTGGTGTGGGTTAAGAATATTTGCGGCTCCGCGGAATGCGTTGAGGTGGAAGGAAAATGGGAAAAGGAAATGAGACGTATGAACGTCATGTATAGATATGGGTGGGAGTGTAGCCGAGGGAATTAAAATTCAGTTTTCAACGGACTAGATCGTCTAGTAGTAGGCAAGAGCTGGGTGTGCTTGGGTGACAAACTCTCATTTCCCATCCAGTGAAATATCGTATATTTATTTGTCTGTGAAGCCTCTGCCTGTTCCTCATCATTCCACCGCGGCTTTTCACAGCGGTGTATGGGTACAAATCTCCCGCCCGTCCCTCTTTCCTCAACAACCCCTTCGACACTATGCTCTTCCCCGCACCTCCGACACTCTCGTCGTCCTTGGTGGGATTGGGCACCTCTTTTGGTATAAGCCACCGTGAAGTCACCATCGCCGAAGCTCTTCTCGCGAAACACGGAGCAAACAGAGTCAACCAAGCCACCAATACAGCCGCGACATCGAAGCAGCACTATTTCCTCGCGTACATGTAACCACACGTACATACATAGCGAGAAACGGCCTCCGGCTATATCCACATTTCTACCGTTTTCCACGAAATTAATATATCTCTCATATACTTTGCATATTATTGCAATATTCCTTAGCTATTACTCGCCAGCCTTTTCCTCCGTCGCCGCAACCGTTTCTCGCCATTCCTTTTAGCTGCGTTTGCTCTATCTTTCTTCCCTGACGTTGCCGAAGGGGCTCACAGCGAGGGCAGATATGAACGTGTGTACTCGTTGCCTCGAATGAACGTCTTCCAGCAAATCCGTCATCGCGGGCGTCAGGAATATTCATTGTAGGAAGTCCAGCTGGCTATAATTCAACTATTGGCAAATGTTCATCGGTTTTCCATTGTCATACGCTTCAATGTACACGCAGAAAAAAATCACTCGGATAAACGGAATTGATCCACAGATCGAAATATTGAGATGAAAGACTAGAATATTTTATTATTCGAAGTGTTTGTTAGTTGGAAGGAATAAATAATGCTCAAAGTGGTAAATATCTGAGAAAGTGGCCGTTTATGAAAAACAAAATTCGACCACTATCGCAGCGTATTTTTTTCACGCCCTTTACAGAGTTTGTTTTTCAAGAAGGCCCCCCCTCCCCCTTTCTAGATATTTACCCTCAAAGTTGCCTGATGTTCCGATTTTCCAATAAATAATTCATTAGTCATTTTCAGTCTACAGGAACGACTGGATACCCGAGATCAAACAGCGTTAATCCATTTCGGCCTTTCAGTTAACGGCTCTCTAATCAGTCTACCTGGATGTGTGCTGAAACATTTTAACGAATGCAAACCCAAGCGTCCGTCGTCACGAGAAGATTTGCAGGCAAAACCTTTAAGATTCGACGGCACCCCGGTGAAAAAATGGTACACCGTCGAATGCGACTAAAAGAATCGGCAATGGCCCTTCCTCGCGATCAACGAGCGGCTTATTTTTTGAAGCCTTGCTACACGCTCTGCCGCACACACATTTGCATTCACTAAGTAATAAGTAAAGCAATCCCCCAACGGTATACAGGGCCGGTATCGTCGTAGCAACAACGCCGTAGACATATCCGACCGGGCGATAAGCGCGAAATAAATCGCGAAACTTTAAGTAGTTATAAATCTATACTTACCGTCGTGCTGAGAAACGAGGGAAAGTAGCAGAGATGCTGCGGAGATGGCGTTGCGCGGGAGGAACTCAGGAGGAGAAAAACAAGGGTACAGCATATACTGTGTTTTCGGAAGGGAGCAAGAGAGAGAGAGAGAGCGAGAGAGAAAAGCAGAGGTCGAGCCAGATGAGGAAAATGGCAAACGTATATAGCGCGAGGGAGGCATAAAATATAATTGCATGGGGAGGTTCGAAGTATGGAAGGGGGTGACGTCACAGCCTGCCTGCTGCTGCTGCACGTCTAGCTATAGTTCTACGTGCTAATAACCCAGACGCCCGCGCGATCCTCCGAACGGTCTCTCGCATCTTAATGCCTAAATTATGTTCGACGTTACAGAGAGACAGACACGAGTTGCACCAGAAGCATCACATTGGAGACATGAAAGACTAGACGTGAACGATGATGTTATAATTTTCCATATCGATTACCGCACTCTCTATTCGTTGAACCTATAAATATATATATATATATATATATATATATATATATATATATATATATATATATATATATATATATATATTAGCAAAGTATATTTTGAACCCGTTATATATAGGTTGTAACGATTTTCCTTCTTTCGTATAATTTTTATTTTATTCGATTTATCCTTTAATATTATGATTATCATGTTTTTGGCTTCAGAACTATAAATATAAATATCGTTCGCTTACAATTTCTAATATTACATTAATAACGTCCTTTCATACTCTTTCCACGGTATCAACGACATGGGCATACCATTACGATTATAGTATTATTTTTTAGCCATCTATGTACATATATATATCTACGTGTCTACATCTAGGTAAAAGTCTGCGCGTCCTCGTGTATCACGATATAGAGAAAGGATGAGAGAGAGAGAGAGAGAGAGAGAGAGAGAGAGAGAGAGAGAGAGAGAGAGAGAGAGAGAGAGAGAGAGAGAGAGAATCAAATTAATCAACTTATCGACCTTATTTCTTCGACGCTTCTTGCCAGGCGTTGAATGGGCGATCTTCCGAACGGGCGTCGTATGGATCTCTTGTGTGGATCGCAATTCCAATTTTGCGGGCGAGGTTTGATTGGCGGAGATGATCCGTGCCGCGTCGGACTTCATGTACGTCTGGATCAGGAGTCCCGGTTGGCGCAGCTCCGGGGATCAGGAGTCCCCGTTGGCGCAGCTCCGGGGATCCTTCCACAGGATTTCGCTCGATGGTCCAAATTTGTGGTCGATTTACTTTACTGAGACCAGACAGTGGTCGATTTGCTTTGGTGAGACCAGACAGTGTTCGTCGACTCGACTCGTTGGCGGACGCTTCGCCATTGACATTCGTCTCGGCCCTCTGATAAGCGTGGGCCGAGATTTGGCAACTCTCGATCAAGATCGGGTATCCCCGCCGATTCTCGCTCAATCCCTCTCTCTTCACTCTCCACACGGCCCCCTCTCTCTCTCTCTTCTACCATACCGCGTCCCTTTTCTCTCTTCTGCTTCCTCATTTCTCACATTTACACCTTACAAGGTAATGTTGGCTATCAGCGCATTTGGCTGTTTTTAGAACATTCCTGAAACCTTCGAAACAGTCGAACCGCTTTGCAATCATGAAGTTGCCAGCCGAAAATGATGAAGACGTTCGACTTTTTCGAAGATTTTAGGATCCTGTCACCGAAAACGTAATATTAACTAACGACTTTTTTCTCCGCTTATCAAAAAGGATTCGACCAGATACTTCATCAAGTCGAGATGATTCGTCAGATACCTTAGCCTTTTTTTCCGACTGTAAAACGACTCATTCTCGAAGTTGATAATATATACATATAAAACTGTTCCGTGAGTGACTGATTGACACATACACAATGCACACCTTAAACTGGTGAATATAGAAACATGAAATTTGGAAGATATATTCCTTAGAAGGTGTACAGGTGCACTAAGGAAGGATTTTTCGAAAATCAACTCGTAAGGGGGTAAAATCGGGTGTAAAAGTTTCTATGGAAAATTGTGTTCCTTGCATGTCAATTTGGAACTTGATATAAATATTATTCAAAGCAAATAATAAAACGCATATTTCCGGATTTATAAATAATAAAACAGGAATAATAAAACCCAGACCAGGCCCCTAATGGGGAATTAACGCGGCTCTTGGTAGCAAAGTGTGACCGGTCGCTGATGGTCCATGCGAGGCTTTCAGACTAAAGTCCTAATAAAGTTAGGGAAAACTACGATGGGCCCAATCGAAGCCCTAACACAATTTTCTCACGAGTAAAACTTAAATATGCTTGCCGAAGACCAGACATCATACATGCTGTCTACAGAAGTATATTGCAAAGCAATATAATTCTGTAGGCAACAATGACATTATATTATACTGGAGTTGAAAGTTGGCACTTTTATACTACTATTTCATTATTTACCAGCTCTTACCTCAGCCAGTCAGTCTACCACTATGCCTGAGGAATATGACACTGCACCTTCTTTCTTTATTTCTTACTTCTTTTCTCTTTGTTTATCTACTCTCTAGATCAAATCCTCGCGGGCGAAGTCGCGGACAAAAGCTAGTTGCAGATATTTTCTCGATAACGATGTCCATTTTGGTAGACGTTTCACCGTGATTTATTGTTTAAAATTGTTCGTGGTAACGTTCCTGCTTTACCTCTTTTTACGTTTTTCCATGTAAATTCCGTCGCGTTAATGTTCGAATAAACGGGCCATACCCAATGCGGCCTCGATTCGCGGTGCTTTAAACCCGACGTGTTCGAAAATATCGCGGTCTCGGAGCACTTCGAAACTACCGAAACGACTTCGAGCGACGGATGGAGAAAGAGATCGGTGGATAGTGGAGAACGGCATGCATTAGGGTAAAATAAAAAGAGGTATAAAGCTTAAGTAAGTGCGAGAGAGAGAGAGAATCCAAAGTGCGGATATATAGTTCCATGGATCTTTGATTCAAATATAGAAACGCCGTTTGACTGCGCTTTGTTCGATCGCGGACGGGGCTATACTCGAGAGAGGAGTCGCGTACAGTGAAAGACAACGAGCGAGAGCGAGGGAGAGAGAAAGTTTCTTCTGATGATTCCGCGATGTTATACAGCGCACTCGACAAACGGCCCAGATAAAGAGGAAGAGAAGCGCTCGATGTCGAGACTGAGAGTGACGCGTGTAAGCGCTCGTACACACAAACTTCAATATATATATTTATACGTACGTTAATGTGGAGGGCTTGGAAAAAGGAGACAAAAAAGCAGCAGCCGATTGAAGGAAAGTCGGAACGATGAGTGACGGCCAGAGGAACGCACGGCGATAGGGTCCGAGTGGAAAAGAACGAACGGTGTGGCGGGGGAGGGAGGTTGTGAAATGGAAAGGCACACGTGGAAATATCAGAACATCGTATGCAGACGTACGATACGTGTGTGAGAAAATGCGCTGTACGTGCACTAACCATCTAGTCAAATGGATAGTTCCAACCCCCCTTCTCTCTCACCCTCTCTCTCTCTCTCTCTCTCTTCCTGGCCTCTTTTCCACCCTATACACTCGACTATGAACGGAAACAAAGAGGACCAGAAAGCGAGATAGCGCATCAGAAGCTCTTGTCACTACACACGATAGGAGCCAAAAAGCGGAGCGAGTACGTGCTGCGCACTCGGAGAAATGTATATCGTTGATACGCAGTTTGACAGACTCGGGCGAAATGGCTTTTGGCTGTAAATCCTTCGGCACAATTGCCTCGATGGAAATTGATACGTGAGTGGGAAAAGTATATCTTCTAGGATAATCTGTTTTTGGAAAGAATGAAATTGATGATGAATCATTAGTCATTGTTAATCAGTATTGATTTAATGTTCATCGTTAATAAGCTATGATTAATAGTTAATAATGATGTAATATTAATAGTTCATAACAATAGTCATAGTTAATAATGTTGATATATTGGGTCTATGCATAATTCCGTAGCGAAAATCGAACAATTTTCAAACGCAAAATATTTATCAAAAAAGAAATTTTAATCTACTAAATATATGCCATTCTGTTTAATGACTTACTGCCATCTCCCCACGAGCTTTATCATCCCTCTTTCATAGAAGTCCTGAGATCTTTAGGCAAAAAGGTTATCCAAGTGGTTTTTGTGGACGTCCAGGGAACTAAAGGTTGTGTAGCGCCCGGAACAAGTGATAGTCTGAAGGTGCAAGGTCTAGACTATACGGTGGGTGCACCAAAACATCCCACGCAAGCCGCAACTACTTTTGCCGGGTCATCAGAGGAACGTGTGGTCTAGAGTTGTCCTGGCTGAACACTACGCCCTTTCTGTTCGTCAATTCGGGCCGCATCTGATCGATCGTTTGATTCAAATTTGGCCAATTGTGAGCAGTACTTGGTCAAATTAATCGTTTTATTGGGTGGCAGCAACTCATAATAGACGATTTCTATCCAATCCCACTAGATACAGACCATGACCTTCTTTGGATCTAGTTCGAGCCTTCTCAAAAATAATAACGCGAAATGTATCGAAAATACACGTTTTTTTCCTTACATGTTCAAAATATAATTAAACTTCCTATACGTCACGAATCTCGATGGATACTTTTTTTAAATGCAGCACAAGTTTTAGTTTTCACTTAATATACGACACTTCATATGGTTGACCCGTGTGGGAGTTGAGAAACAACTGCGAGCTACATATGTCGGAATTTCGCTACGGAATTATTCATAGACCCAGATAGTTTATAGTGATTAATAGTTAATTATTGATAGTCTATAATCAGTTACTTTTAATCGTTAATTAGTGATAATGACTTATAATTAATATTCAGTGGTAAATAATGTTGTACCATTAGTATTCAAAAATTAATAGTAGATTACTATTGATTGTTTATTGAATGAATAGTTAATATATATTATTAATAGTAAATCATTAGAATTTTACATATTTAATCACTAACTCTACGCTTGGCTTCGTCCGCGTTAAAATCCTACAGAATGACAAAACTACCCCTTCAATTCTATTTTTTTTTTCTTGTATCTTTTGGTGGGATTGTGAAACCTGAAAAACATCGCCTCAAAATCGTTCCTCCCAGTTTTTGCCACGCCCTTGCGCGCATCGCACTCAAATACTTTTACACGGTCCAACATTTTGTTTTTCCCGAGTCGTCGTAACAAAGTATGGCAAGATTCGTACGACAGGGTACGAGGATAGATATATGGGTGCGTGTACGAGGCGAATATGCAGATCGGTAGCCACGCGTGCTTCCAAATTAAGTTCAAAGGGCGAAAACGTCGTGATTCGCGAGGGCTTGATCTAGAGGGACATTTGTTTAATTAGCTCTCGCTCGAGAGCCGGGAGAACGAAGCCAGCCAGTCGGATGTTCACGCATATGCGGAGACGTTCGAGAGCTTTCGCGAAAGCGAGAGAAAAAGACAGAATGCGAGAGTGAGAGGGGGGGAGGGAGAGAGCGAGAGAGAGGGTGGGGGGAAGAAAGGAAGGTAGAGAGATCAGCAATGTCGGTGTATAGCAAAAGTACATATAACGGTATATATGCAGAAGAGCGTCCTCTTCCGAGCTGCTCGTTCGTCCGGGACCCCGCGAGTCGTAATAGGCTCTCGCGTCTCTCTCCAAATGGATTTAGAGATTTATGCTATCACGGCGCATTTGTTCGGTCGCGAGTCTTCCCCACATTCTGTATACTCCCATATACGTGAATATATATATACAGAAGCTCACGACGAGAAACGAAGTTTCGACCCGAAGCTACACAGATATATCGTTGCAAGTATCCTAATACAAATACAAGCGTAAGGAGCGCGCGAAGAGTCACCCTCTTTTTCGGCCCGCCAATATTTTTCAAGAAGCACACGGCATAAGCTTCCTCCCCGCGTGTCTTATGCGCTTCGAATGACTTTGTCGTCGGTGCGTGCGAAGCGTTCCGACATTTTCCTCGCTCTCAAACGTCCGGCACATCGCACACCAGTTTTACCATATTTGTAAGAGAGAGAGAGAGAGAGAGAGAGAGAGAGAGAGAGAGAGAGAGAGAGAGAGAGAGAGAGAGAGAGAGAAATGGTCGAAGGCAGAGAGAGAAGAGTCTCTTTCGGAGATTCCTCCGACTTATAGCTAAGAGTACGTCGTGGTCGTCGGGTGCGCTTTAATTGAAAGCACGGACGGTCTGGTGGCATTGGTGCATCGCGCGAGGCGTCGAGCCGCTCTACCGAAACGGCCGTCTCGCGAATCGATTATCCCCGGGCTTTCTTAAACAGCGACTAACGGCTGGCTAAACACGTCATCAGAAATTTGAACGCAGCCGTTGACGGCTCCTTCGATGTCCGGATCGTCGAGACGTGCGTGTATCCTGCTAAAATGATTGGTCACTCTACGATTCACCGACAGCGAATCCACGAAAATTTATTATCTTGCCCCAATTATTAATCGCGACGATCGTCCTCGTTTTCTCGCTAATCTTTCTATTTACCCTCCCCCACTGTCCTACTCCCCCATCTTTACGTTTACCCTTGTCGAATGGACAACATCCGGCTCCGGTCGTCCTTAGCTGCACCGAATTTAGAATTTTTTCGTACGCCTTACGGATACTTGTACTTCGTCGCTTCCCACGCAGCTGGCGTTCGTCTCGCATTTTCACAAAGGTATAGCGTTTCACTCGGCTGTCACAAGATCGAACGTCTCGTCGAGCGACGAGACACCCGGGAAAGATATCTCGATCTATTCGTAGATACGAGCTCGCGAGTTGACGGTGAATATAAGAATAAGCGGAGAAAAGCTGAACGAACTGGTGGCGAAAGAAATGGGGAGAAAAGGCAGAAGAGCCAAAAAGTGCATAAAGAACGGCATTTCAAGCTGACATATATAAATATACCATTTTTTAATATTTAGTTCCGCGCTCGTATGTAGAAAAGAATAATATATTGTCCTGTTAAATACATCTATTTATGTATCTATTGAAATATATACATAAATTAAATATGAAAAGATAAATTATATATATATTTTTTTCATTGTTGGTTCCGTCTTACGGGGTACATCCTCTCTTTACGTGTTCACCTTATTCCATCTTATTCAACAACTTGCAGCCGCAGCCGACTTCCAGCTCTGTATCACATTCACCATGCCATGTCTGCCATGGGTACAGGGAAACTGCGGAAAACCTATATCAATACCGCCAGTCCCAGGTTCGCCACCCAATTTCGGAGCTAGTCACGTTGCGTCGAGAAATAAATTACGGATCGCAGGCATACACACACGTACTGGCCCGTGTGTGTGACATCGTGTACAACTGGAACTACGTCACACCCGTATTTATTTTTCTTCGAGACTACGAGACGGGGAATCGAACTTGCGACCTCCCGAAGTTCTGAATTAGTGGTAAGCATGCTTACCACTAGACCAGCACACCGAACCGATAAATATTATACATATGGATAAACTTCCGGAAAGCACATACCGCCGATTAATTTAGAACTTCGTGTACTTATGTATTTTGACTCGCTGATGACGAATATGATAGGAGAAATACCCGCAAATTTTATTTTCAAGGTCAAAACTCATAAAAGTTGTTTTTTTTTTTAGTTTTTCTATTTTATTTTAATAAATGTTGATCTTAGAGAAAAACGTTTCCTATAAAAGTTGTTGCCTATTAAAAGACTGATCTTTTATGTTTTACACAGGTTTTGTCTAAAACCATTATGTTTCGAGAAAAATGGAAAAATGCTCCAATAAATATATTTGGCGAAACTCTATTAGTTTCTTGTCAGTTTTGTTTGTTTTTTGTCAGTTTTGAATTTTTGGGATATTATTTATATGGCTTAAACATTTTTTTTTATGCTTTTTTTTTATTTGGTTCACGAAATTTAAAATTTAGCGCCGCCGTGTAAAAAAAATTAAACACGGATCCTTTCGCACAATTCATCGCCGATCTTAAAATTTGCTATCCTGGCAAAGGCAACTAAGTTTTTCATTTTTGTGTTCCTTAACCTTCAATATTTCCATATAAAACACAAAAATCCCAAACAAAAAATTGCGTGAATTACAAAAAAAATGCAAAAAATATATCAAAGTACAAAAAACCTAGAATAAAATAAAATTTTAAAAAATACAAGAAATAAAATAAAATACAAAAAAGAAAAAAAAACATGCACTTTAAAGACTAAACTCTAACCTTCTCGTGGTAAAGTGCGTAAATAGATAATATCGAAACTAATAGAGTTTAGAAAAATGTACTTATTGGAGAATTATCCAATTTTTCTCGAAACAAAATGGTTTTAGATAAAAACTCTATACAACATAATAGATCAATCTTTTTACGGGTTACAACTTTTGTAGGAAACATTTTTCTTTACGACCAACATTTATTTAAATAAAATATAAAAACTAAAAAAAAACAGTTTTTGTGAGTTTTGACCTTGAAAATCAAATTTGCGGCTATTTCTCCTATCATATTCATGATCAGCGAGTCAAAATACATAAGTATACGAAGTTCTAAATCAATGGTGGTATGGGCTTTTCGGGAATACACCCGAAAAATAAATGGCACGTAATTAAAATACATATATTAGGTACCACAATAAATTATTATTAATATTATTATCATTCTTTTATGGCTATAAAACATAATAATAATGAATTCAACTGCTAAATGCATGTATCTCATTTATGTATCTATCGAGATATTTACGTAAATAACATGTGTTAAGAAAAATGACATATACATTATCTATCACAAAGATAAATAACACATAATTAAAACACGTATATTACATACCAAAATCAATTAATATTATTATTGTTATTGTTGTTATTATTGTTGTATGCATGTAAAAAATTACAATAATGAATTTTTATGTTAAATGTATGGATCTTATTCATGTATCTATCGAAATATATACATAAATAAAATATATAAAGATAAATTATATACATATTATCTATAATAAAAGTAAACAGCACATTATTAAAATACGTATATTAGATACGACAAAAAATGATTAGTATTATTATTATTCTTATATATATATATATAAATATATGTATATATACATAAATCCACACACACACACACATATCTGTATATATATATATAATATATCTATATACATAAATGAGATAGATACATTTGACAAGAAAATTAGGAGCTGCTCCCTCAAGACATGTACAAGAGACACAATCTTTATTTTTCTTTTTGCACAAAACGTTTTCGCAGCCGGTAAAAAAAAACATGGCAATGACTCGGATTTGTGAAGCTCAAAGTTGCCCACCCCCCTTCAACGTGCCGGGCACCCCAGATCGTCGCGCGCAAGTCGCGAGCGACGCGGAGATCAAGAGCGAGGATTTAAAGACCGACTATACTAGTATGGACTAGCTGGGTGGCCTCGTCGACGAGGCTAACGGCGCAGCGACGATGAAACGGACAGCGTACAACAGAAGAGCCGCGGATTCCGCTTGTACTAGTAGCGGCGGGGGCTGGCGAGTTGCGGGGAAAGTCGCGTATTTCGAAATAAGACGCAGACAAGTAGCCAGCACGTGAGTTATCGCTCACGCCCGTACACAAGCAGTGTAAAGTTGAAACACCCACGATTACGTTGTAACCGTGTGGCACCTAAAGTAACCGCGTGGCACCCAATGCTGCTAGGCAAAACGAACCGTAATTTAACATTAAGACAATGGCTGTTGGATCGCCGATCGTTTCGTCGGAGTCAGAAATAAGGCAGAATATTCGATTGGCCGTGAAATAGTTGATGGAATTAATAAATAGATCATGTGATAAATAGATACTAGGTCTTCTTCTTTCTGGTCCACTTTTTGGTGGTCCTTGCTTTCGGCTATTTTGCCGATAGAGTTTTTTACAAAAGTCGCGATCCCGGCGTCCCAGAAGGTTGAGAAATTCGACACGTGAAGGGAAAAAGAGACAGAGAGAGAGAGAAGCGCGGAAAGTTTTATAAAAGGAGCGACAGTTGGATGAGCTCGTTCACCAGGGAAATCATTGGCAAACGATACCGATAGGATGTGTAGCACGAGTTATCGCTAGTATCGCTGTCAAGACGTTTTGTCGCTGACTGCTGCACGTGACACGTATACACGCAAACGCGGAAAGATGCCGACACACGTGTACACCGTTGAATAGAAGTCGCAGGCAAGTCGAGGAAATAGCGATATCTTTAGATCGAGGCCACCCTTCCAAACAGAGAGGTGATCGCCGGTTAAGTTGGCCAACGACACCCGGAAGATACCGAAGAGACAAACTAGCTGTGATCTAACTGTACAGTATTTCAGAACAGATTTGTAGATGAGGGAGATAGGAGATACGAAAGTTTGTGTGATCTGTTCCAATTTATCAGCAACCGCGAAGACACCCACCGAAGAGAAGCAAGCCGAAAAAGCGAAGAGGAGCTTTCATCGCGACCCATCCGGACTCGTCACCAGTACGAAACCCAAATTCATTCCTCATTGTCCATTATTTTCGGGTTACCTCTCATTGCAAGAAAAATGTCTCGGCCCGCCTCGGGATGACGAAAGTGTCCGAAACGCTTATAAGACTTTGTCCCGGAAGTGCACTGTTTTACTCAACATATTGTACAAATATACCGTGATGGAGACAATGGCAAAGAGTGCTTGGGCGCGACTTGCTTCAATAAGCTGTAAGATTAACTTCACAGCTCGATGAGGCTTGGCAGATAAATGTGAAAAACTAATTAATCTTCCAGGAATGAACCATCACTGTTGATTTTCCTCATCAATCTTCAATTGAAATCCCCGTTTTTTACTCCAAATTCCAATCGAACACGCATGTCCAATCTTTTTCACAATAAACTTCTTTTTTCGAGCAGTCAACCGTCGTCGAGTCATCGTCATCTATTTTTATTGCTTCCCAATGAGCAGTCTAAAACAGTAGTTTCGTTCTCAAAGCGCACTAATGATTTTTTTGTTTTGTGCTTTCAATGTCGAAGCCTCGTATTCATTGCGAGGCGGGAATTGACGCGTTCGAAAATAGCCTGGCTTAGTCATTGGCTCGTAAATCGTGGTGGATCGTAATAGACCGACTATTGAAAATTGGATTCAAGGGGATTTTAGTTGGTGACGATGTTGATCTTTGACGCATACTAGCGAAGTGGCGAAAGGGGCGAATGGTGAATAACGAAGTTGGTTCGTAGCCGTTACTGCGTACGGTTTGAGACAGTGCGAAAAAAAGAGGAGGACGAGAGAGGGGGGGGGAGAGAGAGAGAGAGAGAGAGAGAGAGAGAGAGAGAGAGAGAGAGAGGGTGAGAGCGAGAGAGAGAGAGACGGAGGGAAGGAGAGAGATGAGCATTCCAGGAATAGGATGTGACGAGAAGAGCAGTGCCAATGCAGCCACTATCCTATAACTTATTTCACGTATCGTTTGACGTGATACATTCGATCCAATAATATCTGCGTAACACTCCGTAGTTGCTTTGCGCACGAGCATTCGCGTGTGCAATGCTGCGTACGACGAAATTCATAACGGATACCGCATACGTACTGTGGCGTCTCGACACCGCGTCGTCCGCGATTCGACGATTGAACGTTCACGCCGGACAAGAGAGAGAGGGAGAGAGAGGGAAAGAGAGAGAGAGAGAGAGAGAGAGGGTGAGAGAGAGAGAGAGAGAGAGGGAGAGAGAGAGGGAGAGAGAGAGAGAGAGAGAGAGAGAGAGAAAGACGGAGTGAGATAGTTGACGTGAAATTTAACGCGCCTCTACCATCAACATCCCAGTACTTTGTCTTCTTCCCCTCTTCGCCTCATCTTCTCCTAGCCACTTTTGTCTTTTTGCTTTCGCGGCACATTATTACTACGTCCGCATAATTCATATGGATGGGGCGAGTCCGACTACTCCCTCCGTATCCCCATTCGCAACGGAAATTACTTTTGACGCCTGAAAGAAAATTGCCGTAACGTTTTCGGAGTCCTTGATGGCGAAAATCGATTGCCAATTGTGACGAACGTTCCACGAGAAATCGGAGCATAATGATTGATATAATTGCTTCGGTTCAAGATGTTTCTTTGATATTGTCACACACATTCCTCTTCCTTCTGGTTGAAATAGACCTGCTGGATTCATAATCCAGTAGGATCCTGATGTTCGTCTTTTTCCCGATAATTAATGATACCGGACTGGAACACTGAGAAATTGGAATATGTATCGGGTACATTGGCATTCATGCAGGCCTGATACAGTTGAAGGGAATTTTGGCACGATCCAAATTGCGCCAAGATGATGAAAAACCGTGCTTTAGACTTTGTGCCACCTCGAGTAAGACTGTTTAATTCCCTCTCTTCCTAAGTCAGGAAGTGTTTCTAAAATGTTTATCAAGCTGCAGCAAAATGAAGAAAGTTGGACGAATATTCGGTGTATCGGTCATACGGATATTCGGCGCGTATAACGCACAGCAGAACGAACCGGTTAAGCTCGCGACGTCCATCGTCGGCTTGTCGTTTCGTAACGCCTTTGAACCACCCCCGTTGTTACCAGTCTTATTATGTCTACCGTAAGAACGCGTGTCGTCGACGTCATCCTAAGTCACGCTGCGTAACACAAAAAGTAAGTGCCAGGGTGCACTGACGGGACGTCACGTGATGTGAAACCTATGAAGCTTCTCGACACGTGTATACGGTGGCGCACAACAACTGAGAAGTGGATACCAAGTTAGATTCGAATCATCAGCACCAAAGACGCCAAATAATAAAAAGAGCACCAAATACCTTGGAGCTGTTGAAAACCAATGTTCATTGTGTTCAGTCATTCGACATCTAGCTAGAAATTGAACCTTGGCATATTGCAGGTAACAAGATATATCTTGGAAAGATGCATTTTTGATGTAACAAAATTTCGCTTCCCTAGCCGCGCGGAAAAACCCAAATTTCAGTTGACACATGGAACGACGAGTTGAGTCTCTTAATGGAAAGGACAACACAAGCCTAATCTACGACGAGTCGAATTTCTGTTGCTCGTATGAATTCATAAGACTCGCAATGTGCAGAGAATAATTATTCGTCGTCACGTATCTTCTGAAAAGGTCTGAAATCCTTTGCCTACCGATAAACTTCCGCCTGGCCCTAAATATTCAAATTCTTTTTTTTAACGCTGCGCGCGCAGGGAATCCGAGCTCGAGCAGTGCACGTCGCGGTTGTGTTGGCATTACCGGGGTTTAAGCAAAGTGTCGTCCGGTTTAGGTGCGCTCGCTCCACCGATGTGCCCAGGGTTCATGAAGAATGAAGACGGCGATAGGGACTGCGAGAGAGCGGGAGCGAGAGAGAGAGAGAGAGAGAGAGAGAGAGAGAGAGAGGAGAGAGAGAGGAGAGAGAGAGAGAGAGAGAGAGAGAGTGAGAGAGAGAGAGAGAGAGATGAGAGAGAGAGAGAGAGAGAGAAGAGAGAGAGAGAGAGAGAGAGAGAGAGAGAGAGAGAGAGAGAGAGAGATAGAGAAAGGGATGCACACTCCTGCAACTCCGGCGATGAATGGCCACTTAATGCAAGCCTCGTCCGTTCTCTCTATGAGCCAGTTGAGATACGACGACGTGCTTATGAGCGAGGGAGTATTAGTATATATCAAGATACTGTGAAGAGAGCATTGACTCCATCGCTTTTTCGGATTTGCATTAGCTTCGTCGTAATTCCTAACGGAAATTAACTCTGATGCACTTTCCAACTAAACAACGTACTCGGACTTGAGGCTTCCTGCTCGACACTCCCGGACACTTCCATTGAGGCTAAATTTCCCGTTGCGAAGCTGAGAGCATTATTTATTGCAAAGCTCTCGCGGAACTGTTCTCCACTGGGTACAAAAAAGAAACGTCTTTCGCTTTGATGCTCTCCAACATCCCGTGCACAAATTTTTTGGGGAGTTCCAAAATGCACCCACACATCTCTATAAGGATTTGTTAAGGACACAGAAAATAGGGAGTCCCCATTGGGATCCCATTGGATTTTTCACTGTTCTTCCATAAACGCCGTTCGAGAATTCTTACCACGTTCGGATTGAAAAATATGTGAAAAGTCACGAGATAAAACTCGGCAGGTTGAAACATAACTTGCATGCTTAGTGAGCGTGTACGTGTGTGGCAATATTATATCAAAGGGCAGTAAAATGAATAACAAACAATAATTGCAGCGGATTTTCAGCGAAGTGAGTCAAATCGATTCGTACGATATTATTTTTTAAGCAATTTCTACTTTTTTAAGGAGGTTGGAGCGGTCCAGTAGTTTCCCTAAAATATATAATTAGAGGGCAAAATTATGCATTTTTATATTTTCATTACGTGGAAAAGAAAAACTGTTGTCCTACTACCAACTTGAAAAAGTTTAACATTATTGATGATTATTATGAAAGAGCCGTAATCTTTTATATGATTAAAAAGATTCGTAATCATTTATGGACAAGATGAGTTTTTTCCAGATATTTACAAATGTTCAGTTTACGTTAATCCGTTGTTACCAATGGTTTATCTTGGTGCTAAATAGCCAAAAAAAATTATGTTATCCGTAGCGTGAACGTCTTGCCCATCAAACCGCACGTAAAATTAAATACATTAAATTATTTTTAGCTCTAGTGTTTTGCAACTAAAAAAATTCAAAATATTCGTAAAGAAAAATATATATATATATATTGTGACGGGATATTTCTCTGACCACGGGAACGGTAACCAAAAACAATTCGAGAGCTAAGGTGCGAGATTCGTCACCTTCGCCCGTTCACCCGTAGTCGTACACCCGCAGAACCCGGGGCGCCAGTGAATTTTGTTTCACCGGTTCCACAACCGGTATGACCTGGGATCGAGGGGGATCCACCCTCGATCCACCAACGGGGAAACTGGAGGTCTCCCTGAATTTTTGTTGCACCGGAATCCTAACCAGGATTACTGGGAGGCTGGAGACCTCCCTAATTTTTTTTATCGCCGGAATCATAACCGGACTAAACTGGGCGCACTTCGACGGGGGGACGGTTGCGGTACAGCACGGCCGCTCAGGCTGTGGGTGTAGTAGAGGGGTCGGGATTCACCGGGGGAGTAGCTCAACTGTCGAGAACGAAATAAAATAAAATAAAATAATTATTATATTTTATTTTGCGGGAGCTGAATTTTACACCGAAAATCCCGAGAACTAAACGCGGAACTCTTAATCGCAAACACGCAAACGCGAGCGAGAACGTTACCCGCACGGGAGCGAGAGAGCACCACTCAGGTGTCTCTAGCGCGAGAGCGAGAACGCGACTTTTCTTTCGCGAGAGAGACCACGACACGTCTCTCCATCGCGAAGTCTGAAACACGACTCTACGAGAACTCTCTCCGAAATCTTGAGGCGGACTGTACCTCGCATGGTGAGGGCCAGCGCGCGAGAGCGTTGTCGAGCGCGCTTACCGAAAAAAAAGGTAAACACGCTCGCGCGCTCGGACCATGCGAGAACGCTGGTCTAAGCGAGAATCCTTATCTCGTAATTTTCGTGACCTGAAATATTATTTCGGGAGCTGGAATATTCTAATAGAATATTCCTTTCGGAATCTATATTTTCTACCCGAGTTACCCCGCAACGGAACGGTAACAAATCGGGACCTTTTCTCCTCGGTAGCATGGAGACTCTCGGCGATCGCATCCCCGGGTCACCGTGCGAGAGCGGGCAAAGCTTCTCTCCGGAAGCGCGTCACGGAGTCCTCCAGCCTCAGCCCGTAACCCAACGGCCCGCTCCTCGGCACGATGCACCTCTCAGTGGGGCGCCGGCGTCTCAGCCGGGCGTGCACCGATTCCCCGAAGAATCTCGTTTGGTGCTTCCCTCGGTCGGGATTGCTCGATACGTTGAGCGACACGCCGCTCGACCGAATTCCGCACGCCAACCTAATCCAACGATAACGACAACAAACCTAAACGCAACGAAACAATTATGCGGGCAAAAGGCCCTTAACACAACGGGTGGGTCTCAACCCGGGCATCGAGAACGTAATCTCATCACCGGTAGCTTTTTTTGTGACGCGATTTAAAAAATCACGTCACAATATATATATACTTTTTTTTAAATCTTGGATCTCGGATAACGCTCCAACTTCTTCAATATAAGATTTATACTTTTTAAAGATCTACTCATTTTGTATATCTATATATCTTGTTCAGAAAATTTAACGTACATAATGCGATGGGATCTATGAAAAATAGTATAGAATTTTGTTCGATAATGTAGAAATCCGTTAGGATTCAAATTGGCTTCGTACATAGCAATGAGAAATCCCGATGAGAATGCAATGTACGAGCGTGACGTTTTAGTATAAGGATCCGATGCGATAACCCATTCGATCCATATCAGGATGTAGGGCAAGTATGGGAATCCAATTGGATCTCTACAACACTTTTTGCACGGGATGGGCCGATCAATGTGTCCCAAAGTGACGAAGATTTTTTTCCTGAGTCGAATCATACGTGTCGGCCTTTTCGCAGCCGATTAAGCGCCTCCAATCGATCCAACAATCCTACGCTACAGAGCGGCAGGAAACTCCTTCATCGCGAGCCAACTGGAACTTCTTTTAAAACCAAATCCCAAGTGAGTATAAAGCAGCCGAAGCTAACAACGGCAAATCCACGATTGCCGAGGGGCTCTCCAAGTTTCAGGTCTGCTCGAAGGAAATTTGAGATGCGCAGATGTTATTTGACGAGTCAAGTCGTGCGCGCAAGCCTCGCGTATGGGTGTCAGATTAGGCGAAAAATAAATTACCAATTGTCTTGGCAATGGTCCCAGGGATTCCGTATATTGCGGGTGCCTCCTCTCTCTCTCTCTCTCTCTCTCTCTCTCTCTCTTTCTCTCTCGTGTTTTCTCTAGGGTGATGGCGTTTCGTGCTTGGACGCCTCACGTTGACAGTTCGAGTCGCGAAGTATCTTCGCGAGTGTGTACAAAAACGGAGAATGGCGCGACGGTATAAAGTAAAAGGAGAGGTACGTGAGTGTGTATGCGCGTGCGGGGGATTGCGGCGCGTGTAGTTGCGCGGGTACGAAGATTTTGGTAAGCGGATGCATTTGTAGCGTATGTAGGAGTGATCCGTGCCACGACCACCTTCGATGCCAGTTTCAGCCGTCATGCTCTTTCCACCGCATCGTCCTCCCTCTCATCATGCACGAGAACCCGAAGTGAGCGTTGTGTTGGTCCGCAGTCTGCTTGCGTGTACGCGTATATATTCCTGGGTAGGAGAGTGTCAGGCAAAATCGGTGATGGTAGGGGGTTGATCTACACGGACGTTTACGAGCATTTCGTGAACCCTCGTTGGC
Organism: Ophion ventricosus; assembly: GCA_963932345.1. NCBI lineage: Eukaryota > Metazoa > Arthropoda > Insecta > Hymenoptera > Ichneumonidae > Ophion > Ophion ventricosus. The sequence goes on along the minus strand of OZ010716.1, from coordinate 21,797,329 downwards.
AATTTTCCTCGGCAGGTTAACGTCTCGTTCGTCCAGCGAAATAGCCAAACTCTCGTTGTATTTCGCCCGTTCGCTCCAAGCTCCGGGAGCATTTTCGGCTCGGCGTGTGCCACTCGAGAAAGAGCAAGAGAGAGAGAGAGAGAGAATGTGACGAACGTTATCGCCACATTTACATCACGCGGCTTTATCCTAATCCCACTTTCTGTCCTCGCACCGGAAACTTTTACTCTCTCACGATGCTTACACAACTGTGCCGACGATGATGAGCATAACGACAAAATAGTGCGCAAAGCCGAAAAATTCTTCAGCATCAGGAAAACCCGACTTTGTCACGGAGCTTCACACTTTATTATTTATCGCTAATTAATATTCGCTCTGGTATAAACCTGTCCAGCCTTTCGCATAGCTCGACAAAAATCAAGAAATTAATACGGTGAAGAAGGCACCTCTGATCGCTTATAACTCTCCGGCCTCGTGGACGGATCTTTTCGATCTCTATTTGCATTCTTGCGGTTCCTGGACTCTGAGACTTCTGGCACATTTATGTATCGATGCATGTACGGAGAAAGGTGATTTTGGAGACTTTCGACTTTGAGGATCTCCTAACAGCCCGTTGTTCCCACACTCGACATTTCGGAAAGCTCAATATCTTCGGAATTACCCTCGTTAATACGAGGGTAATTCCGGAATACGGAGACGTATTTATGGTAAGATTACTTAGGAGATCGTCCTGGCTCGATATCAAAAATGTGATTCAATTATTTTGCATAAAATAGATACAGAGAGTTTAAAATGTATTTTCTTCACATATATCCTTTTGTCTTCCGCTAAAAAGCCCGCACGAAACGAGTGATGTGCATTCGTGTGAGTGCGAGAAATTCGAGGCCTCGTTTTTGCACATCCTCTCGCAGAAGCAACGAACTAAAAAGCTGCACACGACGTTTTAATGTATAGGATATCGAAAAGGACCGCGACGCTGAAGATACGCTGGTGAACGAATAAGCGCCCAATGAGATAGACAGAGAAAGAGAGAGAGAGTGAGAGAGAGAGAGAGAGAGAGAGAGAGAGAGAGAGAGAGAGAGAGAGAGAGAGAAAGGGTGAGACAGAGGGAGAAAGATGGAGAGTTTTGAAAAGTTGCCAAATTGTGCAGCAGAGTACGCTCGTTTCTTATCTTTCCTTTTTCCCCGTCTCTTCGACCGCTCTTATTTATTTTTCCTTTTCTGCCAGACTCTTTCGTTGGTCACCCGCGCCCAAAGAACTATTAATTGCCCGATTTTTTTTATTGATCGATAGCTAACGTTGTACATATACGTTTCTCTTAACTTGTACGAAGATACTCGGAATTGTAGAAGCCATACAAAACGGCATTTTCTTACGTTGAACCAATTGCAGTAACTTCGATCGGACAGTGCACTCCTCCAATTGAATATATTACAATTTCGATATCTCGGAACGTCCAATAACTAGCTGGACCCCAATAAGCAAAAAAGTCGCAGGCGCGCCGAATAAAGAGAAAAAGGGCGAGGACGGCCGATTGGTGAAAGAAAAAAAGAAAGCTCGATGGTCTCGCGCGCCCTGGTAGGTACGTTGTTCGTAGCATAGGGCCGCAGACCTCCACGGGGAAAGACGAATGGCTTCTCTAAATAAAATGACTCGGTTATTCATCGACGCATTTGTACGCGTCCGGCGGGCCGATCTTTTAAGACCCCGACAGACTTTTAAACCTCGAAACAGCCAGATACTCTTTGTGAAGTATTGTAGCGTATTTACTGAGCATCCACGAAACGTCGGGATGAACGGGAAAAAAAGTTAATTAGACTGGAATTTGGATTTGCGGTGGTATATCCGAGTTAAGGGGACGCGTGACCCGTGTGGGCTCCAGAGAGAGAGAGAGAGAGAGAGAGAGAGAGAGAAAGATGCAAGCATCGATGTTTAGCTGGAGAGAGACAGAAAATAGGTTTCTCTTCGGCAACACGAACATAATGTATATGTATACAGGAAAAGGTGCTTTTGAAGGCATTCTTCTTCGAGGGCCGTATTTAGGAGAGATGTGCTGATAACTAACATCAAAATGCCCTTTCCCCATATATATTAATATATAAAAGGGTAATGCAAAAAATTCGATATTTTTTCTTCGGGGCCGTAGCAAGAATTGTCAGGCTATTGTAAAAAAAAAATCTCGTCAAAATTAAAGCCCAACGGGTCAATTTCAAAAGTTAATACAAGCCATTTTTGTCGATTTTTTTTCATATGCCATAGATAGCCCTTTAAAAATAAAGTATGACGATGAAGTATGAAGTGACGATAAAGTATGAAAATGAAGTTCACGAAGATGAAAAATTCGATTTTTTTACATAATATTAAGAGTTTAGAACCCGTGGGTAAAAGGATATTTTCATATCTTAAGTATTTTAGAATTTACCGCCTAAAAGTTAACCTTTAAATGCATTTTTCTGAAAACAGGATTTTTTTAACGCGCGGTGCGCTCTACGAAAAGGAAAGGGGCGAAAGTAAATTCCATTTGCGGGGGCCATCAGGAAGAGATTTTTTGTCAAAAATTGATTTAGAAATATTTATTTCGTCCGTTGAAGCAAAAAAGAAACCGGCCAAAAGAATTGGCATTTTTTTTTAAACGGCTGCGATTTCGTTCTATAGGGGTTTTTCAAAAAACAAAAAACGATAAGGCCCTCCAAATTTAGTCTTGTTTAATAATTTTTAACCCGTTTTTGTTTAAGATGAACTGGCAAGGCTGTGGAGCGCCCCGCACAGACCAAAGCACGCCGTGCATGGCTTTATTTGACGGAAGCTAGAGCCGCTATTTTGGATTTATTTTTTATAAATAAAATTGGAACTTACTCTCCATTGATAGAAGAATAAAAATACGTTGAAAACCATGTCCAAACGTATTTATATGATATAAAAAAAAAAAAATTCCCGAAGTTCATTCATTTTTCATGCCTCTCGCATAACCTTCCTTTTAAAAAAAGGGCTCACTTGAAAATTTCCCCTGGTCGATGAAAAAAATATGACAAATACTTACATCAAAATACATCACCAACTGTAAGTAAAGTTGTTGTTTTTTTGTGCACGGTCAAAAATGAAGACCTCGCATAGTTGGGGTCGACGTGTCTCGGGAAAAAGGAGAGAAAGGATAACACGTCTGTATAAGCAGAAACGCTTGCGTTCCCATTTCATCTACGTAACGTACTTACGACGAGAGAAGACGAAGCGCATTAGCGAAGTCGCAAACACGCGGCTCTCCACGCGCGCGCGCGGGCGCGCGGGTCTTGCCGTGATCGGTCTCTCAGCTCCCGCGAGCCACCTGTCTACGGAAGATGTCGTTAACTATTAACGGACCCGTAATTACTTGGGAAGGATCTTGCGGCAAATAAACGAGCCTAATTGACTCGAAAATAAACGCGGAACGCTCGCGCGCGCCAAACTATACGCACGTATACGTAGGCGCGTATAAGAATCGTCGCACGAGATGTCAGACGCTGTCTGCATTTTCTATGCTCGTCAACGTACTTCGAAAGTGTTCGCGAGGGCGAAAGAAGCTTTTCTTATACGGACGCGCCACAAGAATCGCCGAAAAGCTACGAATTTCGTATTTGTAGCTCATTTGCTGCATTGGAAAAACGAAACGATGATGATTTCTGGATTTTTAATAAAATTTCACGAATGTTTGGCTTGAAAAAAAAATTCGATAATTGTACACAGGGCTCGATGAATAGCAACGGATTTTGTATTTATAATTGCTGTATAGTAAAATCGCACTGACGATGATTTCTGAATTTTAAATATAAAATAACAAATCTTTAATGCGAAATAAGATTTTTAATAATTATGCACATGATTTTCATCGCTTACCGTATATTTTATCATTCCTCCCAGAGTTTCGCTACTTCAGTGCATTTTTCTATGCAAAAAAAATATTTTATGAAGAAAAAAAAACATTATGTATCAAAATAAAATCTGCTTGTTATGTGTATCCTTCATACCATTTTTTTTAATCAACATTATTTGTCAAAATACAATTAATTTGATCAAATTTGTTTGGGTTTGTTTAGATTTTTTTGGGTCATCCGAATTTGTATAAAAATAAAAACGCGTTTCTTTGATGCCTCCTATGAACAAAAAAAAATTCTTTCAGACATTATCTATAAAAAAAAACTACAATTTTCCCACAAGAAAATTATCTGTCCTCGTATTGCGCATTAAAAAATAAGTATTGCAACCCCCTTTGGATCTTTGCGCCAAGACGTCTCATCAACGAGTTACAATTCCTCCGCATCAATTATCACACGATGTAATTTGCGTATTTTCTCGAAAAAGACACTTCACGAAGCGACAACGAAGGATGAGGCGAGAACGAAAAGACGGAGAGGGCGCGAAGATCGGTCGCGCCATATGTGCGTGTACGAAAGATTTTGACTTATGCCAAAACGATCTGAAAGCGCTTTCGGCTTTGTGTCTACGCGTGTTCGTACGTACGGGTACCGTCGCGGCAAAGGATCGTCCACCGAAAGCAAGAGAGAGAGAGAGAGAGAGAGAGAGAGAGAGAGATAAAAGAGAGTCGGTCGTCGCATGGTGCATGCAGTATATAGTCGAAGGAACTGCGCACCAGAGGCGAAACCGCGGCGGCTGCACCATCGAGAGGCGTTAACCATCCGAGACTTACACCCGCGCAACTCGTTCACGTAAAGCTTATTTTCATGGCATTCCACGCGTCTTAATATAGACTCGCGAATGGTATCAAGTTCGTGTTGAAGATGTCCCCTGTCAAACTGTCGCGTGTACGAGCGGGCACGGGTGTGCGCGAAACCGCGGAGACCTTACACGCAAAACGGTAAGTGAAGAGAAGCAAAGAAGAAAAAGAAAGTACGGCGAATCCATTCGAGACACAGAAAGGGATGATATGCGTCTCGTGAAAATCATATCCCGTGGCTCGTGATTTGTTTACGCACGGATCCGCGGTGCATCGATTTTTATAACCGCAACCCAACGGGATCTACCGTTCCAAAGTTCACGCGTATATATTTGTTTCTTTTTCATCCAAGCCCGCGCTCGAGAGTGAGTAAATCTTTGACTCGTGAAAAAAAAAATACTCGTGGATCTCGAATCGCGCAGCAAATTTATTGTACCAAACGTTTTTTTTTCTCCTGACTTTTATTATTTGTTTTTACGTACAGACCATTTTCATAAATACTGATTTATTATCTTGCCTCCTTTTGTTTCTTTTTACACACATATGTAGCGTAGATGAAAAAAAAAAAAACATTATTTTCTCAATCGTCGGCGATCCTTCGTTCACAAATGTTCGTACCATTTTCTCCTGGCTTTTTTCACGTTAAAAAAAAAGTTGCTTTCTTCTTCACGTGAATGCACCGCGAGCATTAATACATATTTTTTGTGTGTGTGCGTGTGTGTTTGCGAAAAATTTTCGTACGCGTGCGCGAAACGAAAGGACCCAAGAGCGCGGGCACAGCGTCACAAAGAGTTCGAGAGTGAAATATAAAGAAAGACGGAAGGAAGAGAGCGAAAAAGAGAGAGAAAATCTCGTCGAGAGCGTAAATATTCGAACGAGAGCCGCTTCTTCCAAGAGGAGAATAAATAGACGCCCACCACCACCATCACCACGTGGCAGCTGTCTACACCCGGGGCCCCTTTAAATCAAAGAGAGATCGTCTTTGCTAATAACCGAGAAAGAGCTTACTGATCCAGAACGAGAGAGAGAGAGAGAAAGTAAGAGAGAGGAGAGAAGAGTATGACGAGCTTTTCTCGCTATTCATCGATTACAAAGATTCCAGGAATCATATATCCAAAATGATGTTACAAAAAGCATCAAGATATACGGATTGCATATGCATATATATATATATATATATATATATATATATATATATATATATATATGTATGTATACGTATATAATTCAAAGGTAACACTTGAGGCCTTTGAAAAATGATTCCGGTGTGGAAAAAAAAAGTTTTAATGTGACACTTGAAAAATTTATTGCTCCTTATATACGCCACGTATATCCCAGCTGAAAATTACATTAAACAAACACATGTTCTTCACACTTGTCAAAAAAATATGTGCGCGAAATATTTTTATCTTGCGTATTATTTATTTAAAAAAGAAAAGTGCGTGAATTTCCCCTGTTGCGAGTGACACTATGGGACATCGAAATCATTGTCCGCGATGGTACTTTGATGTTTTCACAGCAATGATTTTTCGCTCGACTCATTTATTGCAAAATAAATAGGAATAACTCGTACGAGAGTTTTTGTCGAAATTTCGCATCAATTCGAGACGCAACGGCGAATATTTTCGATCCCATTGGCCATTGGAAAATCGACGTTTCAACGATTTCCCAATTATTATTATTATGATCATTAATCTTGTTTTATGCGATATTATTAGGCGCGATGGGTCGCAAAAGATGGAGGAGGACGTGCAGCTCGCCAAAATTCACGATAAATTGATGCGATTCTGCTGGTACGAGACAGAGAGGCAGTGAGAAAGAGAGAGAACGATAAAGAAACGAGTCCTCTCGTATACGTAGGCAAAGAACGTGACTAGTAGTCGGCGCGAGGGGCTTCGAAACTTCAAAATGAGTGATCGTACATAGCGCGTAAGAACACACATATCGTACGAGGGTACGAGAGATTTTGCCTGTACACACTTTTCATAGCGTGTGTTCTCGAGAGTAGTACGAGGGACACTCCTACATCGTCTTCCTCGGTCTTACCGTATCTATATCGCGATGCAAGTGTCGTTGTACATCCCTCCTCTTCCCCCCCCCCCTCTCTCTCTCTCTCTCTCTCTCTCTCTCTCTCTCTCTCTCTCTCTCTCTCTCTCTCTCTCTCTCTCTCTCTCTCTCCCCCCCCCCTCTCTTTTGCCACCGCACTAAATATACTCTCGTAAATATAGACGATATTTACAAGACGAAAATATAATCGGTTTTTACTCCTCTGTATGCGTTCGCGGTGCACCCACGCGGACCCGTCAACGTGTATGGATGAGTACCAGCGTTAAGTAGAAAACGGCAAAAAGTCCAATGCGTCGCCGTCCCTCATAAACGAGGTACACGCTATACCTCCGCCCGCGTATCTGTTAATTGTTTCTTCCTCTTTCTTTACTTTTTGACTTTCCGACAATCTTTGCTCGATGTGAAAATCATAATGCAATGTCATTTTACGTGGCGATCCCTCAGCGAAATCATTTTTTTCAATACTAGGACGACAATTTTTGGAACGGTTGAAATGAAATTTTCTTCGATTTGTTTTTTTTTTCGCAGTGGTATTGAGAAAACCACATTCTTTGCGAGATGTCAACATTTCTGTTGGTTTTTTTTCACGAGGATAGGAGTGATCGTCGCAGAATTCTCGTAACGTCAGTGATCCGCGTATTCTCGTTTCGCATCTGATTGTCGATTCGTGTTTCTCAATAAAACACGTCGGAACATCCATATCTCTCTTGTCTAAGAAAGAGGAAGAGAGAGAGAGAGAGAGAGATGTGCAAGTGTATCTCATCCCCGCGGTTGGAAATATTTTTGGCGCGTCGTCGTGAAGTGCGCTCGCGTATAGTCCCCGCGCGTTATTGCTTCTCCTCTTTTCTCTCAACGACTATAAGAGACGACGACGAAGACGACGACCACGACGACGAGCCGCGAAACTGTCGCTCGTAAATGCGTCTTTAGCCTGAGATACGTTCTCATTCGCGTATTCACTCGTCCCCCCCCCCCACACACGCACCCAAGCGCATACACACACACATACTGGTTTTTTGCAGTCTGTTGCGAATTCGCGGATTTAACTGATGCTTCGTCGATGAGACATCGACCAGCGTCGTGCCCGATTCCCAAATCGGCTTTTATGATGCTTTTTCCGCTGCAGTGGCGATTTATAAAACATTCAGGATAAAATATTTTATTTATGAATTAACTCTGCATTCGTTATGTCCAATCTTGATGTACAATTGCTTTCGCAATGAACGTCGAATTATGAATAATTGTGGCGAAATATCTTTACCTGTAAGATATTTATGAATTGAAATTTGGCCAGATATTTAAATGTATATGTGTATATATATATATAATGGAGAGGAGAACCTGTAGACTCAAAGTAGTACAGTCAACCGTACGAATTCCGTGATGCGCTCCTGAGTCAACAGGACACCAAACAGCGACGAAGAAACCGAAGAAGAAACGGAGGGCAACGAAGATGCTCCAAAGCGAAAACCACCCCGCGTACTGGTAATCTAACGGAACGAGATTTATTTGCGACAAGTTAATCTTGCTTCTCTTCTTCCCTTTCTCCACATCCCTCTGAACAATTTTCTCTCTGTCTGTCTCTCTCTCTCTCTCTCTCTTTCTCTCTCTTTCTCTCTGTCGCTTACGCCGAAAGCTTTATTCCAAGAGTCCCATGCACACACACACATACATATATATATATGTATGTATAAATATATATCTGTTTATATACGATTATATGTGGATCTCAAACCTATCGTGCATTTTGCCAAAAGCGAGACCCTCGAGGAGCAACGGCTCGAGACTTTTCCATTGACTATCAAATTCTACTTCTATCAAAAATTCCAACCGCGAATTGTATACAGAATTTATAGGGACACAAATTCGGATGACTTTCAAATTATTACGAACCAGATGCTTGTCACCGAGGTCATCGATAACCGATTCTTTCTGGTACTGACGTCTCAATGATATATAATGGATAATGGACAAAGGACTGTAGATAATGCACAATGAATCATGAATAATAGATAAAAGATAATGTGTAATCAGAAATAATAATAACCGTGCAGTAATTGTCGTGGGGGCCCAATTGGATTCCTATACTTATTCCCAATTCCTGATAGGAATCTAATGGGTCGTCACATTGAATGCCTATACTAAAACGTCACGCTCGTACATTGATTTCTAATCGGTATTCCCCATTGGAATCCAATGTACGAATCCAATTTAAATACTAAACGATTCCCACATTATAGAACAAAATCCGATAGGATTCTTGATGGATGCACATCGCATTCTGTACGTTGAATTTTCTAAGGATAATATTGTAGGATGCAGAGAAATCTTCGATGCGGGAGTGACGACTGTGCCTAATGAATTAGGCGTAGCGAAAGACGATCCATCGCGGGCCGCCTAGGCGATCGAGACTAACAACTAATCGATCGAGAGAGTCCGAATGAAAAGCAACCGATTCTCACCAAACCCTTGTACGGGCGGTCTCAGTCCCTTCATTAAGATAGTTTATGTCAATCCAGTATTGTTACATCCTAAATAACGTATTATCTTACATTATATAGATTTACAAAATGAATGGACCTTAAAAAGTATAAATCGCTTAAAAAAGCATATCTCAAAAATCGATTCCTAATCATATTACTGAAAATCCACTATAATTATCGTTCTTTATTTATTGTACTGCACTTCGACATAGCATCACTACACACGAACACGCTCACAAAGCGTGCAGCGTTTTTTCTCGGGACTTTTCACATATTTTTTATTCGAACGTGGTAAGATCGAGTTATCAAACGGCGTTCATTGGAGAACAATTGGAATCCAATTGGATGCCAATGGACAGGAATCCAATTGGATCCCAATGGGCAAGAATCCAATTGGATTCCCATGACAACTCCCTATTTGCGGTGTCCCTAACAAATCGCTAAAGAGATGTGGGTTCATCTTGAGACCTCCAACAAATTTGTGCACGCGATCACAAAAGGATATTTTTTTGGCAGGTCCAACCAATTCCTCGCGAGAACTTTTGATAAAAAAATTCTCAAACTAGGTAAATCAGGCAATAGCGCGGAATCCACTTGGATTCCAATGTGGACTCCCAACGTGCGGTGTCCCTACCAAATCCCTATAGGGGTGTGGGGTCTCTGCAAAAAATGTCTACACGCGTAATCTCAGTGCGCATATTAGTAAATCTAAATGTCACATTTCTTAGTTTCATCTCCATATATTCACCCTCTTATGCGATGCAAACTCATGCGTTTATCATTTGTACGATTGTCGAGTGTGTGGTACGTATGCGAACAATTCGCCTCGTGTTTAGCGTCAGCCTCAGAACCATAAGTGATAAATGGTCCCGTTAATACCAGGAGGATCATTTACTTTGTGAAAAACGACACTTAACACCTTCGAATTTTCGCACGGTGAACCTTATTGCAAGGACGGAAATCGATTGATCAGCTCCTTCGATCGCGTTCTTACATGAATTCCTTTTCCGGTTGAGATAGCCGGAGTCCGCGTTCAACGAGGGACGCGCGAATGTATTCAAACTCGCAATAACGAAGATGAGCTTTCTTTACTAGGAAAATGGCCGCGCGGAAGTCGATGGTTGGGCCCGTCTACCTCAAATCAACACGACGGTACACGATGATTCACGAGGTCATTAATCTATTTCTACGTCTCGTGCCCCGCCGGCACAAAACGGCGTATGCCGATTTCCGAGAAGACGGCCTTTTGATCTGCGAAGATGAATCGGCACTGGATGCGCGTAACGCACTATCGTGAGAGAATAAGAGAAACAGCGAGCAATAGAGAAGGAGAGAAGGAAAACGATAGAGAGACAGAAAGATGCGGCAGTTTCGTAAAGCCAAGATCGTAAGTTCGAGACGAGATCGGTTGCCTCTCTTGAATCGAGTGCGTCTTCTCGCGTCGGTATTTAACTCCAGTGACTCGACTGCACTACGAAAAAGAAACGAAGCACGAACGATAATCCCGGAGTGAAGGAATTTTGAGCGATCCGGGTCGATGATAAGGAAATTCGAAATATCCGAGTCGCGGCTCATTCCTTCCAGGTGATCCCTTTTAATCTCCGGGAGTTTCTCTTATCGCAGAGCCTATTCGGCCCCTCTCCTTTTTGCTTTGTATGTAAGATGGGAATGAAAGCGATATAAGGAAGAAAATCGAGAGAGATAGAGAGAGAGAGAAGGGGAGAGAGAGAGAGAGATGGAACGACTGGATACCATTCCCGAGTGTGAAAAGCTCTCGCCTCAGTGAAGAGCCAAAGCTTCTCTGTACAGTACCCTTCTATCCGCACCAACTGGAACTCATAGTGGCTAAAGCAGCGTTGGAATTTTCGTTCGTTTACATTCAATTCCTCGATGCTCCTCGCTATTCCCTACAAGAGCCGATAACTCTTTTGAGATAAACTGCCTTCATACTCGTGCAACACGCTTTTACATCAGTGCGATCCTGATACATTACCCCAGAATGTGTTTTCATGGAGCAGAAAGCTCAGGAATACTCTGGTACATGCGATATTCCAACAAATCCTCTCACTTATTTTTTTATTTCATTCCCACTAGCTCCAAATAACCGAGTGGTAATTGATTGATCCGTCAATAAAATAGTCATTGATCAATAACATTAATTTCTGACTGTCTTTCTCTCGCACTCTTTCTGTCTCGAATTATACAAAAGTACCAAGATTCGATACAAAGAAAGATGTGAGAATGATAAAGAAAAAAAGCGGATTCAGAGGAGGGGAGAACATCAGAGAGATCGAAAGCGGGACGATTGACTGACAGGGCCAAGCGTTCGCTCGCTCGTTTCACCGAATTGATTAGATTCAGTTATTAATATTCGCCCCTATATCCTTCACTTCATTTCCGGCCACGATTAAGTCTCGGTGCTAACGGCGTGACGATGAGAGCACCCGCAGTGTGCCTGGGCGAAACTAAGCGCAGGGACCTTTGGAACTCGATGAAAGGCCTCGTATGTATATCTATATATATGTATACGTAGACGAAGAAAGAGATACAGAGAATGGTCGTACAAGGCAAAGGATCACGAACGCGGTACCCTAAAAGTGTGCTCGGATATGAGTGCTCCGCGAGATCTTAGCTTCGAGTGCGCCGAAAGAACTTCCAGGAATAAGTGTTGAGATTCAATCGATTATCTGGCCCATCGGCGCTAACATTAAACCAACGTCACGAGAGACCAATTTTCAATTCGTGAGGATATCACTACCCAGATTATCGCGGCCCTCCAACACAAGCGAACTAGAAAAGGATCAAACGATTGGCGAACGAACGTATTCGAGGAGGTCGCTGAAAATTAGGAGATTACTTATTTTTAGCCAACTCAGGCTTTTCATGCTATGTCAACATATCCAGATGTATGTATATGTTACAGTTATAACCCATTTTCAGTTTGAACGCGTTTTGCCTAGTGAGAACTAGGTCGGACTGAATATCTTTGTTCCAACTACTTTTTCCTAGTGAAAACTATAATTTACGGATGAATTCATTTTTGAATGAATAAATAGTTATAACGAGTAACACAGAGAGCGGAGGAGTGGGTAGAAGGAATAGATGATGTGGCAATTAAGGGGGAAACTATAAACATGTTGGGTGGAAAAATACAAAAAAGGATATGGGAATATTTTAGGAAAATCGAGGAAGTGTGCAAAAAAATAAGTAAGGAATAAGAGGGAATAAGAAGAGATGGAGTAGAGGAATAAATGAAGAAAAAGAGAGAAATGTTAGAGAGTACGAAGTACAAGAATTTGGGGTGTAGTAATTTAGTGGATAAATATTTAAGCGGACAGTGACGATTTTACAAAGAACTTTTGTAAAAAGTTGTGCAAATAAAACTCGTTTGATTGATAATTAAAACTGGTTTTAACCAAATAACTCTAACAAACCCACACAAACCCAAACCCACACTAACAAGTTCTATCAAAATGAATCAGTTGTAAGTGTTTGGGTTTGTTTGGGTTCAAGACGAGTTCTAACTAACATTTAAATTTATTTATGGATAAAATGCCAGTTTTTACTTGGAAAGACTAATTGCACCGAAGACGTTAAGAACTAGTTTTCGCTAGAAAAAACATTTTTCAACTGTAACATATTTATATATATATATATATATATTTTATGGAGAAAATTATGTTGAAGGCATTGGTCTTCGACGTCGATTCTTAAAACAAACGGATAAGCTGATAGCCAACATTACATACATATAACGGGTTCGATATATTCTTTCCCCATACATATTGCAGCGGCGAGCCTCAGAGAAATCTCACAGACCGACAAAAAAGGTTTCGCTATACCCGAAGGATGCCAATCGTAAACGCGTGTATCGCACATGCTTGTAATGTGCTATATACGCATCGCTGTGTGTCGAAGAGCGTTTTCCGTCCCTCGCGTGGACCGCCGAGGAGGGCACACACCGAACGATTCGATCCACTGCCGATTGTAAAAATAAACGGGCATTTATACCCCGATCTCACAAAGAGACCGGCACGACTTTGCTCTCCTCGATCTATTCCCGGCAGTATGTGTATTCTTTTTCTCCTCTCTCTCTCTCTCTCTCTCTCTCTCTCTCTCTCTCTCTCTCTCTCTCTCTCTCTCTCTCTCTCTTTCCATTTCGCCCGCATATGCGCAAGATTTTTATATGCCCGGGTTTATTTCGTCGAATCGAGAGTTGATGCCCCGTAGCCCCCTTTGTGGCTCCTCTGGTACACGTAAATCGTCCAAGTCACGATACGTTTGATCTCAATTTTATGGTAAGCCTTTGTATCGGAGTGGCGAATTTTTTTAATTATTTCTAATATTATGAAAGTATATGTATATATATTGAAATTCGTATGTATTTGCGCGATAAGGAAAAACGATATATTCTTTGTATCCAAGCGAGTATTATTTTTGGAGATTGTGTCACTAGAATTTATATCGTTTCCTTCACGAATTTACGATGGAAAAACGACGTTCGCAAGTCTGACCAAGAGATAAAGTTCGATGCTCGAAGTCGTTTGGTTCGTAGTCGTTCGGTTCGTCGTCGTCGTTTGGCTTATTTATAGATTAATTTGTGACTAAGGGCCTCACGTTTTTGAGGGTCCCTCTCCCCCTTCCCCCTCCCCACCCTGCCCGTCTTTGGAGTGTATATTTACTTGGCTGGCTCGTTTCTCCCGTTCATCTCGTTGAGTATTAAGCGCATTTCCTTCGACATCGGCATCGGCATCGTATAAGCCTCGTTCACGAACGGGGTAAAGGCTTCTGTTCTCCGGTCGCTCTTCGACGCGAGAAACCGCCGAGAAAAAGAAAGGAAAAGCACAACAACAAAAAAAGAGGAATAAGGAATAACGGCGGTCGAAGAGCGGAATTTTTATTGCTAAAGTCGTTTATACGATTGCGAGGAATGTTTCGACGAGATTTGAGGGAAGACTCACTCGAGAGGCGCGACGAGGACAAAAAGATTGCACGACGATCGGTTTATTGTCGCGAAAACGATCACACCCGCGTCTCCTTCTCCACATCCGACCGCTAAACTTCTCGATAATACATTCCTCTCCGAAATAAACCGCAATGTAATAGCATTGCGCGCAGCCATTCGCGAAAGCGCCCCAACCGATCCATAATCGTTAAATTATTTCAAGGACCACAACGGAATCGTGCCTAATTTCAACGTATGTGTAGATAAACGAGAGTGGCCTCGCGTTTACCAGTTATAAAGCAAACAAAAAATACCTTAAATATATAATAGTTCTCTCTGACAAGAAACGTCACTTTGGTGTCCGCCTCCGATTTCGTTGAAACTCATGTGTATGCTAGATATTTAAAAACTATTAGATATGTATTTATTTTTATCGACGAGAACATAATTTTAAAGAGCGAAACCACCCCTTAGGGGGAAGCATGTCAAAGGTTGATTTTGCAGTTTTAAATCAGAACGAAAAAGTAATGAGCAGCGATTGAGTGAAAACATTAATTTTTTTTCCTGAATGCAAAAAAATGGTATTCTTATTACATTCCTCATAATGGCATATGAACATATTTCCTCCAAAAACCTTAATTTCTATTAAAAATCGTCATATGTGTATGGTAACACGTATTTCGCATTTTCGCCGATCTAATTTTAAGCTTGCAACAAAAACTCCATGATATTAGTAATCAGCGGAAAATTTCCCATCGGATTGACCATTGAAATAGTGTAGAAGCAAAAAACAAAACTTCGAATGTTTTGCTCGCTTTTTCAACGTCGCCGAAACCCTGAAATTTCAAACGGCCGTAGCGTCGGTCCTATTTGAATGACATAAACTTATTGGGGGGGTGAAAAGTATTTAGGTATACTTAGAGAATGCCGCTTGATTCATCGCAAAATTTCCATTAGCTTTTTCCGAAAAATATATTTGAACAATGGCCGCAAAAGAGGCAAAGGAATTATTATGGATGGGGCAAATTCGCAAAAATCGATGGTCGATCTGTGAAATTCTACTGAAAATCGAAAAATCATCCGAGCTCAATGAATCAAGCGGCATTTTTTAGAGACGCCAATCACAAAGGGAATAAGCACAGAGTAGAGTTCCAACTCTAAAGGGGAAAGAAGTTATCGACGATTCAATAAAGAAACCTTTTTTGCCAAACTGCAAAAAAAATAGGTTTTTAATATTTTTTTCATAAGATCATATCGATGAATGTTTACCCCCTGAATACAAATTCACCATTAATTTCCGTTAAAAGCCTCAATTTTCATTAAAAATAGTCGAAAATGTATGGAAAATGTAAAACATTGTCACCGAAATCGGCGGACTGCTTGCAGCCAAAACTGCAAGATCAGCCCTTGTCATGCTCTAGTCTAAGGGGTGGTTCCGCCCCTTGCAGCCATTTTCCGCCAAGAAAAAAAAATGCATCTAATCGTTTTAAATTTGCCATACACATGAGTTTCAACAAAATCAAAGGCGAACACCAAAGTGATGTTCTCTGCGAGAGATCCATGAAAAACGATGACACGATAAAGATTCACGCGCGATAAATAAGTGTACGAAGTCCGGTAGAAACAGTATATTCGAGAAATACTGCGAATAACAAGAATATGAGTAGATGTTTCAGTGTGCATTCGAAAAACGAGTACAAAATATGGAGCTCGACCGGGTAGTTAGGAAATTACACAACAATAAGCTCGATCTGGCATCACTGCCAGATATTTTTATTGTTATTGCAACGTTATGTGCCCTTAATGGGACTATTCTTAATGGGGTTTTAGGGTGGTGAACACTGATATCGTAGCAGTGTTTTCCTATGTCACTTCTCTATCGTCCTTTATCTACCATACAATATATATATATGTTCATAAGTAGATATGACCCCGTCCTTTTATACAACCCCCGAAGTATTCAACTCCGAGCGCGTCGTGTACTGCATGCTCCTTTTCTTCGCGGTCTTCCGTTTCTGTCTGTCTGTCTCTCTCGCTCTCTTTCTCTCTTTCTCCCCTTTCCTCGATCTTTCTACTTGTATTGGTGCTCGGAGAAAAGGAGCCGAAGAGACGGTTCTTGAACGTGTGTGCGTGTAGTAAAGAGAACGAACTCGACTCGGAGGACTAACTACTTGCTAAGTCCTCAAGGTTCCAGGTCCTGGGGGGCGGAGGTTACGATCTTGTTGATTGCTGTAGTGCACCGCTCCGCGTGTCCCACCAAACGGCGTTTATATTTGCTATGCATGTATATACGTGGAGACTGGGAGGGAGGGCAATATGTCGCGACCATTGAGATTCCTACTGGGAGTGATAATTAGATGGGGCAAGAATTTGGAATTACTGACATCTGCACATTTTAAGGCTGGAAGGAGGATCAATTCCATCTAATGTTATTGATAGCATGGAATAGCAGGGCTTGGAAAATCATAACTGAACACCAGGGACATACCGAACAGAAAAATCATCTGTCAATGATCACCAATCACATTAAGGCAGTATTCTAGCGTACAAATATGAAAAAAACGATTTTCTTGCATTTTTTCAAAGTATAGGTTCTTAAGAATATGTCCTCAAAAGAAAATTGCGAAATTTCCGATATTTATAAAGTTATAGTAATTTGAATACGATCGGATTGAGAGACTGCACCAGCTTCAGAAGCTTCTAAGGAAGCTAGAAATGCTCGCAGAGACGAACGAGCTTCAGAAAATCATAATTTCAAAGTCGAGAAAGGCACACTTTACGAGGCAAGAATGGCCAATTAATATAACGTAAGTATAACATGCCATTATACCACTTAGATAGTTGCGGTTATCTGCAATTGTACTCAAAATTTTAAACGCGTTTTTCTCGAAACTACTTTTTTAAACCGGCTTGACATAAAATCTCGAATTCTATCCAGCCGATTGACTTCAAATTTGGTATGGACCTTCAGTAAATATCTCTCGATCGTCACTACCTCCGGCATTGCGAAATCATTATTATTACTGCTAAAAAAAATTAACTTTGAAAAAAACACGAAAAATTAACTTTTTCAGATGGTCGCCATTAAAAAAAACTCTTCAGTGCCTGCCCCAATGGCATTCCCATTGATAAAGGAAATTGATTTTATTAATGTTTCGGATTGATGGGAGCTCTGAAATCATGTCGACCGCCTCAACCCTTTTTTTACGGCCATATTTAGAGGCCCATAACTTGTTCAATTTTTATTTTTCTTGCACATTTTTTCTGTAAGTTCTTGAAGCATCAATAAAAAAAACTGTAAAGAAATGGATCCTAAAAATACTTTTTGTTTTTCTTTTATCAAGCCCAAAAAACGCCAAAAATTTAGGCCTCTAGACTAGAATACTGTCTTAATGAACATATGAAGGAATGAATAAATCACTCAAGGTATAAAGCAAGAAATGGGTTTTTTTTTTAAGTAGTTACACATAAATGATTTTTCGAGGATCTGGGATATTGATAGCACTGAAAGAACACCGATAAAAATATGCTCGTGTTGTGAAGTACTCATTGCCAACCTCAAAACTGAACGACAGCTCCTTCGACCTTTCATTCTCATCTCTTTTTGTCCCTTTCTCTCTCTCTCTCTCTCTCTTTCTGTTCGTTCAGTACTTTCTCTCTCCACTCGACGAAAATCTCGAGTCACCCTGACGCGGATCCTCTTTATTACGACATTTAATTTCTGAGGAACGTGTTTCCATTACGAAATATTTCTGTATTTGTCTGCAAAGTTTCTCAAGAGTTTATGAGCAAACTCCAACGTTAGCTACGTGGAAGCTGCTACTCCTGCTGTATTACTATATAGAAACGCTTTGCTGTTTGTCGGTTCTACCACTGTTTCTCCACAGAGTCTCTCTGTTCACTGTACATTTCTCTCGTCATCTCTTTCCCTCTCTCTCTCTCTTCCTCTCACTCACTCACTCACTTTCGCTACTCAAGCCCGTCGACTAAATCGGCACTCCGACCTACCACTCTCGAAGTGCTCTTCGTCACCAATTCCCCCCGCATAGCCCTTCCTCCAATGCCTCTTGGTGTCCTACGTAACTATCACACTGGCGAGAGCAAGATGTTTCTGCCAGAAGTGCAAACGCGGAAAAATCTTTTTTTCCCATCCCGACCTCAAGACCCATTCGCAAAACTGTTGCAATTTTCGCGAAAATTCGCCAAGGATAATCAATTCTATGATCTCGAGTATTCTGCTACTTGATGCGCTGGAAAAAAAGGAGAAACGTAATTGCATCCTGGATAAACGTGAAAGTTACTTGTCTATTTTTATTGAAGATTCATCGCTTCAATAAAAGCTTGAATCCCAATCGTAATCGTTATGGGTGGGTTCGCACTTTCGTGTACATCGAAGTTAACTTTATAAATCAAAGGGAGTTAGTACGTTAGCGCAGCTCAACTGTATATGTGTAGATACGAATGTACAAGGAGAGGGAGAGGAGTGCGAAAGAACTTTCGGCAAAGAGTGCTGTACGTTTCCTAGATGTTTTTCGCCTTTTGTTTGCGAGTGAAAGAAAAAGAGAGAAAGAGCAACTTCCGACGTCATGGGGATTTGAAAGACGATCCTGGATTTTCCACTTTTCTCATTGTCGCCTCGAGTTTTGGCACACATCGAGTTCAGCAAGATTCGCTAGGAGAGACGCCGCGGAGGTTGGGCCTTCCGCCCTTGCGGAAGATTGGCGAGCAGCCAATAGACATCTTAAGTATAATCAAACGATATCGCCACCCTGTGCTATCGCCATACTATCGTTCCCGCAGCCACAATGATACACTTTTCACCCTCGATGGCAAACACATCGCAACTTTGAAAAATGTATTTCGGTCGTTTCTCGAGGTGCAACTCGATTTTATCGGGCAATTGCTTTTTTTGGAAACTTCGAGAGGGCAAAACACTACGTTCCATTTATTTCCAACCGGCACAGTCGTTTGCTGAAGACGAAGAGCAATTGAACATGCGGATAGTGGAGTTCGAAAAGGTTTCAATTGACATACGGTCTTGTTTTCCATTGTAATTGCTTTGTTCTCGGCATTGTTGGAGTACTCTTCGTGGGAGAGGGAACGAGGAAAAAATTAACGGTAAGTGTATTCCGTACGTAATTAAACGTTAGGTGAAGGAGTATTTCGGTGATGAGGGACCCGACAATTTGAGCCTATCCACAAGACAGTTGGAAAAGGCAGCCATGCACGTTAAAACTCTTCCGATGTCCAGCCTCGTACGTTGGTATACATACGCACTCGTACTAAAAGCATAATAGTCCTCGCACACACATAGGCCCTCTCACATAGGGTCGCTTCGTTCCCGCATACTCACTCACCTGACCCATCCAGGAGAACAACGCGAGAGTATTAACCGGGCTACGTGTACATATGTGTGTATCGTTCGGAGTTGAACTCTTAAAATGTTATGATGTGGAACTCATGATTTCATGGAACATTTAATCACTATATTGGTAAATAGCCGAAACTCCAGGGGTTCCCAAAGGGCTTATGAGGGGGCAGCTCAACCGAACAAATCACGTGCTCCCAAACATCATTCGAGCAAAATTTTATCGAGGGATAATCATTTTTTCTCCTTGCCTTGATCTAATACGTGATAAGACAAACGGACTTCTATGTGAAAGATCTTCTACAGATAAGTAGCTGAGAGAGACTATTTTTGGCCGCCTCTTTACATTACATTGCATAAATTATTATTGTTGGCCATTCAGCCGCGAGAGCAGCGGCGAATATGTGAGTGCAAAGTTTCGTTCGGGTATTAGCGAAGCTTTAGCCATGTCGTAAAAGTAGTCACGATAACCGCGTACGACGGAGGCTGAGCACCTCCCCGGATCTGCTCTCTGCCCCCGTATCCCCCGCCAACGATCTCTCTCTTCCTTTATCTCCATCCCTACCGTTGAGGTACCCGAGGCAAGCAGCCAGAGGATGTAGCAGGAAGAGGGAACTCATCGGGAAGTCTCTCACGACGAGTTTGGTCTTGGACCTGGGCTGCCGAAGCGAACAGAGCCGCGACGGGATACGAGGAGAGAGAGAGAGAGAGAAAGAGAGAGAGAGGGGGGGGGCCAAGTTGGAACAAGGGACGGAGAAGGGTGTGTACCAATTATACAGACAACTATTGTGCGGCTCTCATTAAACGACGCCAACAAATTCGATTACTTCTCGTTCCAAATTTCGCCTCTATATTCCTCCTCTTCCCGTGCACAGTTCACCTCGAAGGCCGAGTATGTTGGAGGCCTCGAGGTACGAGGATGGAAAGTGGAATACAACCGAGACCATTTTACCCAGCTCCACGCATATATATCTACCCTCGAACAACGTTTTCTCTTCGTTGCGGCTCTCCTACCTTCGTCTCTTTCCCGTTCTGGCGGAGAATTTATTTTACGGCTAAACAGAAAATTAGTGAGCCTTTGGGTTTGTGGTATTTGGACCAGTTTGGCCATATACGTCTGCCCATATACGTGACTCGATTCACCCTCTCAAGAGTTTCACGAAATTTTCATCGACCGTGATTGAAGAAGAATCAGCGAGGAACGTCGTCAATGAAACTCAGCGATGACCATAACTACCAGGCATTTGATGAGGAAGATTTAGGCCTGGTTGGAGACAGAACTCCAAAGCTCTTTTGACCAACACGTGTACACTCATATACATATATCTATCCTCGACGATGTAGAAAGTTTAATGACTTTTTGTTAATTAACGCCTGGCGCGCCACCGGACAGGCTTAATTCCTCTCGCCCCTCGCTCTGTCCGCGAATTCAAGTGCACACATGTACGTACATGCATATCGCATGACCGACCAGCTTGCTGTATATGATGTCCTATCGTTAGTTGCATGTGGGAGTTGCTACCATCGGACACGATAACCCGTTCGTTCGTTCCTTCTACACGTATATCCGAGCGTATGCAGCGTATTCACACGTACGCCGAAATCAAAACGTGTGTATTCGTGGGTTATTTGTGTACTCGAGTGGCGGCAAGCAGCAACGGATGCTTATACGCACCGGACCGCGCCGCGCGAAACAATTTGCCAGTCGATAAATTTTTATAGAAGGGCACCACCAGCCAACAGCAACCCCGATACCACGGATACCTACGTAATACCGTTCCTACGGTATTCTCCGGTTCTGGCACTGTTGCTACTAGAGGGATGAGGCGCGAGGGATGAGGGAGGGCGGGCAACATATAGTACGTAGGGTTATGCACGGTCCGGCTTTCGTCCGCGCGAAACGGAATTGAATCGATGTATTTATGCGTCGTTTACGGGAATGGGAAGCGTTGCAGAGTTGGCACTCGTGTAATTACAACGCTACCGCTTTCCCAGTACCTTTGCGGAACTAGTGTACCGTTGCAACGCGGGCTGGTCCAACGCGTATATAGGCGCAACGAGTAGGAGAAACGATGAAAATTCTCGCCGCTATAGGGATGGTTTGCCGAAACGGTCGACGCATCAACCCGATGCAACGACAACCCTACGCGCCCGGATCATCCCCGGTCTCTCACCGTCAAGCTCAATCCACCCGAAACTTATTTATTCGTACGGCTTACCCCTCTGCCGTTCTCTCGGGACTCGGGAATTATTGCTGTCGTCACGATCATTGAGAACAATCGGGCTTTATTGCCGCATGGATTTATCGTGAATCACTTGGTAAATGTCATGAGAAAAAAAGAATGGCTCGCTCAGCCGTTTGCAATCACCTCAACTCAAATGTCAACGAATACACGCGTCTTGACGCATCAACGGAAAGGATTGGACGTATCTGGAACAAGTCTGTTGCAATTGCGACTGAAGGAAAATTCACGATGCACCCGGGGTCGGGGATCTTCGAAGTGGAGCAAAGTTACCATTCGAAGACGCGTTTTCAAACGGCCCGCGTGACACAGTCACGTTTCAAGATATTTTTATTGGGAAAGGATATTATAAGGCATGGCGTTTCATTGCGGAATAAATTGATCGAAGGCTCCGGTGAACTTTTCTATTCGAACGCGGTTGAACTTTAAATTATGGCCGCGTATACCTCCGGGAACGATAAAACAAAAAGTCGACATTCATTCTTGTTGGAGTTGAAAACGATTCCAGAATCCTTTCTTCCAACGCCCAGTCTTTTGCGGATGTTCTGGATCGAATCAACCATATATATCGTTCCTGAATTTTTTGCAATTAATCATTCGACGGAATGCCTCATTTTATAGACTAAAAATAACAAGTGACGTGTCACCTGCGACCTGTCACTGCCTGAGGCTCTCCGTGAACAAAAGCCAGCAAACGCAACGGACACTGAGAGAACGCAAAAAAAATAAAACGTCCGCGACTTACGCTACGAAGACAACAGGAGTGGAACGTCTTTGTGCATCTCGTCAGGACTAGGACGAAGTAAAGGACGAGCGGCAGGATAGTTTGACAAGTGAAAAAGAGCCGAGAGGAGAAACATTGAGACGCAAAACATTGGAAACCATGCGAAGGTATAGGAAAAGCATCTGGATCTCCTCCGTGACTTTGGGGTAGGAACGAGGGAGGTTTTCATGGGTAACGTCGACGTAGCGCAAACTGTGCTGTTGCTACCGTGAGACGAAGGGGTGAGTAGGTTGACGGTGGAAAAGCAAGGAACAGAGGGTGACCCGGGTAGGTGAGGGTGGAAGTAAAGAGGCAATATAGGAGAAAGCTTATTATTGGAGTTCGTTGCTATGGTAGAAGAGAACAAAATCCAGAGGCGAGGCAGTGATTGCTGTTTCCAATTGAACTCTCGTGCTCCGGAGTGTGCGGCGAGAGTACGCTCCACCTGAATGAACGAGCTAGCGGAAAATAATCAAGCTACGCCCGGAGCCACTATCCAGAAGCGTATTACAGCTATAGAATGCCACCATGGATATCTATACCCAGAGGTTGTACAACGAACTGTTCCCAGTAAACCCCCTTGATGCCCCTGAGAAGCTTTTCCTCATTTCAAACCGTACACCACATTGGTTTGTCAGCTATACCTGATCGGGAGAGCTAATTTCTTCGTTATTACTTCTTTCATCTACCACCAATATCCAAAGCTTAACATCAAGTATCATCAATTCGATTATTTCAATCTGAAAGCATGGCTAGGGTAAACCGACCATTGAATGGACGAATAAACGCACTTCAGGATTCAGATGGACTGTAAAATGAAAATATTATAAACACATTTTTTTTAATTGCTATAGCTAACAAAAGATATTATTCTAATAGTAGAAAAAAATATTCGAAATAATTGCAACAAATAGTATTGGGGGAATTGATACATAAGTGGCGAAATGACTAAATCGCCAGTGAGTGAACGATATTACCAGTCAATGGACACTCGGCCACCAATAAATGAACGTGTAATGTAAATGAACGCTGTAAAGGATAGAAACGTATTAATTATTTTTATCAACTGCTAGATTTGGAGATCACTGTGTTGCACAAAAATTATAATATTCGTATACATATGAGTATTATATTTGTTACTACGATTTCGTAGGAAATACACAAAGCTTTTTTATATCTTATCGTGACATTCTTATAAAACTACCAAAGTTTGTTTCGACAGAAATAAAGAAATTTAAATTTTGGCAGAATAAAAAAAACGAACGCAATGATTTTTTTACAACATTTTATGACATGTGCATTGTCAATACTTAACAACAATTAATTCTCTGGTGGAAACAAATGTTCAATTGTTTCGATCAACTACCCGGGGAGAATCATTCCAGAAGTGAGTACTGTCTACTAACCGGGCAAGGGTTAAGTCATGCCTAGATTATTCGACAGCGCGATAGATTAATCAGGGTACGTGTCACGACCTCGTCATCTTAAGCACATTCGACATCGAGCATGTGCGCTCTTCGAAGAGTACGTGGAAAGGTTGGCACGTTGAATCAATCCGTCTGTGGTCGTTTCTCCGGCACACGCGATGTATCCCGCTTTTACGAAGGGATAGGAAACAGCCTCGGCATATAAGTGGCTGGGCATAAGGAGGTAGTTGTCGAGTGATGGGGTATAGAGCCCGGGCTTTCCTGGGCCGTCGCGACGAGCCAGAAAGACACCGAGAGACGAAAAGGGGATGTTCAAAACGAGATGGAAGTCGCACCGAAGAGGGATGGAGGTAGGTGGGGTGAAGGGTTCGTATACGTCGAGAAGCGCAAGCGGGGTAGTACTCATCCGTTGCAGTGCTGCAACTAATGAGACATCGCTAAAGGGCACAGAGGATAGAGTTGGTAGTCGTCAGTGCCGGGGGTGAATCCGAGGGAAGGCGTAGGAAAGAGGGATAGGCACGCCGGTGGGCGCTACGGCGCGCAAGGCATACGAGGGCATAGCTCAGCTGCGTAGAAGTGAGGGCAGGCGATACACTTCACCTGAGACCCGTTGCAGACTGTGCGGGAGTTAGAGGACACCGTAGACGACGACGATGACGATGCCTACGACTGTATGACGACGACGACGTCGAGGTGGAAGAGCGCGGGGTACTGCGCTCAGGCACAATTAAAACTGACGCTCCTAATGGCAAGTCAAACGCCGACGGGCTCGAGAGATTCTTGACTTTCCAATGAAGCGATTGTTTCGTATTCGCTCGGTGTTCGCTCATCCCCATTCTCCTCGCTCTCTTACTCTTCGCCGTCGTATACTCTTCATCTACGACCTTCTCATCCTGAACCGACGTATTCTCATACCTCTTCCCCATCATGCTCATCCTTCAACTCCACCTCTATGAATACTATACACGACGTGTATGGTTCTATAATATCGCGGGCTAAGACGAGATAAAATCAAAAAGCGACGTGAAATGGAAAGCGGACTTTCCTGACTGCTCTACTATGACAACCGTGATCATCAATTTTTCTGCAACTCTCATGCTGATTGTAGAAAATTAGCTGTCAAACAGTTAAAGCTGTCACCTATCGGGGTGATTCGATCAATCGACTGATAAAACATTCCCAACGAATCTACATCTTCGTACAACTTCTAAGACCCAAAGGGGATGGTAACGAGCGATGCATTGGAAGCGCCAACAGTTCATTGAAATCCAAAGACGCCGTGCTTTCGCTTCGTCCTAATAGTACATGCCGGGTACTCGCGAATAGGTCTGATGTAGTGTCTGTCGTTGACAGACGCGTGAGAGAAGACGAGAACCCTCATCGGATCTTGCGGGCTACACGAGCATGGCTTCCGAATCTGTTCCCACTCGTTCAACTTCGAAGGACCTCGTTGTCGTTGGACGTCAGTGGGCGCCAACGTACCTCCGTATATTCGGCATTCTCGGATGCCACTTGAGTCCTTCCCTGAGTACCACCGCCACGTTTGCGTATGTATAAGCGACGCTCGAAACGTCCTTCAAGTTATCTGGATGAACTTGAATCATCGGTTCGGATATGATTCGTCGACATACACACACACACAGTGCTTTTATCGGCAAAACGTACTACAGCACCTATTTTCCCAAAGGTAGACAACTAGGCGTACGTGGATGAGAGCAGCAAGCGATGAACATTGTTTTGTGACTCACATATGAACAGAAATATGATCCAACGAAAGTCCAATGATGCCAGTTCGGCTCGGTGGAGTGGAGGCATCCAAATGACCAGCACAGACACTACTCTCAACGATGCGGCGAACAACGCGTATGACATGGACAAGAATTTACGACGTGTTGAAGGGGTCAAGAGTCTCCGGGACTCGCTAATAGTCGTTGGCAGTATCTCCGGTCACTCCTCGCCACAGTGACCATTATAGCCGGGCGATTACCCATTCTTTCAGAGTTAGCAGAAGCAGCCGGCATCCACATGGACTTTGAATGAGGGAACAAACCTAAAATAAAAGACTCCGTGAATGTATGTAAGCACGCGCCCATCTGCACATACGTCTTCCCGCGAAAAATGCCCGGTAATAGGAAAGGGGTGGGGGGAGGGAGAGGAGTGAGACGGAAAGGGCAATATGGAATATAAGTGGAGAGAGAGAGAGTGGTGGTCCAGTGGAGATGCCATCCTTTCACCGAGCCAGACACTCCACACTGTACAAACAAAGCGTGCTGAGCCTTAGTCGCCGGTAGGTTTACGGCTATTCCTTAATTGCAAGGGTATCGCTTTTGTACTTCCGTATAATAACCTCCTTCCTGGCGACCTCGACCATTAGCCCCGCTGCGAACGAAGGAATTGCCGTTGCCACTGATGGCAAGGCCTTCTTGCCCCCCGGACTTTGATACTCTACCTTCCTCAACTCTTCTCTTCGTACGTTCGTCATCGTGTACAACGAACCAGAATGTGCGCGACTGGTGGCTCTATGGCTGGATAACATCGGTAGAAACTTGCGGAAGTTGCTCCTGGATTAGGTCGGAAGTTACTTCTCCGGACAAACATCACGATTGTTTTCCGTGCTAAATTATTTCTTTTTGTTTTAGACTATTTCAGTCATTTTTTTTCCTCTCTGCAATGAACCAAAGTTTCTTCCTCCTCGTTCCCCATGCTCTCGCTCACTGCACCGTTTTTTTTTTCCAAGCCTCGACACCCAGCCAACTTGTCCCTACGTATATAAACCCAGCCGGTATACCCTTTCGTCGACTAATGAGGAGCAAATCTCAAGATAACTGCGCGAGCACGCGCCCCGTGGGCGTTCATCATACCTAAGCTGTATACACGAGGCGATGAGCGCAACGAAACGCTTGGAAAAGTGCAGTTATAATTGCCCGCGGTGATGAGGACCGGAGCAAACATTGCTTTTTATCCTGGATACTCTTACCTCTGGATGTGCCTTCCACCCCCCCTCCCCCCCTCTATCCCTCACTCAACATTTTTCTCCCCTATTTCGACGTTGATAACTTTTCCCAAACGATTTGTAAACTTCGCAGAAATTATAATTTCCAGCTTCCCGGAGCGCAACGTTTCCTCGGAGCAGCGAAGAACAGTCGCTCCATTATTCGCCGCTTTCTTCGGCAAATAGTCTTCAGCTCGTTTGATTTAAATTCCGCGGGAACGAGGATCCGGTTTGAGTCTGGATGAGTACCGCGCCCTTCACAACCCTTCACCAGTGTTCTCCATAGGCAAAGCGGGGGTGCCAAGGGTGCGGAAGATTGGATTTACGCAAACTCCGACTGTACGAGCATTCCAGACTCCTCCACATTCCCGCGGATATCAGTTCAAGTGTTGTTCTACTTAACAAGCTTTCGCCTATTGTGTTCGCAGGGGTGGCGACGAGGGCATCGGGTCTACATGCTTAAAAGGAAACCAAAAATGGGGACAAGTAGCCGCGAGCCCGAGCCGCCCGGAGGTTTTCGCGTGAAATGTAGGAGGGGTTGGTGGTTACTCGGCCCTACACAGCCTTACCAAAGGGATGGAAGGGTACGCGAATACATTTTTACCGCACGTATAGGTGTGAGAATCAGGGAAATCATCGTGACACCTTGGGGGCTCTCTCGTATCGCGTGCTTTTTTAACTCACGAGTCCCGTTTGTGAGCTTGTCGCGTCGTCGTGTGCAAGCGAACAATAACAAACAGTACTAATGAGGCTCTTCAATAAGAAGGAAAGAAAGCATCGCCACCGCACAACGGCACCCGCGGTAAGGGGTGTCCATGTCAACCGGCAATGTCCCTTCAAAGCTCCCACGACTCTCTCCCTTGGCGAGCACTTTGACTTCTCCGAGTACATCGTGTCATCGAAAAAAAAAAAATAGAAGGCAAGAAGAAAAAATAGCTTCTCTCGTACGACACGTTGAGATCCATACGCTCTCGCTGTTTTGCGAGACGCTGGAATTGCTTTTTCTCTTCATCTTTCTCCTTTTTTTTTGGCGCCGTCAAACGATGTTCGGTGCAACGAGCCGAGCGAAAATTCGAAAAACGCCGAGGGCGAAGATTCTCATAGCTAGGAAGGAAAAATTTGAGCAGTCGGAAAAAGAATCAAATAAACGAAACGGGGTCAAGAGTCCGTAAACGTTTGGACGAGCCGAGAGAGGCAACGGAATTTCTAGGCTGTCCTTCGAAAGTGAGGAAAGGGAAGGCAAAAAAAAAACGCTGAGCCATCGGTTCAAACGGCATTGCGAATGTGTACAAGCCTACTACCCCCTCTCCCTTTTATTCACTCCGTACTCGAATAAAAATGCAACTAATTGGTCTCCCTCTCTTCTCGTGAAAGACACTTTCGTGCGGACGGTTTTTTTTCGTCGCGAATGAGAACGAGCAAGCGAGAGGGTTGGATTTCGTACAAGGGAAAGAACGTGTTGGTGGAAAGAAAAGTCTGAGATAAAATCCGTGGACAGAGAAACAAAGATAGAGAGAGAGAGAGAGAGAGAGAGAGAGAGAGAGAGAGAGAGAGAGAGAGAGAGAGGACGAAGAAAGGACGCAAAGAAAGGCATATCTTCTAGTATCTAGAATTCTGGAGCATGTTGTATGCCGTTGGACGTCAAGTGTGTGTGCCCCCCCCCCTCCCTCTCACTGCGCCCCTCTTCCAACGAACTCGCCGGTAGGCTCGACGAGAGAATAGTTGGCTCCACTTCACAAGAGCTATACGAGGAGCTACGTACAGTCGTTCTTTTTTTAGAGATATGCAAACGAAAAATTAGAACATAGTGATGAGGTATAAAGTCAGTCGTGTAGTCGAGTCACTGCGATGACTTATTCTTGGACGCCCCGAGACACATCACCAGAAGGGAAAGAGAGCGAGAGAAAACGCGATCGATAATACACTTGATAAGATTATTTTTAATTCCATAATCCGATGTTCCAAGTCGACAATTCAAAAGTCGAATCAACCATTCCCAATTAACACTAGATTTACCAGACCAGGTACTGGTATAAGTGTCAATAACAAAAAATACATTTGTTACGAATATATATAAAGTAACATTAAGTTCATAAAATGTATTCTCTACTTATAGCTACAAAAGTCATAACATCATTTCGGAAAGCAAATTTACATGCAGTAGGAATTTTGAATTGAAATTGCACGACCAGTCAAAATGACTGGTCTGGTAAATCTAGTGTTAAGATCCCCTCACCGCATTTAATTTTCCAACCACACTGAGAGAAAGATCTATGGTAAAAGAGGAGATAGTAAAATTCCCTATAGTTTTTATTGACACCGCAATCATAATATAGTTAACACAACTATAAGCGAAAAGCATATCTAAACGTGCGATTTGAATGGCGTATTTGACTATCCATTATCGCCGAAATAATTATTAATTATTGTAAAATACTTGATCATATCGATATAGTTAATTCAGTGCTGTCACGAAATCGGCCCATAAACTGTAGGTTAAATTTTGTTCAGATCAAACTTATACTATTTTATTTGAGTTTGTACAATTAAATCGTTTGCAGTTGGAGCAAGAATGTTAGTATTTTTGAGAACTACGCGTTCCTTACAAAATGTTACATAGTATGTTTATTGTATTGTAAAAATAGGATATCGGTTCAACACGTTTTCCTTTCCGTTCACCTTTTATTCTTGTAGGACACACATTACTCTGCGAATAGCAGGTCGTATCATATAATATGGTACAAATCGCTATAAACATCGTCGCAAATCACAAGCAACATTTTTTATTAATCTATACGTATAAAAAAGTGACTGACTGACTGGTATATAGACAACGCACAGCCTAATCCGCTGAAAATAGAAAAATGAAGGTATAGAGAAACATGGTATAAATTCTTAAATAATAAAACGCATATTTTAGGGTTTTTTTTAAACAACCCCTAATTAGAGGTACAATGGAGTGTTAAAGTTTGTAGGGAAAAATCAAATTCCCTATTTTTATATCAATGAAATTCAGAAGATATATTCCTCAAAGGGGGTAGAGGTGCACTAAGAAAGGATTTTTTGAAAATCAATCCTTAAACAAGCGGTTCTTAACCTTTTCAGTCTTTTTACACCTATGACCTATCAGAGAAACTTATTTTATCCCCCCCCACCGCAAAATGTTATCGCAGAAAAAAATACATGCAAATGCAAATAGTTTTTATTAATTATAATAAATAGCACAAAAATATACCTTACCAGCCTCATTGCCCCCGCCGAATAGCTGTTTTACCCCGCGGGGGTAATTACACCTAGGTTCGGAACCCAGGCCTTGAACAGATGAAATGGAATGTCAAAGTTTCTATGGAAAATTGTATTCCGTGCGTGTATCAATTTGAAACTTGGTATGAATATTCTTCAAAATAAATAATAAAACGCATGATTAAGGATTTTTTTTAAAAGCAACCCCTAATAAGGGGTGCAACTGGTAATGTAGTTTCTATCGGCCGAATTCCACGCGGGCAGGGCTGCGAGCAAAAGCTAGTAAACATATATTTTAGTCCTGTTCACTATAAGGTTCTTGGGGGAGTTCATTTTTTAAAGTGTAAGGGAATATCCATTTTATGAAAAACTACTATATTATATAGAATTGAACAATTAATGCTTGTAAGATCGGTTTCTGCAGTTAACATATGTGCATAATTTATGCAGCTGCTAAAATATAAAAAAACAAACAATATTGTCCCCTCAGGAAAATCCCGAGCAGAAATTTGTTCAGGGTGAAATCCGGACCGGATCAGGCTGCCACAATAGCAAATCCGGGCCGGATCAGGCAAATTTAGTCCGACCCTGATCAGGGATGTAACGCTTTTGCAAATTCAGGTCCGGATCAGGCTCTGATCAGGCGCTTTATCAGGCCCGGATCAGGCACCTTACCAGGCTCGGATTAGGCACTATATCTGGCTTGGATCAAGTAACTTATCTGGCCCGGATCAGGTGCCTCATCCAGCCTGAGACATGCGTGTCATCTGGCTCAATCATTTGAATAATTTTTTGTTTAAAAATAGATCAACATTTATTAAATTATTATCGCAGTTACACGTTATCAAGTTTACTAACGTTATTAAAAATATGAAACATATGAAAACATTTTTTTAAAGTTTATGTTTTTATTTTACTTCACTTGATCGTTTAGTTTTTGTTCCGGTTTTGGCGATGACCGTCCCAATCTTTCCGGCCCAATCTGTCCGGCGCAAATCATGCGTGCCTGATCAGGGCGCCTTATTGATACCTGATAAGGCTTCTATCCGGCGCAAATCAGGCGTGCCTGATCAGGGGCGCCTTATTGATCCCTGCTCAGGCCCCTGTCTGGCGCAAATCAGGCGTGCCTGATCAGGGCGCCTTATTGATCCCTGCTCAGGCCCCTGTCTGGCTCAAATCAGGCGTATCTGATCAGGGCGCCTTATTGATCCCTGATCCGGCCCTGATGGATCCTCAGGCAGCCTGATTAGATTTCTGCTCGGGATATAAAATATGGTTGAAGAATTCTCGAAATGCAAACCCAACAATTCTCATCACCTCGTCGTACTTCTGCCCCAAAAATGTTATCCCTTTGCCCCAGTTTGAATCGCAATCATTGATCGTCCGATCGATCTACCCTCATATCTGACTAAAGACTCTATCGAAACCAAAAAAAAATTAAAACTGCGAAACTTCACGCGAGATGAAATAAGCCTCGACCCGAGCTCAAAGTTTCGAAGATGCGTTTATCCGTGGAGAGACCTGGTAGCCCTTCCCGATAAGTTAAAGATGCGTGATGAGAGATCTCCGATGACGGGGTGGTAATCCGCGTTCCCCCGTACCGCCCCCGAGCCGCTATCGCAACACTTTCGACACGATTTAGCCTTTCTCGTGAGCGTCGGGATAAGCGCGTAGAAGAGAGTAAAGCTCGTATTATAGATCGTTCAATGCGCGGATAGACTTAACGATACACAAAAGCCGTTCTATGTTAGGGGCACAGGGAAAAGGGCGGGGGGGGGGGAGCGGGTAAGGTGATGAGGGCTCGGTTGGTCTTGTGTATCGGGTAAACCGGGGGACACGGGAGGGAGTTAATAGGACCTCATTGTTACGAGAAGGAAATTCGATAATCGCTCGGCACACACAGCGAACGAGCTTGTTCTCGCGAACGTTCAACGTGTTGTATGCAATATACATATATATATATATGTTTCTCCGATGCTTCTTGCTGCTTTGCCTCTTAGTTGTATATACGTCAAGGAAGAAACGAAAGAGAGAGAGAGAGAGAGAGAGAGAGAGAGAGAGAGAGAGAGAGAGATAGAGGGAGTGAGAGAGTAAGAACGTGGGGGCGGGGGTGAAGGGTAGCAAGAGGGTGTAAAGAGCGAGAACCTTGGAGAACTTTGACTAAACGCCTGCACGCTTCCTTAACCTCCCATTAATCAATATTACATAGCCGAAAATGCGTTCCTTTGTTTATCGACTCGCGCTCCTAATAGGTTTTCCAGAAGGGCGCGAGGAGCAAGGCAAAATGCTTAAACGTATAGCGGCACCTCGTCGATGACGCGAGACTCAGCGCACCCTGCAAAAAGGAGATCGACGCCCGGAGCATTCGCGTAAGCGCCATCGTACTCTTATACGTGCAGAAAAGCTCTCTCCTTCTCATTCTCCTATCCTCACAGCTTTTACCTCTATCGAATCTCTGCTGACGTCTTCGAAAATTTGAAATTGCTGCGCCCGACCCTCGCTCCTGCGGCTCTCTGATTCACGACGACGCCGAACAATTTTCTTGTCCTCGAGCTTCCGATAAGCTCCGTACTCCAGGAGACCTGCGAATTAAAATTTTTCTCACATTTTTTTACCATGCCGATGCATATGACTGCGATAGAAAAATAATTTTAAACAAGCCACAAGCTTTCGAGTTATATTTACGAGAAAATAATTTTTTTTCGATTCACATTGGCCGAAACTCGACCAAGCGAACTTCCTGACTCTGTTTCAGAAACCGATTTCTTCTTGTTTCGGATTCGAAGATTCCGAAATTCGAAAGTTATTGAGTTTAATTGAATTATGAAGTCGATAGTTAGAATAAAATTCATCGGGCAGTGCAATTATAGCACAATTAAATTGACTAGCGTAAAATTCGTCAGTGTCAGTCATAGTAGACGTGCCGCATAATTTCTTAACGGGTTACACCTAGCTCGTGGCCGGAAAAAATATGATTTTTTTTTGGGAAAACGTGCAGGTTTTCAATTTTTTTTTACATCAAAGCGGACGTTCTTAAATATCTTTTACAATTTTCGTATTGATAAATATTGATAAATGTGACCACTACTACGCGATGATCACTGCTGCACGGAAAGAAATCTTCTGAAATAAAAAAAATCAAACGCATTTAGTTTTTGCATGAAATTGTCCAGTGCTTTAACGAAGGATTGAATAAAATATCGATTTTTGAAAGAATGGCCGCAGTCCAAAGTGCCGATTTTCGGTGAAAAAGGACGCTCTATTTTTCATGATAAAAAAAAACTAGGCATCGAAAAAAAATTCTTCGTTCCAACACAGCTTTCTGATGTGTAAAAGAAGTTCGCAAAATATGAAAAGGATCGGTACAGTGATTTTTTTAGATATAGTGATCGCCGATCTTGCGAAAATTTATTTTGAGAAAAAGACGATTAAAGTTCACCGATTTTCGGTTTGCCGGTACGCGAAACGTACCAATAAACGCACATAATTCTTAATTTTGTGCGGATCGATTTGAAATTTACAAGGAACATTTTTGAAATGTTATATTTTGAGAATCCGTCGAAAACCAAAATTCAACGGATTCTCTTAATAAATTCCCTTAATACTTCTGTTCATTGAATAGGCAATAAAACACACACATATATATTTATATATATATATATATACGTGTGTGTGTAATATACAAAATAAATAAATAAAAAATGAATGGAAAAATAATGGAAAGTCA
Organism: Ophion ventricosus; assembly: GCA_963932345.1. Classification (NCBI taxonomy): domain Eukaryota; kingdom Metazoa; phylum Arthropoda; class Insecta; order Hymenoptera; family Ichneumonidae; genus Ophion; species Ophion ventricosus. The sequence continues at coordinate 21,763,363 of OZ010716.1, read as the reverse complement.
AGTCAACAATCATGAATTATTATATAATAATAATAATGAATAATAAATAAAATTTTATTTCAACCAATTTATCAAAATAAGTAAAAAAAAAATAACCATTGACATAATCATTTTCGATAAAACAGTGCATTTTTCCGATCCTCCCGCAATTCGGTACATCACGATTCGCATTATACGTGAGATTTGCTCTCGCGCACGCGATACCCGGAGAAGAGAATGGCGCAGCCGCACCCCACAAAGAAATTTCATACTTCGCGATAATTATCTTTCGTTCGCGGGGATATAGCACTCTGCGGTTATTCAGAGTTTTCGCAATGCAAAAAAAGTCCCTCTCTCTCACTCTCTTCTCTCTCTCTCTCTCTCTCTCTCTCTCTCTCTCTCTCTCTCTCTCTCTCTTTCTCTCTCCCTCGCTCACTCTGGCACTGTTTCACCGCTCCCGAAATTACAGCTATAGATTAACGAACATAGTGGTGTGTTGCATAGGCGCGAGATCAGCAACTAAAGCCACCCGCATGCTCGTCATCTCTTGCGCGAATCGCGAGCGCCAGTGAGCAATTCGCGGCTTTTCGCGGTGCCGATGCGCTGATGAGAGGTTGAAATGAGCGAGATGGAAAAGGGGAGCAGTGTACACATAGAAAGCGCCGGAGTTCTACTGCTGGTATACAACTAACGAAAACGCCAAACGCAAATGAAATATTGCTAAATTCAGGCCAATTACCGGATAAACGTACCAATTTAGTATTTAATTATGCCAAAGAGTGGGGACACGGATGGCAAGGGGAGGAGGGTGGCGGTCGGGGGTGTGGAAAAGCACACGGGAGTGCGGGAATAAGCGTGGGGGAGTATGAAGCAAAACGACGATGGCGCGTTAATGACGGTAATGCAAAAGCGAGTCGCTGCCGATGATAAAATGCTGACAATCTCGAGCGAGAAAATGATGTCGTGCATGTACGTCGTACGACGGTCCCCAACAGACCAAACCAAACCCATACTCAACATCATGTAAGACCCAATATCTTTGATGACACCTTTGGCTAAATCTAAGCATTTTTTTAAGCAAAGGTCCTTTTGAGTACCTTAAAACAGCCAGTTACGGTAGCCAACGTTGCATAGATTTAAGGGATTTAAAATATAAGCAAGGTTCGCTTCTACTTTAGAGTGAGATGAGAAAGAATGCACGTACGAAAGTGTGGCGCGCATCGCAGCGGTTTCCTATCTCAGGCTCATTGTGCAACGAAATGTGGTTCGTCTCGTTTTCGCATGCTGCGCGAGCTACACGACAAAGAACGTTGATTCGTCTATTAACAAAATCGTCACCAAGTTTTGCCACGTGAAAATTGGTACGGAATCGAGAGGAAAAAATAAACAAATTATTTCGCTTACAAAATTTCCGGCATGTGTGCAAGTTGGTTTTTTTCAAATTGGCTTCCTTGGGGAGGGGACGCTTTTTGAGGGACACAAAACAATCAGGAAGTAATTTACAAGTTTCTAAGTTGTGCAACTTTGTTCGATGGAACATCACTATGACAGATATAAAGATTAAATTTAGACGAAATTTATCCAAGCATATTACATTTTACGGAAGTTGTAGCTTGAGGTTTTCGGAAAAATCCGAATCCCTTGAAACCAAATCTTTTCAACGATTCTTGCAAATTTATTCTAAAAATGCATTGTACAATATTCTATTTCGACACGAAAATCCAACCCAATATACAAAAAACATAAAAGCTTTTTTTTCAAATATATTTGATGAATATAAAATAATATACATATATTAATGGACTAATTTAATTTAATGACAATTGGTAGAATATATAGAAATATATATTTATTTTTACGAGAAACATAATTTATGTTTACGTAAAAACATAAACGTAAGTTACGAAAAAAAATTTCATAACAATTAAAACTACCTTAAAATCAACAGCACTCCACAAATCGTCGGGAAAATTTATTCATAGCATAAATTCATATTTATGTATATTATTTTATATGTAGCAAGTATATAAAAAAACTTTAATGTTTTTTTTGTATGTTTGGTTCAATTTTTGTATCAAATCGAAATATCGTACAAGGTATTTTTTTAAAACATTTTGCGAAAATTTGTAAAAATATTTGGATCCAAGGGGTTCGGATATTTTCGAAAATGCTTGGATAAATTTCATTCACATTTAACGTTTTTATCTATAATAGCGATGCTTAGAAATGCGTGATATCTCGTTACTAAAATACAGTTCAAACGCAAAAAGTTGCACGAATCAAAAACAAAATTAAAACTACTTCAAAATTTAAAGCACTCAACCAATTGTCACTAAATTTATTTAGAACTTTAGCCCCACAATTTACTATTGCTGCACAAAAATTCAACCAGATATCTCAAAAACTGTAGAAGTTTTTACCTGCACAAAAAAAATCCACTACACACACGCACACATACAGTTTTTTTCCACATGTCACGCGGCTTGTCGAAATTTTTTTTACACATTTCCATTAAAATACTTAAAAAAAAATCCCCGCAAACAAAACTCCCTCTATGGGGAAGCAGAAAAAAAACGAAGACAAAAAAATGGAGTTTGTGTTTATTTTATGGAGATGACGGCAGAGCGGGAAATCAGACGGAACGGAGAACGGTCCGGGATGACGCGGAGACCATCTGGGAGACCGCAGAGAGAGAGAGAGAGAGAGAGAGAGAGGGAGAGAACGAGTGAGGCCGAGAAAGAGGCTGCGGTGGAAGAAAAATGATTTAAAAAAGGAGCTTTCATCAGGACACAACTGAAAGAGCCGAAAACCTAAGATGTGTGTGTTCAACTCACACCGCCCGAGATATGAACGTAACAACGCGCTTCTCCGTAAGACGTCGACGACAGGATAAGAAGACGGGCGAGGATACAATTCTTTTCTAGGTGACATTTTCGCTCGAGCTTTTGCCCACGCTGGGAAATTAGCATCGATAAATTTTCACGTTCTCGTGGCAAAGAAGAAGAAGAAATGGCGAGAGGAGCAGGGAGAGAGAGCGAAACAGACAGACAGAGAGGGAATCCCTCTTAACGGACGTGTTAACACGCTCTCCGTCTCAGTCTCGCTCCTTTGCCAACCCCATCTTTGCCATTTTCTCGCAGGACTTTATATGTACAGGGTGTAATCGTGTACGTGTATAGGTGGAGTACGACCGAAATGACACGATGATGCATAGGGGACTGTTTCGAGAATTATTTATTATTTATTGCACGCCGCTAACGGCCAACGTATACAGCTCAAGAGATCTCGTGCGTTTTCCAAAAGAGCCTTGCTCTTACCCGAGACTGATGGGAAAATCTCTCACAAGGGGGGGGGGGCGAGAGAACTAGGAAGAAAAATAATTTAATATTGGCGCGAAATGGGATTTAGGAGAGGATTCGTGAATTTATACGATCTGCATCACGTTTGCGAATAAAAAAAGGAAAGAATTAAAAATATTATAAATGTAAACAATCTAAGGTGTTTTTTTTTTAGTCTTCAGTGTATACGGAACGTTTGCGAACTCTGTCATCCAGTCCATCCCCAATGACGATGTCTCGACAGATGCAATAGGACAATTACAGTTCGCCAGACGCGAAAGAACGAATGCTCTCCCCCGCGACGACGGTGGTCGCGGGTGGAGCGGGCTGGGGGAAGCGCGCCGAGGTGGAGGGAACACGATGAAAATGGTCATTACGAGTTGGAGAGAGAACTGCATGACAATTATCACAGCGTTCACGATTGCAATTTGCCACCGTCTGGAAACGGTCTGGGATTACTCAACGGATCGTCTTGTAACTTTTAACTACCAGTTTGCGCGAACACTCTCCACACTGTGGAACAGCCACTGCCGATGGTTATTCACCCACTATTACCGTGCGTTTTATTCTTGCTCCTCGCTTTTCATCGCTTCGTCGTACAATCTCTGTGTCCTGTGGCCCTCCGCGACCAGGCGCCCAAAAAATCCAACATTTCGTGGCGATCCTTCGATTCGAATACAATACCACTAGGGAAAATTATTTGGTTGAGTCCAATAGAGTTTCCCGACTAGAAATTTTGCTACGGGACTGACTAGGGCCTGATCCGGCATCCGTATCCCGTGCTACGGCACTGAACAGGCGGCCGAATCAGGGCTTTATCAGGCGTGTAACGCTTTCTGGCATCCGACCCGGATCCGGCTGCCGATTACGGCCCTGATCCGGCCCTGATCCGGCTCTCGTGCCTGAAATGAAAAATAAAAAAAGCAACAAATGATTAATAAAAATATTCTGGTAGTATTTTTCGTTTCCATATGCTTTACTTATATTGCTGCATATATGATAATTTGATTAAAACGTGTTCCGCCTCATTAAAGTTTTTGTCTAGCCTCGGTTTCGAACCTACGTCTTCTAATTCTAGAGCTGAACGCGCTACCTACTTAGCCATCCTAACACTTGTAGGAAGTCCCTTTTTTTCGTTGCTTATATTATCATCATTTAAAAAAATGTCAATATTTTTTTATGGCGTTGAAGTTAGCATCGGAGTTAGCAATACAACAAAAATTAATACTTTTTGACCGCTGAATTTCTTTTTGCCTGATTAGGCACTAAAAATAATCCACACGTTTTTACGCATTCTTATTAGAGTTTTACGACTTCGATTTACAAAAAAAAGGCTTTTGATGATGATCAAAATAAACGAATGAAAAATGAAATAAAAAACCGTTGCATTCCACCGATGCAAAATTCAACGTTATTTTGATTCTTTTTTTAAAGAATTTTTTTTAAAGACCTAAAAAAAGGGGAATTTGGTATTTATGAATGTACAATAATTCCGATAACAATAATAAACTCACTTATATTTTTATTTTTATATTATTTAGAAATTACTCAGTCTTCACATCTTTGGTTATTCGACAAATAACAGTTTAAATTAAAAGTTTTCGATTAATAATAGTTTAAATAATACGTTGATCAAAACTATCGCCTTGATCTTTAGGTTACTCCTTCACATTCTTCGCCCCCGCTTGACGTGCACCGTCCCAATCTTTTGCCGCATTGATAATTTTGCCTAGCGATTTTTCGATGTCCTAACGCCGTAACAAGCCGTCCATGGATGCTGTGTTACGGCACCGCACAGGCTACCTTACTACGGCCTGATCAGGGCACCTTTTTACGCTCGTACTACAGTTCCATTGATCCGGTGGACATCCGGCCCTGATCAGGCGTGCCATACTACGGCATTCCGGACTGTAGCCTGATCGGGGCCTGATCAGTCTTCAGGCTGCCGGATCAAAATTTCTAGTCGGGTTTATTCGACTTTCGTCTTACTAGAGTTTTCTTTGATAGTCAATGAAATTAAAATAATTATAAATTATTTTGAATTATGAGATTCAAATTATTATTAATTATTTTGAATTATAAAATTTTTTAATTCTTTATTATATGAAACAATATAATCAAATAAAAAGAATGTCTTATTACTATGAATGATGAAATCCTATATTCAGCAAAATCCAGTACAATTATATTTTTTACCATTATCAATTTTATTTCAAAGTTCTGAGCGGTTTCATATTTTTACTCGAATGTGCGATGTTCAATTGCAGTAAATTAAATTGTACTGGAACAAAAATACAGACTCAAGGAATTCACGTCAAAAGTGAGGCATGTAAATAATTCGAACGATCAATGACTCTCAGTGTAGTTGGATCGGCCTAAAACTATTCTATTCTCCATTTTTATTCGAAATTCCCAGCGTAGCCATATTTTTATTTAAATCTGCAAAACCGATTGTACTTGAATTGCAAAAGTTGTAAAATTATCAAAATAATTGAACTTCCGTTGATAAGCATAGTTTGTTAACTCAGTAAAGATTGTAAAAATATCTATAATTTTCCTCCCCATCTTCAGAACATTTTCATATCATTAAACGAATCGCTACATCGTGCTTTCCTTCCCCTATCAGAAGTGAAACGAGAATAAGAATTGTGAATCGGTGTCTACGAATTTGTTGGCAATAATTTAGTTTATTTATGACGCACTATACCCAAAGATTTGGTGCGCCGGCCGGGGGCGCCATGAATAGCGAAGAGACGTGAATATGTAATGCATTTTGCTGATTGAAATTTTTGCAGGATTATTTTCGTAGTCAAGAGCGTGTATACGATAGAGAGAGAACGAGAGCGAGAGAGAGAGAGAGAGACGTGGAAGGACAGCCAGGGTTGATGTAGAATCCCCATTCTTCCTCGGGCTCCCTCTAATTCTTTTCTTTGCTTATGCATCTCCTTTCCTTCCTTCAAGCACTCGCCAACGCACTACACTTTACACGTACTAGAGAGTGAGAGAGAGAGAGAGAGAAAGCATTGTCTTTCTACTCGCACTTTAGCCTCCCTCTCCCCGCACTCTTCCCCTTTCGAAAGCATGGATATTCTTTGTCGTTAACGTTGATTAATCTACTATTTTCCACGATAACGTCCCCCGCCCCCTCCACCCGCGACACTCTTCCCCGTCTCCTATCACACCAGTGATCCGTTTCACTTGTTATGATTATGAAAATTAGTTTTAGCCAACGACAGTGGGAAAGTGAATATTCGAAAATTGAACCTACTAGTTCAAAACTCAATCTGATAGCCCTGAAATTACTAAAAATTCAGTTTTATTCGAGACGAAAAAATGGTAGTACTGAAATGTATTTTGACTCCTCGATAATTCATTAGATAGAAATTTAAAAAATGCATACAGCATCAATAATAATAACAAATTCAATATTACCGGACGCATTTTTTTTTCTTCGTCCCCACCTCACAGTTTGTTATTCATATTTATTGACCAGGTAACAATCGCAACACGATCTAATACCGATTATTATTTGATATATAGAAAAAAAATCTATGCAAATAAAAAATGGCGAATGAAAATTCAATGTTTCCAGGTAAACAATTTTATTTTTATTTTTCATTCTCAGCAAAGATAATCCTTCCCCATTTGTTCTCCAGCTATTAGGACACGATCCAACCTTTTTGTGGTAATCGCATCGATGAAATTTCATCGCATCGAGCGCACCGAGCAATCCAAATCTCTCATTGCACGGACGGACAGGGGGGGGGGGGCAAGGCGCAGAGTGAAAGGATTACTCGACAAAGTGGAGAGAGAGACAGACTGTGGGAAGTTCGTTGAACGTAAATGTGTATACCTTCTGCTTCGACGATACGTAGATACGCGAGAGAGGGGGGCGGGGGTGGTAGCAAGGGGGGAGGATTTCCCGCTGTACAACTGTTGCCGGTGGTCCATCCGCGCAATAAACTACAATCACAAATTACGGAGTCAAATAGTTTCGGCGTTTCGCGCGGAATGTCGCAATTTCAGCTCATGAGGGAGAGAGGTCGCTTCGGTCGGTACCACACCGGTTTGTGTTGGATTATGGCGCGGACGTATACACGCTCCATATACATCTATATATAGAGGGGCAGAGAGGAAGAGACGCAGGACGAAGATAGAAGTCTCCAGCAGCGATAGTGAACCAGGAGGAATCAGAGAAACGCGTGGGTGGATAGAGAATGGAACAGAGAGAATTCGCTATGGTGTATACGGAGAGAACGAAAGGGAGCAATGGAAATAACATACGTAGTGGTAAGAAAGGGCGTCCGCATGGGACATTCCTCGCTAAATCGAACTGAACTTCATTCTCATCTTTTCCCGATCCTAATTCTTTTTCATCCTTCCGTTCTAAAAGTGAGCCAACAAAGTCTGAAAAAAATGGACATTCCCTGCACGAATTTGAGAAGAAGGAGCAACGGATCGTGACAGTTGAATGATGAACGATTGATGAACATCGATCATTCCCGCATTTTCTGAGATCGTTGATCTGTCTAGTCCCATTGTGCTTATTGATCAACGTATCAATTGGAAAAGATGATTCGAAAGATCGTAAAAGTTGGACGAGGGGTGAAATTGGCATGAAACACTCCGTACACATGGTACGAAACATCTTCCAGCCAGCGGAGAGAAGATGGAGGTCGCGGAATGAGAAATTCTGGAAGATGCAAGAGCCGCCCCGGTTTTAAGGCAAAATAAGGGAGGGAAATGTAGCAAGAGGGAGAGAGAGAGAGAGAGAGAGAGAGGGGAGGGAGAAGAACGTAGGGTTCTAATGAACTTACAATAATTGCCAGCCATTGATCTATGGGCGAAAGCGTAGTATGGGTGGTGGGTTACTCCGTTGGTTGGTACACCATTACCAGAGGCATCGCCTAGCACCCTTCCGCACTTACACCGCCGTTCTCTCGTCGCGAGACACCGGATGTGTGTGAGAGAGAGAGAGAGAACCACCACATAGGAGAAGGAGACTCGACCTCAGCTCCATGGTCTAATGTTCCGGGTGAACGCCACGCTGGAGGATACATTGCAACCGGCATTAAAGTAATTCTTCCGGCGGCCATACTTCCTCGAAAAAGGGTAACCCTCTCCTCAACACCATCCCTCGTGCAATACCGCCACCGTGATTGTTTATGGTTTTGGTACACATACCTGCACAAATGGCCACATCGGTACCGGCAATTTTCCCACATCATCACTTTTCAAATGGAATAGCTGAGAATGATCAATGAACTCGTTTCAGTTTATTCGGGTCATTAAGGGAGGGAATACATGATGAAGACGCTAAAAAAACCAATTTCTATCTTTTTTTTAATGAAACAAAACATTTTATATTTATAAAACTTTTGCTACATTTATTACATAAGTTGAGTGTTTGAATAAATTCTTCCATTAAATGATATTGCCAAATGGCGACGTTGTGACGTGGTCTTCCAGGGTAACCTTGATGGCAGTTGTCCGTTTGTGGGAAATCCAACGACTTCAATATTGATCTGACAAATATGAGGCGAACATTTTTGGTATTTTAACATCCAAATGATCAACTTGTACCTAAGAAACATTTAAAAAGTTGAAATTTGAAAAAATGGGTCACTTCGGAAAATCAATGGAAATTTTACACAAAATTTTCATTCTTTTTTGTGATAAAAAAGTACTTTTAAAAAGTGATTTTCATAAACAAGTAGGTATAAGTTTAAGGTAATACTGTTATTGAGTTATGGGTACAATTTTAGCATGATCGATCAATTTGTTTTTAAATTATGTCTCCCATAAGGTTGAAATGTGTTTAAAGTTTCGAATTATGAAAACTCAATGATTTCAGGGACTTACCGTTTAATTACTCACTTTATCACCGTATTCTTGAGATGTTTAACTAACATCTTACGTAAAAAAAAAATCTTTTTTTTTAACTACTACATGATTATCCCTCCAAGATCCGCCACAGAGTCATTCGCTGTCGGTCAACATTCCGAAAGAGTTCAACTTCTTGAGGGCCACTCTCTGAATGAGTCAATTTTTGGAATGAAATGCCTAAAAATAATGATTTCGTTTGAGCCATTAAGCTCATCCGTTCCACGGAATCATTGGTTGATCCACGTGCCGAAAAAAAGTCAAAGAAAAGACTTTTTAACGACCAGTCCCTGAATATAAGCTCGAAGCAAAAATTCAACAAACGGTAAACAAGCAATCCGATTCAAGTATTCCCTTCTTAATGTTCACGCCGATCTAAAGATTATCCTTCCCCGCGAACATTTGCAAGATCTTTCGCGAGCTAGTCGCACAGTCGCCAACATCGACGTACCACCACCAAAAGGGTCTTAACAGATAAGGAACGCGAGGATAGCCATTAATTCGCGACCGGGAGAATATTGAGCTTGGGTCCCGGTGATTCCCTCAGTCCCTCCATCTTTCTCTCTCTCTCTCTCTCTCTCTCTCTCTCTCTCTAGCTCTTTCGTCGCCGTTAAGTTTAACCGCCCCAGTGGCAATTCGCACTATCGCAAAAACAATTAATGTGCGTTAAAAGAAATCCTTGATTTACAGTTCGGCGAGACGGGGGGTGGCTGCTTCGGGTGGTTTCGCCCCGAGATAACAGCCTCCGTATTCGTATACACTCGCACACGTACACGCGGATGGATACGCGTTCGCTTTGGAAAATCAACCCCATTTCTTAGGGTAGTTTCGGCCCGAATTAACAACGACCGTGGACCGCGTAGAGGAGCAACAGTTCGTAAATTGCATGGCTGCATTTAAACACCTCGTCAACGGGTAACGTCAGACTGTATTGCGATACACCCCAATTTCCACCACTTTTCGTACATTTCCCAAATGGCCTGTTGTTGACCGGTTGCCGATCCACACAATTCTCATCCGAATTTTGCATCGTCGTATATATTAGATGTACAAATAAATACTCGGCCTTTTTTCATGAAAATAATGATTTGTTTACTTAAAATCAAAGTACATTTTAATCGGGAAAGTAATTTTCGTTTGCTTCCAGACATTTAGTCTACTAGGTTGGTAGACTATTTTTGGGTCTGCTGGAAGAGAATTTTTTTTCTCGAACTTATTTGTACACTTAATAACTAGCGAATCGAGAAACTCAAATATTTATCAAAAAATATGAAACACGCGCAAAGTTCGAAAGAAAATTCGGACCTTCGCGAAGACTCCGAGAAGTGTTCAATGATGGAACTGGCGGCTTGGAAGAAAAACGGCAACACGGCGAAAAATAATGGCAACAAACGAGTTTGTATACCGCGCATTACGTCTCCTAGCCGCGCGCATGAAAACTCGGCTCTATAGCCATTAACGGGTAATTAGAAACAGATGCCTCGAGTGAGAGCGAATCTTTTAACACGAAGCATAAGCTTAATTTATAAAGTGCGATTATTTAAGCGCGGAAGCACGAAGGAGACAGTCGGACCCCCGGTGTAGACCTTCGTTCGCGGGCACGCTTTTCCTCGCGAGTAATATAAATATGTATATATATATATATATATATATATATATATATAAATGTATACGCGCACCGGTGCACCTTCGAGACAAAAGTTTCGATTATTTATTATGCGAGACGCTGGATGAATGTGGAACTTTGCGTCGTGGCCCCTCTGCTTTACGACTTGCCCGAATCTGCTTAACAATCTTACTCCAAAATACTCACAGAATAAACCTTTTCCAGTAAGCTACATTTCTGATAGCAAACAGAAAAACAATATATACATTCAAATTATTTCACGTCAACGATTATAGCTTTCTGTGTCTCGCATTAATTATCCAACAATTATTCCACAATTCCTAGTTTTTTTTTTTCGATTCCTCATACCGCAGATGGACGCGCTCGAATTGCCGAGTGCTGGAGAAACCTCGTGAGTCTTAAAAGCGAACTGACGATTTTTTTGTTTTTTTTTTTCATCATCGCTGCGCTTTGGGGGGGGAGACGATGGAAATTATCATTTTAACATTATAAATCATGAGTCACGTAGTGTGCAGTGAAACACCATTCACCCGCGCGGGAAAGATACCGGTCGGTCGTAAAACGCGAGAACGCCCCATCAAAAATTCATCGTAAATTGTACAGATAAATTTCCCAATCATAATAATATAAAAAGGCTGACGTAAATAAGAAATACATATATACGTTAAGTTTTAAAAAACACGACTGTGGAAAAGTGCGGCTGTGTTTTGTCGGAGCACGTACACGTATGAAACAAAAAAATATATATATACACACACACACCATAGATCGAGAACGAAATAAAGTAGCGTTTAGAGCGGAAACGAGTGGTGATCATGCAACGATAGATATCAGAATCTCTGATCTTGTCATGAAGATTGTGGAGAATATTTTCCGTATACGCACACTCGTATATTATTTTACATTTAATTATTTATTCAACGAGGGATCGTACGAAGGGGCGCGAGCCCATTTATAACTATCAAACAGCATTTTTCACGAAAAGAAAATGAAGAAAAAAAAAAAAGAAAACGCTACGGACGTACCGAATCCAAAACCGTATGCAAAGAGTCACGGTAGACCGATCGAAGAATTGTAGTGAAGCTAATTTGGCCCGTTGAGAAAGAAGAGCCCGTTCCCGAGGATTTCGTTGAGTGAAAAACGAAGGGAGAGAAAGAGAGAAAGGGCGCGAGAGGACAGAGGTAGATCGTTGAGTGGAGGGTATATCCAAGAGTGGCAAAAAAAAAAGTCATCGGAGATGCTAGACGCGCGCGGTGGTCGCGAACAGCGCGGCGAAGAGTGACGTGGCGCATCGGTATAGAGGACACACGACGCGCCGGGGCTGCCCAGCTGAGGGTCAGGGAGGGCCGCAGACTCGGCCGCACCCTTATCGCGTGGGTCGCCGGATGTGACAGTCGCTCTCTTTAATTACTCACACGTATATAACGCACGCACACATAAATCTACATATATATATGTATAAATTCTTAGGACCGTCCTCGAAACAGCCAGATTCGCTGATAGCCAACATTGCGCCGATATAACGGCCTCGAAATGTCCTTTTCCCATATACGTATGTATGCACATTAAATACGTGAACGTACAAGCACGAGTCTGCTCAAAGCACAAGAAAGCGGCCAAGTTGAACGTGCGTACACGACATCGCGAGACGCGTTGAAGAGCGTCCGAATGTAATCCACGCACGCGGAGTGTGCGAGCATGTGTTTGTGTGCGAGTGCGGAGCTCGGCCATATGCTCAGGCATAAAATACATGAGCGAGAGGGGCCATATAAATTTATCTTGGGGCAGTATATTATGTTTTGCGCGATTTCGCCCTCCCACGGGGCACCGCAATCACGTGGACCCACAGGACGTCCCGAGTTTGCGGATACTCGGACGCGATCATGTGCCTGCCGTTCTATATGCATGAAAGAATATTTATCGTTGGAAAATTCGCGACGCGGAGTATCGACAGCGATTATTGGCTACCCGTGTTTATGTGTGTAAACGATCGCCTGAATAGTGACGTCTTGAAGGAATATCTTGATACCTTGTATAGCTATCTGGATAATCCCATGCATGTTCTACGATCTTTTTTGGTTCTCGAGAGTAAAACATTTTTTAAATTTTTGTTGTGTAGGTACTTTCATCGCGATTATTTTTTTCTTTATTTGCGTTATCGTTGTGAACTGCACTGTTGAGCAATAAATTAGCAACGGAACACTAACCAGGGTCCCTAGTCCTATAATAGGGATAAATCCCTGTAATAGGGATTTGATAGGGACGTCGCACGTAGGAAGTCCAAATTGAAATCCAAGTAGATTCCGCGCTATCACCCGATTGGCGTCGTTTGTCGATTTTTTTATTGAAATTCTCAACTGAAATTTTTTGGATCTCCAAAAAAAATGTACTTTCTTGATCCCGTGCACAAGTCCTAAGATGCACCCACATCTCTATAGGGATTTGTTAGGCACACCGCACATAGGGAATCCTCATTGGGATCCAATTGGATTCTGCACTGTTACCCGATGAACGCCATTTGAGAATTCTTATCATGTTCGAATCAGAAATATGTGATAAATTCCGAGAAAAAACTCGGCGACGTGAGTCAAATTGATTTTTAGGATATACTTTTTTGAACAATTTATACTTTTTTTTAGATAAGATTTATACTTTTATAAATCCACCTATTTTATGAATCTACATATATTGTTTAAGACCTTAGGCCACTCTAGGATTTTTCAAAAATCGATTTTTTTTTGGTACAAATGTACCTTAGTACCTATAAAATTATGTTCCAAAAGATTATACCCCGCATTTCAAAAATAAAGATGACAAAACCAAACACTTCAATCTCTAGTATTGAGAACGCCTTGAGTGAATTGGACGTCTTTTGGATTTTTGGAATCAAATCAACGCTTACACCAGCTCGTTTGGCCACTGACGTGGCGGCGTGATGCGTACTGTACACAGTAAAAGCGTTTACATCTACGCCAATTTGTGACAGTATGTTTTTTAATTCAACGGGATAACATCTGCGATGTAACTGGTATAAGCGGCTTCTTGAAAGAAATAAAGAGATTGAGAATCTCGTTGCATAAATCTTTTGTCCTATCTAAGTAGGCTTCGAGAACCGACGCTAGACACAGAGATTTGTTTTCCGGAAAAAAAGGTATGCGTAATATCGGTTGCTTCTTTGGAGCCGAAGTTTTTATCCTGTCCGGAATTTTAATCTCGTAAGACTTTTAGTCAACCCTACGAATATTACAAATATCAATCAACGAAAAAGTTTGCAAACAATGACCCGTCAGTAACGGTAATAATGTAACTAGCTTCATAGAAAGTCGCTCCAATGAAATTTCTTCTTTTGATTCCCAGCTTGAAAATAAACATAACACGATTTTCGAGTCCCACGTATAATCGTAACGTGGTGTCGAGGGTCTCAACTTTGAGACTCCTTTTAAAAAACCGTGTCACCCTCTCATCTTCCCCCAAATTCGATCCGAGAATGAGCGAAAGCGCTGATCGATGACAATTAAGCGAACCATAGGATGCGTTATTTTAGTATCCTCTTGTGAGGAAAGATAGAATATCCATTGGCGTGCCTTTTAATGGATTGACACCGATAGTTGCACAGAAGCGCCACCATCTTTTCAACCCGCAATCTTATTGCCGGATAGTTCCATCGGTCAGAGATGCGATGAGAATGTCATACGCTTCATGTGTATCATGCCATAATTCAACGCCAGACAACGCGAACCAAGAGTACCGATGCAGGATGCGAAATCCGAAAGCGAACATTTCGTAATCTTTTTTAAATTTGATAACACATCGAGAAATCTTCGAATCTTGTCTTCTGGCAACTCAATCGTCATCCTCGTAGAGTCAAAAATAAGCCCCAAATACTGGCATCGGTGAGCGGGAATCTGACGACATTTTTATCATTGATTATGAATCCGAGTTCTTCCCAAATAGCTGATATGGCTTGAAAGTTGGAAGCGCACTCTTCGTATGATTTACCCCAAACCAAAATGTCATCTAAGTAAAGAACGGACATGAAGCCTTTTCTTCTTAGACATGCTGCCACCAGTTTAAGTATTTTTGTAAATACGGAAGGTACGACGTTCAACCCGAATGGTAAGCAAGTGAACTTGTAACATACGCCATTAAACTTAAAATGTTTCGTAGCCACGAACTCGTTAAGTCCCTTGAGGTTTAAAATTAACCTCTGTGTACCACTGGGCTTTGTCCCTACGCTGGAAATTGACAGCATCTGTCCTAGATACCGTGTCTTTCGAGGATATGAATTTTTCGGTCTCAAACCGAACCTGTTGTTCGCCAGTTTTTTCGGTCCGCTCGGTATCGGATTCTTTGGTGCATCAACTGACGCTGTGCCAGAGGGCCCCTCTGGTTTTTTGAATCCTTCAGCCTCAACGGTTTTTCCCCTTGTTTAAGGTCCTTTGATACACGCTCGAGCGTCTTCGCAGTTATCATTTTTTTTTTTAAATTCAGGTTGGCGAGGATCAATCTCTTTCGAATCTCTGATTCCTCTCTCTGAAAGAACGCCATGAGACGCCGTGTCACTCAAAATCTCAAGTAAATCGAGTTTTTTTTTTTTAATAATCGAGATAGTTTTTCCCATGGCCTTCATGAGCGAAGCAATGCGCTCTTGTTTTAACATTTTCTTGTATCGCTGCGACGACCTCCGGATTTAACTCCGGGGCAGCTATAAAACCTCAGGTTTCCGGAATACTATATTTTTCCAATAGTATTTTGTTTTCCTCCTTGGGAAGCCCTCTTTTGAAAATTTTCGTCCCACGAATCACGATGTCTTTGTGTAAAGACGACGCCTTCTGCTGATCCGATTCCAAACGCGGTCCAATAACGTTTAATACGTCTTCTTGAAGGTCAGCTTTATGCTCAGGTTTTTTCAAATTGTGTTTAGCGGATACACTGATCGGTTATTCGATATAGACAGTGGCCGCTGTTTCCGGCATCGGTGGATACGCTGGCACGTAGTCGTTGACGATTTCCACCTCGTCATTGTTCTGAGTCTGTACTTGAGACTTTTCTTGTCATCCCTCCGACTCCTGCGGAGACTGTCGTGAACTATCGTCAAATTCTCGTGAGCGGCTACGCTCAGAGCGATGAGAATGACGTGATCGACTAAAATCAGAATGACGAGGATGACGCGAACGACTGTCCGAGCGTTCCCATCGATTCGTAGAGCCTCTGGAGCCACTATGGGACCGACTGCGACAATTTGATCTTCGCCGGCGTTTGCCGTGTCCCCTGTGGCGGTTTCGTGAACGATCCCGAAAAAGGGCTTGATGCCAATACTTTCCTTCAACCATCGAGAAATTGTTCAATTTTCATCAAATGAAAATGTCTGTCTCCGAGGGTCAGAACCACGGAGTCTGAACGATGTGTGTTGCGTTCCTTCGTCAAAACGAAGGCGCGCACCTCGGTCAGACCGAAGGCACGGTGCCTAGCAATCGAATTACTGGCACAGTAACCAGGCATCCAGACCAACAACTGTCGGTAATCTTTCAGAAAGGATCAATTCTCGGGGCGTCTCCTTGCGCCCTGTAAGAATAGGTTACGTTAACCCCGACTTGAATTTCCTATACCTCCGGCCGATAGCCGTCCTGTTTTGACGATGCGACGAGCCCGATCTATGACCTAGGAGGTGGAAAGGACTTGATGCCAATACTTGCCTCCAAACATGGAAAAAATGTTCAATTTTGTGTTACTTCGTCAAACGAAGGCGTGCACCTCGGTCAGACCGAAGGCACGGTGCCTAGCAATCAAATTACTGACACAGCAACCAGGCATCCAGACCAACAACTGTCGGTAATCTTTCAGAAAGAATCAATTCTCGTGGCGTCTCCTTGCGCCCATTTCTTTTCCTCCCGCGATGCTGAGTAATCGCGCCTCCTGTTTTGACGATCCGATGAGCCCGATCTATGACCTAGGAGGTAGAAAGGACTTGATGCCAATACTTGCCTCCAAACATCGAAAAATTGTTCAATTTTCATCAAATGAAAATGTCTATCTCCGAGGGTCAGACCCACGGAGAGTGAACGATATGTGTTGCGTTCCTTCGTCAAACGAAGGCGTGCACCTCGGTCAGACCAAAGGCACGGTGCCTAGCTATCAAATCGCTGGCACAGCAACCAATCATCCAGACTGTCGGTAATCGATCTTTCAGGAAGACTCAATTTTTGTGACGTCTCCTTACGCCATGGAAGAATAGGTTACGCTAACCCCGACTTCAATGTCTTATATCTCCGGCCAATATCCGACACCATTTCTTTTAGTTGCTCAAATAAATCTTCATTTTTCTTTTCCTCCCGCGACGCTAAGTAATCGCGCCTCCTTTTCGTTCCATTTTTCTCACTTTTGCGTTTTTTTTTTTTTTATAACTTCGCGTACGTGACGACTCTGACATAAAGCGAAAGAATGAGAGTGGTCAACAGCGTGTGCGCGTCGAGAGCAAGGAGGCCAAAAACAAAAAGTTTTTGCTTTAAACTATGTGGCGACACTGCGGAAAGTGAGGGGTACTACATTTTGATCTCTGAAGGACGCGGCGCGAAATACAATCCCTAATAATAATTATTCGTGAGTCTTCCATATACTCAAATATAAATGTATTCGTATGTTTAATAGTCGACGCGTTCGACCGCGTTACTTTTAGCACAAGTCTTATTTCAGCAATTAGCTTAATGGAATGTATATAACAATTAGAAGTCGTTCCGTTCCATCTTGAGGATTCGAGGCGAGCAAGGGCGGGGGGGGATAGCCTTATGCTCAACGATCGCGGCAGCAATGGCGACAACGGTGGAGTCAGCCGGGTGGTTGTTCAAGAGGGGCAAACCACCCTCTAACGCGTTCCTTATATACACCCCGCGAATAGTGCGAGGCTGATGGTGCGAATGAACGAAGAAAAGGGATCCCCGTACCCAAAGAGAGCAAAGAGAGGTACAGAATTTTACGAGGGTGAGGAGGCAGAGAATCCGAAGGTCTGCTTGTATCTCGTAATTACCAGCTGATAATTTATGTTTATGTGGCCAGGCGTCCTATATACCAGCTTACTTAACTTACCCCTTTCGCGTGTATACCGCGTGTTTTGCCAGGGCGCGACGCATGCCGGTCCCATACCGCGGAAAACGTAACGGAGAATGTACGCATGTATATATATATATAATAGTCTGGGGCAAAGGGAATGGGCAAGGGCGAGGGATGTGGTGTATTACTAGACATTCTTATACCCGTGTTTCTCTTGGAGAACCACGAGCCAAGAGAAAGCGCGTGCGAGGGATGTTTCTTAAGGGCCTGAGGTCTATGAAACTCTTGGTTTGGCGGTCTTCCTCTTGATGTCCCTTTCTTTCTCTCTCTTTCTCTCTCTCTCTCTCTCTCTCTCTCTCTCTCCCTCCCTCCCTCCCCCTCTCTCTCTCTCTCTTTCTCTCTCACGCACCCCTTCAGAACCTTGTCTACAGAACAGATTCTCACTTGCGCGTTCCGAAAGGAAAAACTCAGCACCCACATTTTTGTAACTGAACATTTTTGTAAACGTCATTATTGCAAAAGGTTGTACGGTCGAGACGTAGAGAAGGCATCTCGTTGTTGGCTATCGAGCGAGAGAGAGAGAGAGAGAGAGGGAGAGAGTTAAACCTCACAATCAGACGTTTCATTCGAATTCCCGCAGGCGTTCTGTGCTTTTGCTGCCCTTCGACAATCGACTCTGAAATAGCCTCTCATTTTCCCCATTCCTACGACGACAGACGAAGAGAGTGCGCAAGCGAGAGCCAGGGGGAGTTCAAGCGAGAGGAACACCACAGTTTGGACTTTGCAACGTATTGAAGTCAGGCATTGTTACGGAAAGTGAGCCATAGAGAAAGACATGAGTGGTAGCTCTGTACATGTATATAACGCACACCCGAAGAGACGACCGTACGCCCGCGAGTGCACATACACCCAGGTGAGCGAGAACGAAGGCCGGAGGAGCTTGACCAAAAGGCTCCGGCTACGCCGTCGTAACCAAACGAGAGACGGAACCGAGACCAAGGGCAGCGAGAGAGAGAAAGAAAGATAGAGAGAGAGAGAGAGAGAGAGAGAGAGAGAGAGAGAGAGAGGGAGGGAGAGAGAGAAAGCGAGAGAGAATCGAGAGCACTCGCGCTCTTTCTACGAGAGACCGCGGGTTTAATACTGGATGAATTGGAATTGAATATTATGCCGGCCTGAACAAACAGCCGCTGCGAAGCGAGAGCGTGAAGCGAATGAGTACAACACGCCACTTTCGCATAACACATAGATACATACACATATAAGACACGGTAAGGTCTCTCATCGCTGCTACAACGGCGTTTCGAGTTCGTGGTACAGGAACCGCTCTAGGTACACGTATAAGTTTATAAATATATACGCACGGGTGCATGTGTATATGTGTGTGTGCACGCAAGAGCTTTGGCAGGATCCACTGCCGGACCATAGAGTGGACCTAGAGCGGGCCACTCGGACGAAATTGTAATTACAACATCGGTAAGTAAATTATAATACAATGCGAGGGCGTTGGGTGCTTAGTATTCAGAAGATAAACAGTACGGTAACGCGTTAGGAGTATGGCAAGCACTGGTCGAGGAACGTGGCACGCGAGTACTGTGGAGGCTGCCCAGAGGACGAGCCGAGGTCAGCACGAGGTCATGTAACGTAGGTATTCGTCGTCCTCTCAGGCGGATGGTTTCCGCGTGCCTTTATCGCTCCGAGAAGCTCGCGGGCCCTCTCTTTCACTGGGCGATGGTAGAGAAGGAGGTTCTCCATGCAAATATGGTGGAGAAGGTGAGGACAAAACGTAGAAAATAGGAGACCTTTCGCGAAGTAAGGTCATGCGGAGTTGGTCGTTTTTCCGGACGGACGGGATTCGCGTTGCGTTTCCGTATCGCTCGAGGACCACTCGAACTCACTGGTGAGCCCTGCGTATCAAGCTGGCGCTGATAACCTTCGGAAATTACGTGATCCCGTGCGAAAAATTGGCTGGGTATATCTAATACAATTCAGGGCCTTCAATGGATTATTGTGGATTCCATAGTAGGGTTTTCCGTAAAAGAGCTGGACCTGGTCCCTATGAGGGAATGGTAAGGTAGGTAAGTTGACTAAAACTATGGTCTAAGTACGAAGACCAAGTGTAGGCCAAGTGTAGGGGTGTACTTGTAGATTCCCTAGTAGCGATTTCCCCAATACTACTAGATTTTGCTATTATAGGGGCAAATCAGTATAAATTGTTTGACTAAAGAATTTGTGACATAATAATTATCGAGACCGATTAAATATAATAATTAAACTGTGCGATTAGTAGACGAGCTATCGATGCCGTGAACTATCACGCATGCCTGTTATATTAGATCTATCATATTTAATCCATTCTGATAACTATAAGCCGATGAATTATTTGGTCATGCTATTTATACTGGTTTACCTCCATAATGGTAAAGTCTTGTAGTATTGGGTAAATCTATACTAGGAAATATACAACTATGAGCCAAGTCAAGCTAACTGCCCTGTCATTCTCCAATAGGGGCCCGGTCTGGTGCTTTTATCGAAACCCCTACTAGGGAATCCACAAATAAGCTCTAGAAGGCGACCATCAACAAATTCTGTTTGAGAATTTCAAATAAAAAACTCTCAAACAACGTCAATCGGTAAATAGGGTGAGATTCACTTGTATTCCAATGTCGACTCCCTACGTGTGGCATCCCTATCAAATCCCTATAGGGAGGTAGTAGGATCTGGGGACTCCCCAACCAATTTCTCCATGGTAAAAGATGAGAGTAAGATGGCAGTTTTTGGATGTCTTGCTTGGAGCGTCCATAGAGACCGGAAGAGACCAAGGACCTCAAGGCTGAGCTCTTTGCCCGTTATGATGCTGATGAAGAAAGTTTATAGGTTGACATTGTTGATTTCCTCGACAGTATATGCACAACAGCGAGGCCTGAAAGGATGACATGGCCCACTCTTGATGTATTCCATTCCGCTTGAAGAGCCACCACGTGAGTAGGCGCCGATACATCTGGCGCACCTGACGCACCTTGCACGCTCAAGGTACCACCGATGTCTCCTTTCCTCACCCTCTTCGTCCTGCCTACTCCTCTTTTTGTTTTCTTTTTTCTTTTTTCGTTCCCATGAATTCTTAGCGTTTATTCTCTCACTCTCGCTCACCTTCTTGGCGGGCAAGCGAGCGTAGCCAACGGTGGCTATCGTTCTCTCTTTCTATCCTTCTCAGCAACCCTTTCGCGCGTGCAGAATAAGCAAAAGCAGTCGCGTTACCATATGTATACATATATGTGCACGGATATATGCAAGTATATACACATAATCTACAAACTACCGCGTATAGTAACTTAACCACTGCAAACAGGTCTCTTAACGTCCGCTTCTTAATGACCATTATTGAAATTTTACTGCCTCATAATTGGATATTAATAGCGGGTTACCGGGCATCACTCGTTACTAAGTTAGCGAGTTGAACGCAAGACGCGTTTAAGTGACTCTCGCGATCACGTCGTGTGTTCTTCTTACCGTGTACCTTGTACTTGCCTCGTTACTACATTGTGTATACACATATGTACGCGCATGCGTTGTTTTGCGAAAAAAAAGATTGGACGGAGAGCGTAAAACTTCGATTCAGAAGCGTCTCTGCGGGTGTTTTTTTTTTTCATGAGAGCATATTGATTTCGTTGACGAACTTATCGGCAATGTTATCTGATATTGATCACGAGGGCATCGTCTTGGGTGAAATGTGCAATTGAAAAAGAAATCCTCGTGCTCAATCGAGCCGAGGGAGAATGTTGAAGTGCGACATTACTCGTGCAGAAATTTTTTAGGAAGTCCCCAGATTTAAGCACATGCAATAGGGATTTGATAGGGACATCGCACGTAGCGAGTCCACATTGGAATCCAAGTAGGTTTCCGCGTTTTTCCCGATTGACGTCGTTTGGAAATTTTCGTGTGAAATTCTCAACCGGACTTTGTTGGATCTGCCAAAAAAAATCCGCCTTTATTTCTGGAAGGTCAACAGCTCCTATAATTTTTGAGTTATGATGAGACACTAAAGTTTTTCGATTATATACAAGAATAGCTATAGAAGTACGTAGGATTTTTTTGATATATTGGTTTTTTTATCAAAATGGCGCATTTCTAAAACAAAAAGTCTAAAATGCCATGAGAAAATCGTAAGAAAATTGTTTATAAAAAAGGAACTATGCAATATAATTTAAAAAATCTTACGTAGTGGCTCAGAAAATGTAATTCTAAATATACAGTTAAAATTTCAAGTGAATCGATTGAAATTTGTTTGAGTTAAGAGTCCAGCCGACTTGAAAAATGTAGTTTTGAGATAAATGCGTTAAAAGTTAGTAGAAAGTCACCACATGAATCAAGAGGGGTTGCGCTAGAATTCGAAAATCGAGTACTTAGAGATTTTTCACACCCACAATCTTTTGGAATATAATTTCATAGGTACTAAGGTACATTTTGAACAAAAAAAAATCGATTTTTTGGAAAATCCTAGAGTGGCCTAAGGCCTTAATACGAGATTTATACTTTTGTAAGATTTACTTATTTTGTATATCTATATATTTAGTTTGGAAAAATTCAGCGTACAAATTGCGATGGGATCTATCAAGAATTGTATTGGATTCTGTTCGATAATGTGGGAATCCTTCAAGATTCAAATTGGCTTCATACATTCTAATGGGGAATCCCGACGAGAATCCAATGTACGAGCGTAATGATTTAGTACAGGGCTCCAATGCCATGGCCTATTTGACAGGGACAAGTATGAGAATCCAAATGGATCCCTACGAAAATTTCTACACGGATACTTCGGAGATATTATTTTACATTGCACATTTTTGTCGTAATTTGGTGAGTGCTGTGCGAAATAGGGCCGAAGATTTTTCTTTCAATAAACACCGCGAGGGGAGGTAAAAGAAATCGACTGAATTTCGGACAGGGGAAAAAGGGGGGAAAATTTCGAAAAGGAAGGAAATATGGTGGATTCTCATCGCGTACACGAATACGCACGGACGAATCAGCCATCGCGGGCGAATTCGTGCGTAAAGTTATATAGTGTACATCATGTGAGGCGAAGAAGACTCCCAAAGTGTGTTGCCTTGTCCAATTATGCGTGCGGTCTCAGTCCAGTGACTTTACGAACGGAATTTCACCGACATCTGCGTCTACGCTGTTTCCTTTCGTGCAGGCGGCTCTATACCGGTCTCGATCACGTTGCGTCTTTGTACACCTCGAAGGGTTACCAAGAGGACTCTCCTACGTATGCGCCATTACGTTGACTCGCTACGTGTAAAAACACGGGCCACGGTTCAACGTTTTACCGGACGAGAGTTCGCGTATCCTACGTAATTACGATTGAACTGAATAAAAATTGGCGAGGACAATGACGATCGCCGTCGAGGCTCAACGATCACCACAACGACATACGGACTCGAAGAAACCGCGGCAGTGGCGAACTCGACGCGTTCGTGGGTGTATTTGTGGAGGAAAGAGAACAAAAAGAGTTGCGATGGTCGCACTTAGGATCAGAACCACGAGGCCCATATGCGGAATAACTCAATATTCCTATCCACTTACCGACAGCTTTTGTATATTTTAGACCTTAATGGCAGAGCAACGCGTGCCGCGGAGTCGCTCAAAGCCTACAAGCTTGAAGTCCGAAAAAAAAACGAGTCGATTTTCAATATTTTTTTCTGATGAGGGCATTCGGTTAACGACGTCGGGATTTTACAGACAATTAATAACATAGTCTTGCCAAGTTTGAGTATTTTTCTAATTGAAAATTCTTCGTAGACAATGAAGTTATTAATTTTTAAACAAAGTGACGCCAATGCTGCATGGACATTCGGTGCACGTGGTTCTGGCAACCAGAATCATTTAAAATGAAAATGGAAAATGTATTTTCATTATATTAATAAAACTTCCATATGACTTGATATTTCTTTGAATTTTTGAAAAATACGAAAATGGCAAGCTGTAGAAAAAAAGTTTGGTTTTCGACCAAAAAACCAACTTTAATCATTAGTCAGTAAGTAATGGACCACCACATCCAAAAATCATCCGCACATACGATATAAAACGTCATAAACTATGCTCTCTCCGAATTTGAAGTGAATCGGATGAATGTCGAGATACGACTTACGCCGTAATCAAAATATATGCCACTCCTCAAAATTAAACTTTCCATTAATGTCATAAAAGCGCTTCTCTCGGATTGTCCGCAGGAAGAGCTTCGGCTTAAAGATCTACGAGAAAGATCCCTCATGATCGATTTATTTCTCCGACACATCTGCTCGTGTAGCCCCCTCTATTGTATAGATCCGTAAGCGTAAATATACGTATATCGTTGATAGAAGCGGCACAGGTGCGTGCTATGAAATAGATGGCCGAAAACTACCTGTCCAATCTCACCGGGAATTCCGGTGCTCTTCTAAAGGCTAATAGACGTTCGTCGTCGCGGTGATGAACAAAGGGCCAAAAGAGTAATTTAATTTTCTGCAGACACTATATTTACACGTGCCCCTATACTGGGCTGCTGCCTGTTAAAGGTTACCCTACACACACACACATATATATATACTATATTGCTACACTTCCACACCTTTTACTCGATGCTCAGTCCACTAGTATACGAATGAATGGTGGAGGACACCCTGGTAACGACCAACGAAGGCGTTCTGTTCGTTACGTCGCTGTAACGTCCCTTTATTGTTTTTGCTAGTGAAAAAAAAAATATATATATATATATATATATATATACTACCGGCGAAAAGTTTCCGGACAAAAATTCAAAAAAGTTCCGGAACGATTTTTTATGACATTTCGCCGATAGTTGACATAAATGAATTTAATAAAGGGCATTTTGAAGAAATTCACCTTCATTACGTTTTTTTAATTTATTTTTTACTATTTTTTTTACGACTAGTACCCTTTTTCGAAAACAACAATTTTTCGCCTTTTTTTTTGTTCCTTTTCTGGTGGACCTCGTTTACAGACAAAAATTTTTTTATGCATTTCTTTGACTGGAATCATAAAGGGGGAAGCTCAAGCTCTAATTTTGTTTGTTTTTAAAGCTTCGTACGATTTTTTTTCTAAAGATATTTTGAAAAAAAAGAGGCAATTTGAAAAATAACGTGTAACGCGAAAACGACAAGGATTCAAGGAAAACCTCAAAATAGTAAAAAGTTGAATCGGTTTTCGCTGAGTTCGCAAGAATTTTTGTCGAAAAAAAATCTGAAAAATTTTTCGCGAACTGAACGAAAACCGATTCAAATTTTTACTATCTTAAGGTTTTCATTGAATCTTTGTCGTTTCCGCGTTGCACGTTATTTTTCAAATAGTCTATTTAAAAAAAAAATCAAAATATCTTTAGAAAAAAAAATCGTACGAAGATTAAAAAAAAAACAAAATTGAAGCTTGAGCTTCCCCCTTTATGATGCGGTCAAAGAAATACATGAAAAATTTTTTGTCTGGAAACGGGGTCCACCAGAAAAGGGACAAAAAATGGCGAAAAATGATCGTTTTCGAAAAAGGGTACTGTCGTAAAAAAAATAGTAAAAAATTTTCAAAAAAAAACGGAATGAAAGCGAATTCCTCCCTTTCAAAGTGCCGTTTATTAAATTCATTTATGTCAACTATCGGCGAAATGGGATAAAAAATTGTTCCAGAACTTTTTTGAATTTTTGTCCCGAAATTTTTCGCCGGTAGTGTATATGGAAAACGTGATTTTAAAGGTATTCGACTGCGAGCACTCTCCGCAACATTACGTAAACTCCAATGTCTTCAAAATAACCTTTGAATGATTGTGAGTACTTTTATACAAAAGTCTTTTCGAGGACCGGCCTGTCCCTAAAGTCAACGATTTACATAAATGTAACAGGTTCAAAAAGTCCCTCCCCCATATGCATATGTGTATATACAGGGTGAGGCACATAAAGTGTTACAGAGCAATAGCACTCAAACTATTGATCATATCCAAAAATGTTTCAGACAAAAGTTTCAGTGTTCGAGAAGGCCGTCATACTGGACCACCCTATTTTTTTATCGGTGGAGGCGCTGAAGCTACGTCAACGTCAACTCCATTTATTTAAATGGAACCCTGTATTTTTTTTCGATAACATTATTACCGATTTTAAGACGAATTCAGCGACCTACAACACAAGGTCATTCTAGTCACGCAAAGTATGAAAATAGTCGAAAAATCGAAAAATATCGGAATAATCACTTTCAAAGGATCCACTAACCTTGGTTTGGATCTACCTACAGAAGATGCTCGAAGTGATGACCCTCGACTTGTAAACACTTGTTTGATCGCTGTTTTCATTTCTTACGATACCAATGTTTCTTATCGGCAGCAAGTACGCATTTTCTGTTGACATATCAGTTAGTCACGCATTACCTTCTAATGTGAGTACATCGGATCGCGAAAATGAACTTTTTATGGGGTTTTGTCAAAGAACGCGTAATGGCGGTAGCACCTACTACGCCTGACGACATGAAAGAAAGAATACGCTGAGCATGTACCGAAATTACACCACAAATGTTGGCTGAAGTTAGACGATCTTTTCATCAGCGAATTAACAAGTGCTTACAAGTCGAGGGTCATCACTTCGAGCATCTTCTGTAGGTAGACCCAAACCAAGTTTAGTGGATCCTTTCAAAGTGATTATTCCGATATTTTTCGATTTTTCGACTATTTTCATACTTTGCGTGACTAGAATGACCTTGTATTGTATGTCGCTGAATTCGTCTTAAAATCGGTAATAATGTCATCGAAAAAAAAATACATGGTTCCATTTAAAAAAGTGGAGTTGACCTTGACGTAGCTTCAGCGCCTCCACCGATAAAAAAATAGAGTGGTCCAGTATGACGGCCTTCTAGAACACTGAAACTTTTGTCTGAAACATTTTTGGATATGATCAATAGTTTGACTGCTATTGCTCTGTAACACTTTATGTGCCTCACCCTGTATAACGGTATTCTCATCGATAATTAATACACTTAGACCCTCGTTTCGGTCAGGGGCTCTTAATCATCGATCGCAATTTGTTCCAGACCATATAATTCCGCGCTGATTCCATTCTAACAGACACTAACGACCGCACATACGTACGCGCGCGTGGAGCTCGCAGTTCGAACCTGTACAATATATTACCGATCGCTGCGCTCGGATTCTAGTTCACATATCATTGAAATTTGTGTATGGCAATTTGGTTGCGAAAAAAAACCATCGACAGTCGTACAAATGTAAGATTCATTGAGCTTGTCATTTCCATAATTTTTACAATTTCTAAAAAGTAGGTTTTATAAATAAAAGTACATTTTTGAAAATTTTACTTCGAATCACTCTAGTTGCCAGAGCCACCTACACAAATCGACCACGCAGCAACGGCGGCACTTTCTTCAAACAATAATAACTCCATTGATGATCAATATTTCTCATTGAAGAAAAAAAACTCAATCCCAGCAAGACAATGTACAAATTGTGTGTAAAATCCCAAACCCGTTATCCCAATGCTCCGATGTGAAAAAAATATTGTACCTCGAGCGGTTTTTTTTTCGGGCCCAAGCTCACGCAGACGCATTGAGCAAACCGCGTATAGAACGAAGGATCCGCGGATCGCGCGGTTGACGTATAATTTCCCAGCGCTTTTCCCCACGACCTCGCCCATTTTTCGGTCTCACACGCGACCCGCGTGTAACAAACGTATATAGTCGCGAGGTTTATCGCCTCACGGGAGTCCACCGGGAGGCCGCGAATCACGCTACAAATATTAGCTCATCGCGCGCAGTAATTTAATATAAAAGCGTACAAAACGCGCGCGCTGCGATGGATGTATAAAATTTGTCGCGCCTTTTCCACCCCGAATGCTCGAGTTAATTAATGAATCGTGCGTTAATTGATTAATTTGTATGAACGTAGGCGACTTTCGCGCCGTGAGCACGAAAGGAGCAAAACGAGAGTCTATCAAGTATACGCTCGGTGACCTGGAATATCGCGCAGACGACACTTAAAAAAAAAAGTGGATCTCAATATATGTAGTTGCGTGATATATATGGATGTCGTGTATCGCGAATATTTGATGCGCCGAGGCTTGCTTCTCTCGTCGAGATGCCTCAGCATGCGTAATAAGTATGCATAACGCCCGTCCACCACCAACGACGACGTCAACCCCTCTCTCTCTCTCTCTCTCTTTACTCTTTTTTGCCTTCAGTGTCGCTTTCATCCCAGGGCTGGAGAGATGAGAGCACGAAGACCAGGACTAGAGATTGCCGAGGTGAGTTATGATAATTCCTGGCGGACGACGATCAACGACGTCGGGCAATCAAACATGGCGCCCGCGTAGCAATCGAGCGGCCATCTCTCTCTCTCTCTCTCTCTCTCTCTCTCTCTCTTCTTCTTCTTCTTCTTCTTCTTCTTTTTTCTCACTGCATCTCGAAGTCCACCAACGCCCGTCGGCGCAATATCGCCCCGAGGACTATGGAATAACTCCACGACGACGGTCCAACGACGTCGACGACACCAGCAGCATCGAATCGCATTTCCGCGAGACTCGCGCGGGCGTACCGAGCTCACAGTGGACGAGCGAGATAGCGCGAGGAGCTTTGCGCTGTGCAATATAAGAGTAAGGAGTATCCTTACCCGACGCCCTTGTTGCATCATTAATGCTCTGCATCCGGTCTCTCGAGTATGCACCAAGTGTCCTCGATCCTATTGCCACTCTCTCTTTCATCCGCCTCCCCCTTCCTCCCCCGCCTCGCTCGAATTACCGACAATCCGCTGATCAATCGTTGACCATGGCTAATTCTCAATTATCATCTCGGTGATGCGCTAAGAGCAATGACTTCTTGGCAACTGACGACAATCTTTTGAATGGCGAAGATCGCTGCTTTGTCAAAAATAGTCGAGTTATTTGTTGAATAATAATAGATGATTGACCGGTGATGCTATCTCGAGTCAATTTGTTTTATCTTAAATGAGGGGAAAAAGAAAAAAAAAACGAAATTACGTCAATCCCGCGGCAGTGATAATCGAATAATAGATTCCAAAAGTAGCGAGCTTCGATACCAAGGCAATGCATTTTTAAATACGGTTTTCGAAGAAACATCGCGAGCCCGCGTTGATGTAATGAAATTTCGAAAAGTTTTCATGCCGCAATATAAATTCAGGCTGCGCGCGACGCGAAAAGTTTCTGAAATTCATAAATTTTTCCGACGTCCATCCCGCCCAGTAAACGAATTCACGGATGCTCGTGGGCGCGCGATGAAAATATTTTATAAATCGACCTGGGAGCTTCTCGCTCGAACGTTTCGCAATTAAAACTTATTGTTAAAACCTGACCGAGCAACGACATCGAGATGTAATTCGCGCATTGCGGAAATTGAACGATTTATTTTTAAATTTACATTAAGTATATATGGGCAAGAGAAATTTTCAAGATTCCCAATATCATTTAACGTCTTTGAAATCATTCCAGATAAATGTGAGTATATTTGTATGATGGTAATGTCGAGGATTGTTCTCAAGAATGTCAGATAAGAGGACTAGTTCACGTACGAGGCAAGATGTAATTTTTAAAAATTAATTCGGTGCTCATTACCATTTAACACGCTGGGACCCTCATTCACCGAAAGTCATCAATTCTCACTGTACAAGATATTTATTCCGAGTGCACATAAATTATTAAGTAATATCGGCAAATGAATTTTCTTACACAAAGCTTTTCTTTCGTTTCTTCGTGTTGTTCGCGATCTTTTACCACGATTTTTTTCCCTCATATCCTCTATCTCTCTCGTTCTCTCTCTCTCTCTCTCTCTCTCTCTCTCTCTCTCTCTCTCTCTCTCTCTCTTGCTCGCTATTCCATTCCTCTTCAGCTTTTCTCACGTATTACGAGATCTCGTTCTCCAGTTTTCGTGTCGGCGCCATAGGAGCATGTCGTTGAGAACACGGCGAATTAAATTCTTTGGATTCTGTCGGACATTGCGACCGGAAGTAATGGCAGATCCGGTGCCAGATCGGGTGAGAATTGATGCTGACGCCACGGGAGGGCACTGCGCCGTAAAAATATAAAGAGAGAGAGAGAGAGAGAGAGAGCAACGAAAGAAATATGGAAAAGAAGACTTTTCCTTCTAACTTTCCTACAAGCCTTCTCGTCCAACTTTACATGCCGTTTTTCCAAATACAAAAACAGCCCTCTCGTGAGACTTCGTTGAAAAAAAATGGAAAAAAAAAACAACAAACCATCGCCAATACGAAGCTCGTTCTATCAGCCGGTATATAAATTGCGACGTCCCACTATATGGTAAATGTGCGATAAAATTATACCGCGAGTTCAGTGAGTCCGACGTGACGCATGACGCTTTGAATCCCGGGTTGGATAACGTGTATCAGGGCTGGAGAGAATAGCGGGGGAAATCACGATGTATACGATGAATCGACGTATATACTCTCTTTATCTCTCTCTCCTCTCTCTCTCTCTCTCTCTCTCTCTCTCTCTCTCTCTCTCTCTCTCTCTCTCTCTCTCTCTCTCTTATACACACATACAATTTTGTCGGTATATACGCCGTGGAGCCGAGCCAATGAAATCGATGGAGCCGATGCGAGTCTCGCCACTTTATTCCCACCGGCCAATCGTGTTAAATCGTTTCACAAGGCTCGCCGTTGGCGAGCGGGGGCCGAGTCCGAGGCCGCGAAGTCCGCGGTCGCCACGGACGCGGCTCGGGATCAGAGAGGAAGTGAGATACGAGCGAATCGACGGTATATATATATTCAGTGTGAATAGATGGAATAGAAAGAGAAAGCGAGAGATGGCGAGAGAGGAACTCGAACAAGAGCAAAGAGGCAATTTTATCGAGGTATCTCCCACCCCGCATTCTGTTTTTCTCTCTCTCACCACCCCGCCGCAAAACTGCCTTAGCTCGCTTCTTTTTTTTCGATCCATCTCCTGCTCCGTCAGAATTTGCTGGGGAAGAACGAGACGAGAAGGGAAGATCGCGAGTAAGAATATGTCATTTATATACATATATATAATATATATATATCTTCACATATTTTTACTCGCGATCTTTCCTTCTCCTCTCATTCTTCGCCGGCAAAGTACCTATATGTGTATACAGAGTGTTAGGGAGGTAATGCAAAAAACTGACAAAGGGTGCTAGAGGAGGTTATTTAGGATCGATTTGACCTAAAACAGTATTATCCAGTCTAACGGTTTTCGAGATAACCACGAAGTTCGTTTTTGTATAGGTTTTTGTCGGGTTTTTGCACTAGATAACGAAATTCGTAGGAACTTATTACGTTAAATGTACAGAATTTGGTATTATTTGTAATCTGGAGATTCTATGTGTTCTATCGAACACAAACTTTATTGACTTTTTCATTTCGAGTAGTCAGTATCTCCACCTAAATGTTAAAAATATCATTTCAACAAAACAAAAGTGTAAGTTTGAACACGCATAAAATAACAAAATAGACGCGCTACTGGCATTCAATTTATTTTGAAAACATCTACTTAGTGCGCGTTTCTTCAAACATAAAATCTTTGGTACAAAATCATACAAAAATTGAAGAATTTATTTTCAAGTTTAAAAAGTCTGCTTATTTATAAATTATGGATAGCAATTATGTATTAGAACAGAAAGCAAAAATGAAACAAATGAAAATCGTTTAGGTCAAATCTATCCTAAATGACTTCCTCTAACTGACTTCCCCTTCTCAGTTGTCTGCACTAGCTCCCTAACACTCTGTCTATGGAGAGAGAGAGAGAGAGAGAGAGAGAGAGAGAGAGAGAGAGAGAGAGAGAGAGAGAGAGAGAGAGAGAGAGTGAGTGAGTGAGAGAGAGAGAGAGAGAAAAAAATGATTGAATTTGGACACAGGGAAAAATGGTGAAAGAGCTTCTGCGCAACCACTATCGAGTAAAGATGGCAGCATAGTAATAGATATTGACGTATGGCTATGTGAAATTTGTAGTGTACGTACACCAGGTGGAAGTAAGTATATCTTATAGATATTAATGTGTATGTGTAAGTATATATTTGTGGGTCCAGAGGCCCTATCAATAATTGAGTTGTTAAAAAAAAAATGTTCGATTTTTTTAGTTTTAATTGATCTTTTGTTATATTAAAATCGAATGTCTAAAGGGTTTTTCTTTGAAATAATTCTAAACATAATTATTAATTGTTTTTATGTCACGATAATTCAAATGGTAGAAATTGGCGCGAAATGTCACGCTTTCGGCGCTGGCGCTTGTGACGTCACCACGCTTAAGCGACCGATAGGCTATGTATACGGCCTAAACGCGAGTGCATACAGAAGTAAAATTTTGTGTCATTTTACATCTAAAAATCTCGAGCCGTCTCAAAAAGTCGAAATATAGTTTAATTTTCGTGCAACGATGTGTGAAAGTGGATTCGTGAAAGCAAATTCGAGTAATTTGCCGAACTTGGATATATTCATGGTAACAGAATTTTTGAGCAACGATTCCCGTTTCAATGCTGCAGAAATTCGTGGTGCCAAAGCTTCATTGTAAGTTCAACTTTTAAAGAATAACGTGATGAACGTGAATGGACAAAATATTTTTAAAATATAATTTATTTTTAGGGCGCGTCGTGAGAGCTACGGAGATGAAGCGATAGGTTATGTGCGTTTTTCCAATGCAGACCGTTCAGCCATGGTGCTTCGACGTTTACGATCCGGTTGACACTCAAATTTGTGTGGCACAGCAGTTGCCTTTATTTTTGCTGCTCCTCCCATCATTGTGTAATAAACATAATTTTCCATGTCTTCTGTCAGCTGGAAATAATAAAAATAATGAAAGAAGCGAAAATTTTTAGGTTAGGAGCGGCTTGATATATTGTGTCAGTTACTGTCGCTACGTATCATGAGTATATTGAGATAGACGTATTTATTAAAAATATTTCTCTACAGCTTGTGTTATAACACGTTTAAACTTACATCAAAATGGTCTTCACAGCAATAATAAGAGGCCGATGATTTCAGGTTGACACGTCGTGCTGCATCCAACCACCGATTTCGACGTTTTAAGTCTTGTGGCACATGCAGAAATACCTTCTTAGGGGCACTTCTTGTCGTATTTGCACACAGAGGAACGAAACAAGTCTTATACGATTTTGTCGTTGACATCGTTGACAGAATAATCGTGTTACACGTGTAGTTCGTATACCGGCTTATGCGCGTTGCCGTCACAGAGCGCTCGGGTAACTTCGGATACTCTCGGCGCGTTTTCGCGAGCCGCACAAAATAACAATTTCAAAGTACTATATTATTGTTAATTGTTGAAAAAAAAAAAAAAGAAAAATACTTTGCTTTAAAAACCGCACATGATCTTTGCAATGAAAAAAAAAAAATCATTTAATGACCCAATTGGCGAAACAAAGAACGAAGCAAATAAAAAGGCAGTTGAAAGGGATGGACTCGAGGGAGAAACGCCCGACGCGAAGATGCATCGCCGAGATCCACGAGAACGAACGACAATGACGGGAAGAGGCTCGCCATCTTTCTGCTGCGCGTTCTTCTCTTTTTCCTCTTTCTCGGCACAGCCTCGCCACGTTCACTCATGCGACGAAAACCTGCAGACGCGAATTTTTATACACGGACAAGTGTGTTGCGCCCTTCTGCAGCCCGGTTTTCCGCCAATGTCCTCTCCACATCCAAAACTCCGGAAGAACGATCCTCTTTTTTTTCTTTTCTGATTTCTCGACTTCTGCTGCCCTTCTGCCTTGTGTTCTTTTTTTTTTGTTTTTCCCCCTTTTTTCGGTACCTCCATAGGGCCAAAGCAATATCACTCGAGGTGCCATCATTGCTAGGGTGCCTCGTTCACATTTATCAGTATACTCATCGAGTATTTTTATGCAACGAAAATTAATTCTTTTAAATCGACACATTTTTTTCACCGATCTATGCTGTAATTAAATTACTCGAACGTTTTCACGTATTTTTATTTGCCTCAATTCGCGAAAAAAAAGGCTTCGGATAATGATCAAAATAAATAAATAAAAGGAGAAAAATCTTTCCTTTCCAACGATGCAAACTTCAATGTCATCATTTTATGTATACCTGTGTGTGTGTGTGTGTATGTATGTATATCGAAAGTGGGAGAGGATACCGCGTCGATGGGTGGGAAGCAAAGTCCACGAGAAGTATATTCCTGGCGAACGTACACACGGAGAGGAAGAACGAACCGCACAGTAATGGAAGCTGGAGTAGATATTGTATGGCATTACCGAAGAACTTTCCACGGCGAACATTGCAATATTGGTTTCACTCCTCCCGCGGACTCCTCCGGCCCTCGTTTGCTTTATATACCGCTATATAGACGAATACTCGGATGAAAGTGATGACCGTAGCAACGTAATCTATATAGCGTACGCTATATATATATATATGTACCGTAATATTGGGCGGATCCTCCATCGTTTCGCCATCGCTATATGAGCAATGTCGAAAGCCTCTGAGGACTTTTTTTTCTCCCTCAAGTACGAGATTTACCGCACATATATTCCAGCTTCAGTTTTATGTTCTCATTTTTCGCAACTCTCATGAGGATTTCGGAAAAAGAAATTTGTGTACGAGGGTCAGTTTAAAAGTTTCCGGCCTTTTTAAGAAAAGCACATATTTCGAAGCAAAACAAAATTTCTTTCTCGACGTAATCTCCCTTCAACTCGATACATTTGGTTCAACGCTTCCCCCAACCATTCGAACCGACAGAAAAAAAATAATTGCCTAAACCCGAAAAATACTGGTTGACAGCGTCTTCCACCTCGGCTTTTGACCCATATATTTATGCCCCCGAAATGTTTTTTTTTTTTAATTGGAAAACAGAAAAAGGTCGCCGGAAGCTAGATCTGGCGAATAGGATGAGTGCGGAAGCAATTCAAACTTCAATTTGTTCAATTCTGACATCGCGATCATGCACGTATGAACCCGAGCGTTATCCTACTGAAACAGGACTTTTTTCTTCGCCAAGTGCGGATATTTTTACGTAATTCTGGGTTTTAATTCATCCAGCAATGCAGCGTAGTTACTATCCGTTGATGTTTTTCACCCTGTGCAACGTAATCTATAAGAATTGTTCCATGGCTATCCCAAATAATTGTCGCCATCACTTTTCCTGCAGATAGGACGACCTTTGCCTTCTTCGGAGCTGGTGCCCAACCGCAATCCACTGCATTGACTGTTGTTTGGTCTTAGGCGTATGGTGGTCTATCAAGGTGTTTCATCGACGCGGTCTTTGTTCGCCGCAAAAATTCCACCGGATTTTTTTTTTTTTTTTGATACAGGTAAAGACACTCGCGTGACATATTCATCCGTGCGCGCTTTTGGTCGATCGTTAATAACCGAATGAATAATGAATTAACGATAATTCGGTCGAGTATTATCGTGAAAAAAAAAAAAAATGAAGCCTCGCAGAAGATTGAAATTGGAGTGAACGAACGTTCGACAGAAACTCGCTCGTCGCCGAATACGCGCGAATTAATTATTCATTCGCGCCGATAAGGTGAAAAAGAAAAAACTCGTCTCCTCGCCTCTTTGAGCCGCGCGTTATCTCATCGGGCAACGAATCGCCTTGCGCCCCCACGCGGACACTTCCGGTCTACACGGATCGGCATCTCCTCGAGCGTAACACCATCCTTATTCCTTGCGGGCCCACGGCGCGATCGCGGGCACTTATCGTTCTCGCCGGGCGATCACGCGCAGGTGCAAAGATCGTGAGCTGGGTCGGCTATAGACCGCGCAATCGTATCGAACGCACGTGCGTGTGAAACCCGCACGAGCTGCGCTCTTCGTCGCCCGCACACATATAAATAAATATATATGTGTATGTACTACACGATATATGCGAGCCTTTAATATACACGTACATCCAACGTTGAACCAACTGCGCCGAAAGAACGTTTAGTTCCCGAGCAGCGAGAGTCCTTAGCGAACTTCGTTTCCGCTTTTTATTCCCTTTCGATTTTTGTTTCTCTATACGATCAATAATGTTCGACGCGCTTTTCCCATAAAGTTTAGTGAAATTCCTTGAAACGACGTGGACACGCGATTCTTCAACACGAAATTCGAGTTTTGGCCGAGCTCGGAGAGCAATTTGGAGCATCATTTTGAAATTCTGTATATTAGAGCTTACTTTGAGTTCAGGGCCGCATTTAAGGAGGCGGCAACAGGCGCTGAAGGCCCGGGATCTCCGCAATTATAATTTTTCGATACATTTTTCTGACGAATAGTATTCAACATTGAGTGAAAATAAAATCACTCCAGAGATCTGACAAGGATAAAAACGATCATACTTTTATGAAGCACTTTTTTTCAATAACAATACAAATCGTTCTTCTGTCGAAAATAATGAAAAACACCAAACATGGATTTTAATTGAGATTAAGCTATGGATTATGATTTTTTAAATGTCACGTAGATTGAGCCAACCATTATTTTTTTTTATTTGGCGGTATATCGGGAAAAAATAAATATTTGCTCAATCATATTTTTGTTTTATAAGTGTATAAAAAAAATGCCTAGAAAAGTTTCAGTACTCGGCGTCAAACGCTTACACCGACCAGTATATTCTATTCATCCAAAAAAAGTTTACTTCAAAATTGTATAAGCAAAAAGAGAAAAATACTTTCACATTGGTAAGTTCAACTCATGTGTACGGAATAGTATATAATTACACGCTAAAAAACATGAATTTATTCACATTAAAAAAATGGAAAACTTTAGAAATTGTAATCGAATTTAGCTGACGTCAGAAAACGACTCTTTCCTTAACTTCGAACCACGCACCTTGTTTGAATGGACCTTGTTTTATTTAAACACTATAAAAAAAATTAATTTCGTTTTAAAAATAATTAGGAGCCGCCTTCTCTTCGTTGCCCCAAGGCCTGCAAACCTTCAAATTCGGTCCTACCTGCGTTTATTACAATATTCGCGTAAACACTTTTTTCAGATGAACAAGAACCATTGGAGGATCTCGTCTCGATTGTATCCGGGTAAAAACCTCTTTTTCCCTACAAAATCGTGCGTACATGCACTTCGGTACGGGAAATGTATTTTCTATTATAATGTACTCACATGCTTTATATGTGGCCTAATTGGGACTCATAAATATATATATATATTCATCGTTTTTGTAGGCTTTCGTCTTTGAGAACTGTCCTCGAAACACCCAGATCTACTGATAGCCAACATTAGATAGATATAGCAAG
Source organism: Ophion ventricosus (assembly GCA_963932345.1). NCBI lineage: Eukaryota > Metazoa > Arthropoda > Insecta > Hymenoptera > Ichneumonidae > Ophion > Ophion ventricosus. The sequence goes on along the minus strand of OZ010716.1, from coordinate 21,726,265 downwards.
TTCAAAATATCCTTTAACCTAACGAACAGGCTCCACCTGAGGTTTTAATAGTTTAATACTAAGCAAAATCCAGAATTTGAAAGACATGGTGTACAAAGAAGTGCCGACTACTGCGCAAGATATGCAAGGAAGAATAATTAGAGCCTGTTCGTTAATAAAGACTGACGTGATTAATAAGAAAATACAATCAATGCGAATCAGATTGCAAGCGTGCATTGAAAGTAGCGGTCATCACTGTGAGCACGTTTTATAGGAGTAGGGGTGAAGGGGGCAAGACGGGCTATTTAAGGTTTGAAGCTCAATAAAACTCATGTTCTTAAAGTCACATAATCGTATTTATTTCCGAGTCAACCTACGATAATGAGTCTCACAAGATATGGTCAAATTAGGAACATTCGAATGATAATTATAGCAAATAAAAATTTAAAACAAAAAAAAAGAGAGATCTCCCCCAAAGGTACCCCCCGGGGCCATGATGGGGTTCACTATTTCCCAATCACACTACATTCAAAAAAGTATCTTCATTCGGGTTGGCAAAGTGCACATACATGAATAGTGTTTTTTCGTTTAATTCAGCTTTTTTTCTTTTTAATTTCTTACTTAACGCATAGCTTCTTCGGACCATGTTCCCCTCTCCGTCTTGCGTTTATAATTCTGCATCATCATAGAAGAAAAGGAAGCTATGTGTAGCACACAGTTTTATCAAAAGAAGATTATTTAAATGTAATAATATACATGCTGTCTGAAAAATAACATAAAAAACACAAAAAACTGAATAATCCTGTGTCCCATGTACTATGTACTGGATGGGGATCTACCACCCCATTTTTCCCCACCGTATATTTTGCCAATAAAATATTCATAATAAAATAACAACAGGCAACGCAGCAAATAGCAAGTCCTTACCTGATTCTACATTAAATATAGCACATGTAGCAACAGCACGTCACCATCTAGCGTTAATTGACAAAGCACAGTCACATCCGAAACCAAATTTTAAAAGAACAACAATTATACGAACAATCAGCTTTCTCTTCATCACTCGATACGCGTTCACTCTGGAACGACGATACACGGGCGACTGATGGGTGTTATGTCAGCGCGATGTATGATACCAGAACGAACGTGATTGATCCATTCAGATCGAGTATTTGGCCGGGTCTTGCCCCTCTCTCCCCGAAGTGTTTGCACCGTTTTTTTTTAAATCGTGTCTCGGCTAAAAACATTGCGATTTCTATTTGATCGTTTTTTTTATATACTAAATCTCGATCGATCGTCTTGAAATTTGGCGTATGAACTTATTTTTCGTTCTTTGATAAAATTCTAAAAAAAATAGTGGTACCATTTAAACAAAAATGGAAATGATCTCAAAATCTTCAAAGCGTTTCCACCTGGATAAACCTTGCAGTCAGGAGGAAAAAATGTTCTCCTAAGTCTGATAGGCTAGAAAACATATCTATCGCTAATAGTTATTGGCCTCATCCGGTATATACTACACGTGAATAAATGAAGAATATATACGTTGAGGGCCGATGGAATTAATTTGCGATCGGCCAGCTCCCAAGAGCCCAGTATATCTGCATATGGCGGAGAATGTGCGTATGCGATGTGCAGGGTTAATGAGAGAGCTGCATCGTCGCATATACAAAGCAACAACGGGGCCTTGGGATCTTCGAGAATGGATCGTTGAGAACCGATGGGAAACTAGAAAATTGCAATTACCTAATTTTGTCCCCCTTCTTCGAGCTCTTGTTCGAACTCGAGCATCCTTTTGGCAATATTACCACGATAAGGTAATGTGTTGGTAACGCTTGTTCCGGATGGAAACATCGTGGCGATAGGAGAGGGAGAGGATAAAGACGAGGGAATAAAGGTAACGTGGAAACGTGAAATGATCTATAGCTCGAGTACACACACGACGGGGAGAAATGAGAAGAAACCGACGGAATAGAGGGGCGGAGGAGTAGGGGCAAAAAAAAAAGATCGAAAGATATTCTCATCTTACCTACGAAGATCCTATAATGCTATGGCGCGAGCGATGGAAGGAAGCTCTTTCCGGTAAAATTACTTTGCGGTGGCTTGTCATTATCCCGGTCCCCCGAGCCCTTCACCTCTCTCCCGCGCTCTATCTCTCTCTTTCTCGCTCGATCTTTCTATAATCCCTCATGAGTACCTTGTGAGGGATTCGTGTCCACGGCCTTGAAGAAAATGAGGCACACCGACTGATATAGAAAGAGCGAGAGAGCGATACGGAGGAACGTGCACACGCATCGCATCGGCCCAGTTCCAACGCAATTATTACGACAACAGGAGGGGGGGGGGGGCCTTCGTTCAGATAGCAATAACATTAAGGCCTTAGGCCACTCTAGAGGCCAAAAAAAGGGCATATTTTGTAATTTTTTTCAGCGAAACCATAAAATAAATCGGAATTACAAAATAAGAGTTTTATTATGCACGTAATTGACTATACAAAATTATTTGTTCACAGCGATAGATGTCAAAATGGCGACGGTGCAGCATTTTCCCGATGACGCCTTTATTTCTGGAAGGTCAACGGTCGGACCAACAGCTCCGATAATTTTTGAGTTATGATGAGACGCTACAGTTTTTTTCGATTATATATAAGAATAGGTATAGAAGTACGTAGGATTTTCTTGGTGTATTGTTTTTTGTCAAAATGGCGCAATTCTAAAACAAAAAGTGTAAAATGCCATGAGAAAATCGTCAGAAAATCGTTTATAAAAAAGAAACTATGCAATATGATTTTTGAAAGATCCTACGTAGTTCCTCAGAAAATGTAATTCTAAATATACAGTTAAAATTTCAAGTGAATCGGTTGAAATTTGTTTGAGTTATGAGTCCGGCCGACTTGAAAAATGTAGTTTTGAGATAAACGCGTTTAAGGTTAGTAGAAAGTCACGACATGAATCAAGAGGGGTTGCGCTAGAATTCGAAAATCGAGTACTTAGAGATTTTTCACACCCATAATCTTTTGGAATATAATTTTATAGGTCTCAAGGTACATTTTTAACAAACAAAAAATCGATTTTTGGAAAATCCTAGAGTGGCCTAAGGCTTTAAGCGTTCGAGTACCGAGCCTTAAGCACCGATGAAGGACAAGTACGCGCTAGCGTGCACAAAAATGCACAAAAAATGAGAACCTCCCTACAAAAAAAAGCCAAAAATCCCGCGGTAATAATGTCAGATCTCTCCAAATTCAAGACTTCGTCAGACCTGACGAATAGCTTCGACAAAAGAAACGTGCAATCAATGTGATCACATGATAAACGTATGTCCGAGCTCGGAAAATGGCTGGCGGGAAAAGGCGAAAAGACTTGCGGGGGCGGGAGACTCGCGACTTGCAAATTCACCAAAAATTCGATCAAACATCTATGGTCTTTCGGCGTTTCTTTTCTCTTCAAGATTCTTGCCGAGAATATTCACCATGTCCGACGAGCAACTGTACTAATTTCCGTAAAAAATATATGTACAGCATCCATTATACGTTCATTCGAATGGTTTTTGCGCAATAACGATTATAAAAAATAAAATAAAAAATAAATTGAAACACAAAGCTGTATAATGCCGCGCGGGCGCATTGACCGAAATGATATATGGGACATACACGTATACGCCTATATTTATGTAGTATGGTCAACTCGATTGGAATAGTTGCGGCAATTCCACGAGGGGCACCGCGAGAGAGAATGGACTGTTCACTCGTTCAAATCGACCGCTCGTACTTGTACGCTCGTGATCCTGCATGTACATCCTTTCCACTATTTATAAATATATATATATATGCCTGTATGTATATATGTGCTATTTTTCTGTATCGCGCCTCGTCCACATCTCATTAACTTCATCGTTTCAAACTTTTAATCTCAACAGAAAGGTCAAAAAGCTGTTGTGAGCCTCGCGATATTAATTTCTTTGTCTCTCTCACTCACTCTCGACACTAGTAATATATATATATGCACAGGGTGTCTATTTTGAATCCAAAAGATTTTTAAAAAGTCCAAAAATAATATCTTCTTTATCAGAAATTGTTCTCTGGTAATTATTAGGCTGGCGAAAAATAATCCTTGGACTTATCGTCACCAATGTAAGTACTATGTGTCGTAAAAACGTATGTTTACCGTGAAAAAAAAAACCGAAGGCAAACTGCGTGCCACCTTAGCACCTGTACCGGAAAGGTTGGCACTATCAACGTCCTGTTTGCCCTGGGAAACCATAAAACTATGGTTTTGAAAATGTTTTTTGATCAGAGAGACCATTTTTGTGATTTATTTTATCATGAGGCTTTAAATGGGACACCCTGTATACATTTATTTATGTGTGTGTCTATATATATTTATCTTTATATTATACAAATAGAGGCACATTTATGGACTTTGTAAATGTCATCATTTCATCTCCCTCTCTCTCTCTCTCTCTCTCTTTGATCGTGGGAAAAAAACAATTCGGCCAACTTTCATTGCACTCTTTCAAATTTTACGAGTTCTCGCAATTCTGTACACACAAAGAGGGGCATATGCGCACATTTAAATGGACATATTTGTATGTACGTACGTATGTAGTACAGTGTTGCCCCGGATTGGCGCGGACGTGAACATTCACGTTTCTCATAGACTGCGGATTGTATTAATTCATCATACGTGAGAAGAAGCATTAAATATAATTTTTGTAAAAACGTAAATTCCTTCTCGGGCTCCCTTCCTTCGATTCTTCGTGCTCGAGTGGCGCTGAGGAAGCGGAAGGAAGGAGAGGGGATAGGAGGAAGTAACGTAGAATCAAAAGAGCTCTTTGAGGTAGTGCGAGGCATACAGTCGTGAACAAGAAATTAGGATTGAGATAGAAGGATTACAAAAAAAATTATTTCACGGAGTTTTTGGAAACGAGGTATGTACGTTAATATCTTTTATAATTTCGTGTGTGGTACTGGGACGAGTAGGATCTTCGTTGATCATTAAAAAATTCTGGTCTTCAAATTTTGTTTTATTCATATAAAAATGTTCATCAGTATAGTGAGCACACATGTGTTTTTGGTTCATTTTCCAAGACCATTCGTAGTCCATTTTTTTATGCAATCCACGTATCAATAATTTCATATATAAATAAATAGAATTATTAACTAAATTGATTAAATATTCTCTGACTCTGTCGTCTTTAACACTGCGAAAAGTCATATCCGACAATTTCCAAGACGACTGTACATCCTCGAACCACGATCCCGGCCCAATAATTGTTCTGCCGATGCCACAGCTGGTTTCTCGAGACGCTCGGTGGCCCTTTTTTTCGCATTTCTGTCCGAGAGAACACGCACGAAATTAGCGTACGGTGCCAAGGAAGACGCAGAAAGAGAGAAAGAAACACAGGCAGAATATTCGCAAGACAAGGAGAGAAAGAAAAACAAATACATGAACAATAAAAAAAGGGATAAGACAATTTGGCACTATTGAAGAAAAAACGTCACAATAACATACGTGACAGGGAAACGTTACGTTGAATTAATTAATGATGCGGAAAGAACGAAAAAACAAAACAATATGTACTCGTTTTTTTAATCGAACGTGGCACGAAGTATCGAGTATTGTTCTGTACGTATAACGAGTCTTTAATTTCTCGAACATTCAGTGGACACAAAAGAAGTCGGTTTAGATGGCATCGCAAATTATTTGTGTGTGAGTGTGGGTGTATGTATATAAAATTATATACGCAGTCAAGCAGGACGTAATTTTTTTCGCCTGTACCTTTCCTCCCCCTCCCCCACCCTTTCTCTCTCTCTCTCTCTCTCTCTCTCTCTCTCTCTCTCTCTCTCTCTCTCTCTCGCTCTTTTACTGAATCCTTTTCGTTCCTATTCCTTTAGCACTGTCTTCTTCGCAATTCGCGTATAACTTCCTTTTGATTATCTCACACCGTCGTCTATTAATCAGCCCGACAGTTCGCGCTCGCTCTTAATTACGCGCTGAGACTCCTCGCAATCTTTTGCCATATTCTCTCGTCCTCATCATTGTCGTCCCCGTCGTTCGTCGTCATCGTTTTCGTAGATTGACCATAAAGATGACTTGCCACTGCAGCAGGTTACACATACACACACACATACACACTTACGGAAGCGGGTCCGTACATTTACGAGAACGAGGGGTACAGGGCCTCACACGCTCCACCGGAAATAAGCGAACAACGACATCGAGAGTACGAAGAAGAACGTGAAGAAAGAAAAAAAAAGAAAAAAAAAGTGCGTGCAGAAAAGGAATATTGCACCGAGACATGCATCATTATCTGTGGCGCTCTCTGCCCCCGACAACCGATGAACCCCGCGAGAATGTACCTATGTACGGCAAAAGAAATGAACATTCAAATTTGCAATTGTTCTGTCCTGATTCTTCTCAACAGCCCGATCAAGTACCAAAATTCGATAATAATAGCCTGTTTTTCGGAAACTTTTATCATAAATATTGCTTTTCATTTTAACCAGGGTTCGTAAAAATCCGATATTTATTATAAATATCGGAAATATCCGATATTTTGATATATATCTGATTTTTTTATATTTTTGATATTTATAAAAATAACCCCTATTTTTTGCTGTTTTTTAGAGCTGCTGCGGAATACGTTTCCCTTTCCCTTTCCCTATCCTCTCACCCGCTCGCTACGAGCTGCTGCGAATTGTTATACACAATGTAACAAATTCATAATCGTTACGCGCACACAGACATCAGAGCCTAGCCAACCAAGTCTCAATTTAACATCATATTATTATTATAATTCATAGCGCAACCAACATATTAACTTGTCTAAAACTATGGTTTTTCCACAAATGAGAACATTGAAAACAATGGAAGAAACGCAGCTGGTCGAAAGACAACGGTATTCTTAGACATTTCGGCACTTACAAAAAATATTGGGAGCCTTTTTAAGCCTACTGATAACAAATACCAAGGACAAATGCATAGATAAGTCGTCATAGTTTGGTACATGAAGATAAAGTTATTTTGATAAAAAATTGCACATTTTTGTTGTATTTTACGATAAATATCAATGATATATATCCAGCATAAATATCAATGCATGTATATCGTGATCTATATCCGAACCTTGATTTTAACGCTCCTAAGGGCATTCTCAATTTTCGAGAACAAATATCACCGCCAAGATTACGGCGCCTCGAAAAAACAACAACAAAAGAATCTAAATGTTTCGTGATAAGTGAAATGTCAATTGATTTTTTTCTTTTTTAAAATAATTGTAAGTCGCTAATCTTATCCAGAATGTCATCAATCTTCTGAATATTTATCGCAATCAAAGTAATCAACTTTCTACGATTATAACATGTTTTTTTTAGCTTTTTTCATATTCTAATATTTAATATATATATTATCATATGTTTGGTGTATAAGTTAGTACGTATCGCGGACGACGTGATAGGTCAAATGTGAAGAGACCGAGCCTCATTTGGAAGGGCAGTCCGTCTCTGCCCTCTGTCGAAAGGGGATGACAACCACTCAAAGGCTTACGGGCAAAACGTAATAAAGTTGTACTGTTTCACACTTTTTCATCCTGTACGTGATCAATAATTATTTATTTTTACCTCGTGCCAAAGAAATCGGTTCTGACAATATTAAAAACTTTTTTCCATTTTACTGCTCCCAAGAGCACTTTCAGTTTTCGAACACGAATGTCCCCACCAAGATAATGGCACCTCGAAACAACAACACCAACAGATAATTTCAAATATATCGTGATAAGCGTTTATTTTCTTTTACAATCTGTTTCTTTTTTTTATTATTTGAAACGTTCCGTTTCTTTCTTAATATTGTAATTCTTAATTCTAATTATTGTAAATCGCCAATATTTATTGACTTTGGTGTCAACAATCTTTTGGGTATGAATGACCATCAAAGTAATCAACTTTCAACAACTAGACAAGTTTTTTTTCGACTTTAAAAACATTTGATCATTAGAAAAAAAATTGAAAGTATTCATCGACTAAATATATATATATATATAATCATAATTCAAAGGAATTTAAATATCATTTTGTCCTGAAAATTTCCCAACGACGGTCCACAAAATTGCAATTGCAAGGAAAAAAAGACTTGGATAGCATTCCCTTCAATATAGTCCAAGAAAAAAACAAAGATATATATATCTATAAACATATGCTTGTGTTTGTGTGTATATCATACTAGTCCGAGGAGCTATAGACAGTTATATCCGGCGGGCACCGGCAATTAATAACTCGCCAGAGCCTATTAATGCCATTGTTCAGAGATGCGTGACGGGGTACGATGGCCGTGTATAGGTCGTGAGTGTGTGTATTTGCTGAATATACGTGCATACATTCGTCTCCCTCCGCGTGTATTGCAGGACACACATATACACATATACATACACGAATACGCGGGACACTTCGCCGTACGTGCATACATACAGCGAGGGTTATAGCCATGGGGCGAGGGGAAAGAGAGTTGGAAAACGAAGGGGCTCACACCGTGCCAGAGCAGGTGCCACAGTGGCACCTCTCGGCGCGCTCAAAGAGCGCAAGAGAGACAAAAAGAGCGATAGAGCGAGAGAGACAGAGAGAGAGGGCACGTTATCTCTATTGTAAATCTATCGATCGATCGGTAGATTGTGAATCGATGCATTGCCTTCATTCGTCCCTTTTTACTGCGGCGGCAAGAAAAAAAAAAGACGAGATCCTTATCGAGGTATAGTGTGCAAATACGAGGAGAATGAGGAGGAGGAATACGGGTATATTCCTATGGGTGTAGACGTGTATTTCCGCGCATATATATATATATATATATTACTATGAATTTCTATATATTTTTGTTTATATGTATGTGCGAAGAGAAACGAAGAGGAAGTTTGCGAACTGGCGCAGCTGACGAGAACAATACCCAAAGACTATATCGGTATACCGTACACATAAACATGTCGACAATATATCCAATTATTTCGCACGAATATATAAACACGTATGTAGGATAATTAACGAACAGACCGCGTGTATCAAAGGAGCATATGTCCCGACCAATGACTGCGCGAATTTTTCTCAAGTTTGCATCAAATTTGACGAATGTACGAGGTTAAGACAGCCGATGGAACATGCAACGCGAAAATCTTTTATTTTCAATATTTCGTTACCGCGTGAATGAGATGAAAAATCATTCCCAAGACATTCAATTGCGTATAGGAAAAGAATAAAAACCCGTGCAGAAATTTGTTGAGGAGTTCCCAGATCCTACCCACGTGTCTATGGAGATTTTATACGGACGTCGCACGTAGAGAGTCCATGTTGAAATTCAAGTGGATCGCGCGCAATTTCCCGATTGACGGCGTTTAAGAATTTTTTATTTGATATTCTCAACCGGAATGTTGAGAATATCAAATGTTCCCTATGAACGACGTTTGGAAATTCTTACCACGTTCGAATTGAACATATGTAAAAGGTCACGAGAAAAAAATCAGCGTGGTGGAAAATAACCTGCACGCTTCCTGAACGTGTATGATCATATAACAAAATGCAGAAAAATAAATAACAAACGATTATTGAAGTGGGTTTTCAATTGTGTGATTCAAATTGATTTGTAGGATACACTTCATGAAGCAGTTTCCACTTTTATAGGTTAAAATTTATACTTTTCTAAGATCCACTCATTTTGTTTATCTATATACATTAGAACCTCGATTATCCGAACCCATCCGGATGGAGTCTAGTTCGGATTAACGAAAGTTCGTATAATAGAAAGGTGTAGTTATGGGTAGCGTGGTGGTCAGAATAACTCATGATAGCTTTATCTGAAATTAAAAAACCAAATTTTTTCTGTTAGTAGATAAATATAGCTCGTGATTGAACGAAGGATGTAAAAAAAATTGAAATGTGAATTTTTGGCAGAGTTGTATGCAAAATAGTTCAATTTTTGGTACAATTTACACTACGTATAGCCTTGTAAAATGAGTTGTAATCGAAAAAAAAAACCTTCGTTCAACGACTAGTCAATGCTATTTTGAAGAAGTGTGCAAAATTTCAATAAGATCGGTGCATTAATTTTTGAGAAATCGTGTCCACCGACTTCAAAAATAGTGTTTTGAGAAAAATGCGTATACCTGCGTCACTCCCGACCGACCTTTCCCAAGAGGGGGAATTCCCAAAGGCTCTCTCTCCTAGACTTTTACTCCGATTGACTTAAAACTTTGGGAGAATATTCTAGACATATTGTACTAATAGATAATAAAATTTAAAAAAATGGATTTTTTGAAATTTTCAAACCCACGTAGATCCTCGAAAAAGGATATTTCGAAAATCAACTCTTAAGGGGGTGAAATGGGATGTAAAAGTTTGTCTGGAAAACTTTCCTTGCGTGTATCAACTTGAAACTTGATATAAATATTCTTCAAAACAAATAATAAAATGCATATTTTATTATTTGTTTTATAACATATTGTAAATTCTACGCGGACGGAAGCTAGTAGCATATATACTTTTAATATAAATATTCAACATCGAATCGACGCTAGGAATACAATTTTCCATACCAAGTTTTACACCCCATTTCACCCCCTTGGGGGTTGATTTTCGAAAAATCCATTCTTAGTGCGCATCTCTACACCTTCTGAGGAACATATCTTTCAAATTTCACGTTTCTATCTTCAGCGTTTTAGGCTGAGCGTTGTCTATGTGTCAGTCAGGCATTCAGTCAGCCAATCAGTCACGGAACTCTTTCATATTTATAGATTTCGTTTGGAAAATTCAACGTACAGAATGCAACGGGCCAACGTACAGAATGCAATGACAATCCATCAAGAATCGTGTCGGGTTGTGCTCGATAATGTGGCAATCTTTTAGGATTTAAATTAGATTAACACATTCCAACACGGAATCCCGATGATCCATTGGATCTTTATCAAGAAGTAGAGTCAAGTATGGGAATCCAATTGGATCCATGTACGACGACATTCTGCACGGAAAGCTTAATTTTGGCCGAATTTGTTGGACGTTTCCCGCTCGTTTTTTTTTTTCGTCGCGGCCACACGTGCGTTTGTCGTCGTACCCAGAGCGTCTCTGTCGCGCACGCATTAACGACAATGCTGGTCACGTAGACCGCGCGTATCATCGGCTCAAAACTCGGCCGCGAATGCGTGCCTTTGATAGTTTGCCGAACTCGTTCCCTCCCCGCCGCGATCTTTATCTCTTTTTTCCGCGATTTATCGTCTCTCTCGGGCGCGCGCGCGCGCGCTCGCGGATGGCTCGCCACGTCCATACGCGAGTCTTGCCAAACGGGAGAAAAAATAAAGTGATGAAAAAAAAAGCAAAGAAAAGTGAGAGACGAAATTTGGATAAACACGATGACGTTACTCGTCGCGCGTTACGTGACGAAATCGAGACTCCGCGCAGCGAACTTGCAAGACACTTGGGCTGGGCATTGTAAATCCATATTGCACATACATTTGTCTTCGTGTGAAACTCGACGAGTACATACGCGGGCCTTACTCTGGAATAAATAGTGCGCGAAACGCTGGATCGATTGGGACAAGAAATCCGACGTTTTTTTCAATTCCTAAGAACGAGAAATAAAAAGGGTTGGAACGATACAGAACGATCACGAAGAAAAAAGGCCAATTCATGAAAGCATCGGGCTGAATTTATATCGCGAAAAAAATATGAAACTTCCGATTCTCGGTGCACGCAAGCTTCATGATTCCTTCCTAACGATGATGAGACGGGATATGGCGCAAACCAGAAAGATCACAAAATCGTTTTTATGGCTTACATTCTATGTTTGGAAATTACAATGTTCTATGGCGTTGAAGTTTGCATCGTTGGAATGCAACGAAAGTTCTAAAAAAAAAATGTTTCCTTCATTTTTATTACAATTTATAACTTTTTTTATACACTAAGATCGTGGATCTTTTATGTGGGTGAGAAAAAACCGTTTCAGTGATTTTCGTACCCTAAATCAGCGAAAAAAAACGTGACGGATAGAAGAAAAATTAACTTTCGCTACATTCTTTGGTAAGAGCAAAAATTCGTTAGAAAAAAAGTGACACCCTGTGACCCCACCTTCCCCTACATTGCGAGCAAGTATACTTTCACGTAATGTATGCCCGGCCAGAACATTGACATTTCCTGTAAAGTGAAGCTTTAAGAACTGTCTAAAGCTGCTTCGCCTTTTACCCCATCAAAGATGTTTATAATTGATTAGAATGAAACTAATACATCTGTCGTAATTCTATTCACTATTACAAGTATTTTTTTTCATCGCTGATAATCTACGAGAATAAAAATGCTTATTATAAATAATGGTATTACCAGTATTAATTTGAACATAAAGAGTAACCAAATTATTTGATAAGACAAAAAAGTAAAGGGGGTGGTTCGTGGTTTTTAAAATAGACGTCACCTTATCAGGGACTATCAATGTTTTGGCCTGAAAGACATTACCCGCATGTGTTTCGGCAATAAACCGAAACTTCGGAAACAATCCGATAAAACTTCGACCCATTATGCTATATCACGAACAGAAGTGCTATGCTCACAGCATGCACATTCGCTAATAATTTTGTGATACTTGTGAAATGATAAGTATCAGTACGACCTGATACTATTTATTTTACTCAGATTTATCGCCAAAAGCCCTTTTTCTCCTTTTCTCTGATGACCCGGCAAAAGTTGTTGCAGCTTGTGTGGGATGTTTTGGTGCTTCCACCGTATAGTACGGACCTTGCACCTTCAGACTATCACTTGTTCCGGGCGCTAAAGAACAGTTCGAAGAATAAAACCTTCAGACCCCTTGGACGTCTTCAAAGCCCACTTGGATGACTTTTTTGCTCAAAGATCACAGGACTTTTGTGAAAGAGGTATAATAAAACCCGTGAAGAGATGGCAGAAAGTCATTGAACAGAATGGAACAAATATAGTCGATTAAAATCGCGTTTTTTTGGTAAATAAATATATTGCGTTTAAAATTTATTCGATTTTCGCTACGGAATGTTGCATAGACCCAATATTATACTGAAAGTACATTTTTTTATTGTTCATTTCAGATCACGCAAGTTGCCAGAATCACCTACACCGATTATTAATCCTACGGCGACGGAACTTTTGAATAATAATAACCTCATCGTTTATCAATATTTTTCAATTTAAAAAAATCCCGACTATGTCATCTCTACATTTTTATCGGAAAAAAAATTCGAAAAACCAACGTATGGGAAGTGCAGACGGTCCTCGAAGACGAATGGCTTAAAATCCCCTTTCCCCCATACACATGTACATCCCTCGGCCTTTTTGTGGAGAAGTTTTCATAAGAGAACGCGCAATAGTTCCCATCGAACCCGCACACTCTTTTCCTCGTTGCCTGCGAAGCTCATCGTTCTTCGCGTTGCTCCTGCCACAACAGGACTCAAATCTAACTTATTTACATATCTAGCGATGCCAGTGAAATTACCATATACCGCGCTCAGGGTAGTAGGGATACGCATATATATAGCACATATCGTACGTGCGTGTAGTTATATATGTATATCAGAGGATACGTGCCGACGCATGCGAAGCCAAGAACCATACGCACGTCAACGACTTGTATTATATATATATATATATATATATATAAACCCTATCGCTGATACATGTGGATAACGCAACGTCGTCGCGCACGGATCCCATGCCACGGGGAAAAACATTGCTAACGAGGATCGCCGCGATTCCCGTGTTTTTCTTGAAAAGTTGTTCATTCGAACGCGTGTAAGAAAAAAAAAGTGCGCTCTAAAGGCCTTATTCGCAATAATGCCTATAGAGTACTCTTTGGAAGAGCTATCAAAACAAACGATACAAGCCCATAGAGCGCGAAATCAAGCCCGCCGAAATTGTCGGAATCTAATTGGATTCCCATACTTGTTCCCACTCCCTGATAGGGATCCAATGGGTTGTCACATTTGATCCCTATACTACATCACGCTTGTACATTAGTATCGCATCGGGATTAAGCATTGGAATCCAATGTACGAATCTAATTTAAATCCTGAAAGATTCCCACACTATCGAAAAGAATACGATACGATTCTTGATGGATCCATTATGTACGTTGAATTTTCTAAACAAAATATATAGTTATACAAAATGAATGGATGTTTATAAAGTATTGGGTTTATGCATAATGCCGTATAGAAAATCGAGTAAATTACAAATGCAAAATATTTAGGAAAAAAAAAGCGATTTTAATCAATATGTTGCATTTTGTTCAATGAATTTCTGTCATCTCTCCACGAGCTTCGTTATCTCTCTTTCATAGAAGTCCTGAGATCTTTGGGCAAAGAAGTCATCCAGTGGTTTTTGAGGACGTCCAGGAAACTGATGGTTTTATTATTGAAATTGTTCGGTAGCCCCTGGAACAAGTGATAGTCTGAAAGTGCAAAGTCCGGACTATACGGTGGGTGCACCAAAACATCCCCACCCAAGCCGCAATAACTTTTGCCGGGACATCAGAGATACGTGTGGTCTAGCGTTGTCCTGATGGAACACAACGCCCTTTCTGTTCGCTGATTCGAGCTACTTCTCATCGATTGCTCCGGTAGATTCTCTGATCGATTCTGGTCACCAAAGAGTGCGCACTACCAAAGAGTACGCAGTGCTTTCAATTGTTTTATTTTTTTCTTATATTGGCAACACCACCTAATCTTTCCGTGGCATATGTCGTGTCAAGGTGTTGGACATCAACTCGCTTCGTTAAGGTATTTATTTCCAATTTTATGACTAATAATAGATTTTCGATGTCTTTGATCTCATTTTTTTAAACAATTTTAAACACGTTTTGTATAGTTTGCGATTAATTTGCACCCAACGAATGTTATTACACTTGAAATTTGTGATCCAAATTTTGTTTTTATTGAGAGGTTATGTCGCCGTTTTGCTTGCTTACGAAAATTTTAGTGACCATAGACTAAAAACACGTATTTGGTAAGAGTATACACCCAAAGAGTGCGCACGCGTACTCTTAGCTTGTATACACTTGCGATACGTGCCAGGGCTGATGATCTCACTCCGCTCTCGTGTGCACTCTTAGCTTCTATGGAAGGTACTCACTGCGTACTCTTCGCAACCCAACACCCTAAAAGTGCGCACAGGACGAGTTCTAAGTTTAACTCTTTTTAAATATTTTTCGAGATTGTTACTTAAGATTTTATATTTAAAATAATGTTCCTAAATGATCGAAGCTTAATATAAATAAGAAGTACAAAGTGTATTACCAAAATTGATTTTTCTAAAAATAAAAGTTTATAAAGTGCGTACCCTTTGCTGGCTTTACCCTATTCATTTTACAGAACATCATCGAATCTTCGAGTACTGCAAACGAGAGATCTCAGGACACGTGATGCGTCATGCTAAAATATCGAGTGACCTACGAAAGGACCCGATTCCAAATAGATTTCGCACATTTCGAAGTTCAGTCCTTTTTTCCGACGGTGTGACGCGCGAAACCCGAAGGGAAAGAAATCCAAGGGCCAGGTGAATGAAAAAAAAAAAAAAAAAACGAGACGGGTGATGAACGCGTAAATCGCGCCAAGGTGGAGGTTCGATGCTGGAGAATATAGTTACACGCATCGAAAGACTGTATCGCCGCTTTTCGTATAGCTCTGTAGCGGGTAATAGACTTGGATCTTCGTCGCCGTCGTCGTCGACGGGCGCTCTGCGCCCTGGAAAAGGGTTGCCGGATCGATGAGCACGGATTAGCATCGCGTTCCGCTAATATTCTGCATATTTTACTGTATTTCATAGCCACGTAACGCTACGTGCTCATATAAACCACTCACCACGACTATGTGAACCAAACACTCGGCTTGCCGACACGGCAACATTTAAAGACACGCTATATACGTTTTTTTTTATACGAGTCGATCTCCTTAATTTATACGTCTGTCTTTTTCTCTCTCTCTCTCTCTCTCTCCCTCTCCTTCTCACACCGCAATAAGTCGTACAAGTGTGAACGAAGCTCGAGGACGCGACGAGCAGATGTGGTTTTTGCCATGGAAAATTCTGATCCAGCCTTTATTAATCTCGCGTCGTTATTGGACAAAAAAAACAATGATACATTCTCCACGAGAACATCCAATGTCTACTGAATTACTTACTGATGTCTCTCAAATTTATGGAGCAAGATTATATCGAATTTTTAATACTTCGTTCCAACACATTAAATTATTTCCTGCACATTCAAGTCGACAATTATAATAGCATTATTGAATTCGTTCAATTCTCCAAGTGTTAAAACGTATTAAATTCGTACATTTTTGGAATCGTACATAATATATTTCGGTAATTAAATGAATTTACGTATGTTTATGAAAAGTATCATCCTATCGTGAAAATAAATTATTATTATATTTAAAAAAAATTAAGGTTCGCGCATAAAACGAACAGGTGTGTTGATCGCTAAAGTGCCCTTTCTTACATGTAATACACGACTACAAAAATGTCGGTCAACCAAAAGTTCAAATTCAACGTTCCAACAAATGCGAACACATATACCCGAAGTAAGTCTGAAAAGTTCTTGGCCGAAATACTACGAGTCATCCCATTTGCTCCATCGTGCCTAAGGCCGAGAACTTTTCAACCTCCGATCGGTCGTATACCTGCGCGTTTGTGTACGGGCGTGTACCTACGTGATTTGGATAATACGATTTTTTTTTCAGAATTTTCGAGGCAACACGCGCGCGCGCGAGACTGGAACATGTAGCTCGTTGACTTTTTTTTTTCAAGGAAATACAGGATTCGGGTATATTCCACTTTCATTTCACCGTTTGCCTTTGCTTTTTGACCGGAGTTTTTTTTTCTTCTTTCTTTCTTCAAATCTTGTTTGCAGGATAGAAAGGGCGCGTCGTAAAGAGGGTGTGGGTTAAGGGGCCTTTTGTAGGGATCTCGAGGGTTCATCTATATAAAGGTGTATACACAGAAACGCACAACAATGCACCCTCGTCGATCGGAACCGATCAATGCGGGCAAATCAAGATCGAGAAAGTCGCGTTGATCGAGCAAAGCCCACAGGTAGGGGAGCCCGCGTTTTCATTGTTTGGGTTTGGTATTTTTTTGGGACTGAAGGAGGACAAATATGCGTGGGCTGGGTCGTGATGTGAGCTCACAAAAAAATTCTATATATATATATATATATATATGTAATACACAAGATATTTCGTGGCAAATCGACTGAACCTTGATGTCCCTGTCTATCGTTACCCGTACTGCTGTCGCCCTTCCCCTTAAGAAAAATAAAGATCATTTCCACATAATTATTTATTCGTATTATTTTTTCTATAATTTTATTGTTTTAAGTAAAGGAATGACCGATCATTCCACAGTAAGGTTGACGAACAAAAGCTATATGATCGTAAAAGATCTTCGATCGATTTGACGTTGAGTGTCCGATGTATCGATATGTAGAGCATTTGATGAGCGGGGGAAGGAAGATTTTACCGGGGGTTGTCACGGAATTGGATAATATGAATAATACGTGCCATCGAAATGAAACCTGGCGATTCCTCCCACAAAGAACGACAGGTAGACACACTTTTCGGGATCTCGGCGAGTGGGCTAGGGGGGCCGGAGAGCAGAAATCCCCAAGCCTCACAGCTATTTCAACCCCGTCGAAGCTTGAAGCCCCAGAGTCATGGATGTTCTCTCCGTTTCACTTTCGTCGAAACGTTATACGTACGTATATATATATTTATTATATTTACGAAATAAAATATAAATATAGGAATTTGGGACGAATGCAAGCAAACACATTTCCGTCACAGGCTCAATTTAAATACGAGGATCCTTATTATTAAATTTGTGTTTACCGAACATTTTTCTTTGATTGGGGTGTCGCGGAATTACGGCAATCAAACAAATCGACGAATAAATTTAAAAGAAGAAGGAAAGTTCATTTGTTCGAACACGAATAAAACGAAATGAAAATATAAACTCGCGGTTAACAAATCAATTTTTCTCAATTGCACGAATGTTTTTTCAGTTCGATTTTTTTGTTCGTTCAAGAGCCAAAGACCACTCGATGGCGTACACAACGAGACGACGATAATAGCCACGACCTCGCTGCGCACATCTCCCGTGACAGTAAATCCGTAAAAAAAAATACATTAGATTCCCTTCCCACAATGGTGTATGAAAAAAAAAATTGGGAGAATAAAAAAAATAGCATTATCCGATGGAGTCCCATGGCATAAAAGCATTAGTAGGCATTTTAACCCCTTAATGTATTATTCTTTCTCTTCGAGGGCTCTTCCTCTCGCTGCGCATATATGGGTTTTTGGTTGTCGCACCCTCTGCATCCTCGCGCCGATATCCTTTCAATAGATATCTATATATATATATATATATATAAACTGTTCGCGTGTTCTCTTCCTGGTGGTGCGCAAGAGGAAAAGAAAAAGAAGAGTCCTCCTCGGTCCTTCCGTCCTCGAAAATGCCCGTGGATCTCTCTCTCTCTCTCTCTCTCTCTGTTTTCTCTCGTCTCGTCGCCCCGGCAAATGCACGAACGATGCAAATTTCTTCGTATGCAAATGTCCGAGAGGTATGCAAATTTTCGGAACATGTGTTCGTCGTCGAACCCTTCTACGAGGAGCAACAATCCCCCCCTCTCTATCTATGTCCCTTGACGTCTCTCCTTCTCTCTCTCTCTCTCTCTCTCTCTCTCTCTCTCTCTCTCTCTCTCTCTCTCTCTCTCTCGCTCCCCCCCCCCCTCTCTCTCTCTCTCTGACGACGTCCCTTCATCCCTTTCTTGCGCGGAGTTACTCTTGTACACCCCAATGTCGATGGCCGGCGGTCTCATCTCCCCAATGCGCGTAGCTCTCGCTTTCTCGCCACAGAATCTCCCCTCCGAAGATGATCGGGAACGTCAATTTGCATATCTCGGATATTTCCTCTCATTGTATCGGGTACGTGTATTTTATACTCACGTGTATATAAATGTGTGTATAAAATTTTACCGTGGGTTTTTTTCTTCTTCTTCTTCTGTATCACGCGCGGAGCATCCGGAGCGATCCTTCCTGATCAAGGATGCGAGCCATTAATCCGAATCTCTTTGAATTCCCTGTCCGGATTGACAGATAGCTTCGAGTGTTCCCAGGATACGCGTTTGTACATATATGTATATTATATATTTATCGTCGGGCCATTCTCGAACCACGGGAAAAAGGTGAACAGCACGTAGATGCGCGTATACGGTGGTTTGTATGTTGACGATTACCAGGAGTGGAAGTTGCAACGCAAATGCACGAGAGGAAAATTCGTTCCCACTTCCTGTTTTGCATATGCACCCGATCACGAGATCGCTCTCAGGGTCCCACGAAAAATTCTTCTCTTTTATTGTCCCCCTCTCTTTGTCGTTTGGCTATTCGTGATCATCTGCGCACCTACGGGACAGGCAAATTTGCACTAATTTCCCGTCAGTTTTGCGGTTAAAAAGTATTTTGAAAGGATTTGATTTTAAGGGGGGAAAACCCTTTACAATGTTCAAAAAAACGATTTTTTCACATATTTCGAAAGTATAATATATTATAGTATAATGGAAAATCGAAAAATCGAAATGTGAAATATTTACGAACTTATAGCACATAGTCGAGAGCGCACCAGGACCGCATGCTGTGAACTAGGGAAACTTTAAACGCGATTATCTTGAAACTGCATTTTCAAAAACTCCTCATGCTATAGCTCAAAAAGTTATTAATTGATTCGACTGAAATTTTGGGAGGTTTCTCACTATAACATTGTCGGAAGGATATACTTAAAGTTTTAAGATTCTCGCGTAAATAAATTACTTTTTGGGGATAAAAATTATCGAGAAAATGGTCAAAAATATGAAAATTTGACTAAAAAGCCTACTTAGTTTGTAATTTTATACTTTTTCATATTTTTATAGGAATATCCTTCCCCTACACATGTCAATGATCGAAAAATATTTTCGATTTTTGTTTCAAATCAATAGAAAAAATCAATAAGGGTGGATATTGGCCCCCCAATTTTTTTTAACGATTCGTAGGGCCTCCATGGATAGTGTAGCGACGAAATATACTCGAAAAAAATAGCCAAAAAATAAAAAATATTTCGTTAGAATTCAAGGATGCAAACTTCAGACCCATAAAAATCAAACAATTAGAGCACTTTTCGATATAATGCGAAAGACGCCTAAAGGAATACCTTATAACGCCACCATTTTGTTAAGTTAAAAAAAAATGTAATAAGAACGTTGTAATAAGATAATGTCAATATTTTTAAATGATGCGATTATTTTATCACCTTTAAAGAAATTCATGAAAAATGAATCATTTTCGGGCGTCTAAAGGGTTTTCCCCCCTTAAGTGGTGTCTATAAATAATTTGTTTTAACACTTCGCCCGTAAACCTGGATATTTCGTGTCCGAGCCAATACTACTTTCCTACGGAGTTGCTTAATTTATTTAACAAAAAATACACGAAAAAATATATTTTCTTATAATTTTATGATTGATATATTAAACTGAATGTTTCGAACACTAGCATGAATTTTTTCAAAAATTTTCGAATGTAATAACTGGATAAAAAAAAACGGCAGGACTTGAAATACCCAGGTTTACAAACGGAAGGTAGGTGCCGGAAAAACGTTTACAGACAAAATGTTAATAAATGAGTTTGATAAATAATTAGTTTTAATAAAACTGCAAAAAGTTTGTGACCGAGTGATTAAAAATTCTACTGCAGTTCCATATGAAGACACAATCGAGTCAACAAAGGCCTTCGGGCCTTTGCTTAAGGGGTTACGTGGGTTTGAAATTTTTTTTAAATCCATTTTTTAAATTTTATTATCTAATATTACAATATGTCTAGAATATTCTCCCAAAGTTTTAAGTCAATTGGAGTAAAAGTCTAGGAGAGAGAGCCTTTAGGAATTCCCCCCGTTGGAAAAGACCGGCCGGGAGCGACTCAAAAACTAATGCACCGATCTTATTGAAATTTTGCACACTTCTTCAAAATAGCATTGACTAGTGATTGAACGAAGGTTTTTTTTTCGATTACAACTAATTTTACAAGGCTATACGTAGTGTAAATTGTACCAAAAATTGAACTATTTTGCATACAACTCTGTCAAAAATTCAAATTTCAATTTTTTTTTCAAAGCCTTCGTTCAATCACGAGCTATACTTATCTATTAACAGAAAAAAATTGGTTTTTCAATTTCAAATAAAGCTATCATGAGTTATCCGGACCACCACGAGCACACTTTTTTTTTAAGCGGTCTCCGGAAACCCGGTCCCACCGGCTCAATTTCCCAAATTTTTGGATAAATTTTTTTTTAAATATTGTTGAAATGTTGCGCTTTTATGTACTTATCATTTTGAATAAAATAATTTGTATATTATATTTTAAAAAAATAGAGAAAATATGCTTTTTTTTACTTCGAAATCCACGTAACCCCTTAATAAGCTAAAGCAGTTTGGACGCATGCGACGATTGATGGGACGTTCACTTGGATAATGTAGGAATCCTTCAGAATCCAGATTGGATTCGTACATTGGATCCAATGGGACACCCCATTGCATCCTTATCAGGAAGTAGGTACAGGCGTGGAAATCCAATTCGCTTCCTATGACAATTCCGGCACGAGTATACATTTTACGGATTTTTTTCTCGAAACCAGCTGACCTCCGTCATTTTTAGGCGCAAGATCGAGGCAACCCCACCCTGCTCGTATCTTTTCCCTTTCGTGGAAAAAGAAAAGCAATCCTTTCAGATTCAATCAGCGCTGGATCGAGCAATCAAACAGGATAGCCTGCACCGAACCCAACACGAAACGATGAAACTTCGCGCGACTGTGATTTCGAATTCGAATCCCCCTCCCCTCTCTCCTTAAATATTCAACGTACACTTTGGTCGTGGAAGAAAAAAAAAAATCTGCGACGACAAGTCCAAACTGTTGGTCCGTAAGAAATTAATTATGCCAAATTGCAAATATTCGTAGTGTGAATGGGAATGCACATGTGGTCGGATACGTTATGCGACAAATGCGCACACACGAAGGAGCACGAACGTGAGAAAAATGTGGCTTCTCATTAGCATCGAAAAGTGCACGTTCGCGCAGAGAGAAAAAGCTCGAGAGAGAGAGAGAAAGAAAGAGAGATGCCCTGCTCTCTAACGAATAAACGTACGTATATGCTTAGCATATCGAAATTGCAAAATAATCGAGAGCGTATCGAAGAGCGCGAACTGCGCACCTCTACACTAGTATCATACTGTACGCGTATAATTTTATTATATTTATATCCCGACGCGCGGTATATGCGGTTGTTTTGTTGCCGCGCCGCGACGCTGAGAGAAATGGGAGAGCAGAAACGTCATTGTCTGCGCGAAACCAGTTCGGGACTCTACTTGGTGTGTGCGCTCTTTTGCATACTCGTTCCCTCCATTCTTCTTCGTTCCCAAATCATAATTATTGTTGTACTGAGAGAGAAAGCTAGCAAGAGAGAGAGAGAGAGAGAGAGAGAGAGAGGGAGAGACGGTGAGCGCCGCGCGCATTGATTATTAAGCAGCTTATTATATGTGTCTCTAGCGATATATCTTGGTTTCGCCCCGATGCTCTTTCATGAAACAACCCGACCAAGGGAGGGGAACTCGATTCATAATCCTATGCACGAACGCACTTCGACGTTCGGACGGCAAACTTTTCAAAATAATTTTCTAACATAATTATCATGCATTGTCATTGAACGATAACAATAATAATAATCTTATGGTACATTCTATATCGTATCATGAAATAATGATATAATAATAGTTTTTTTTATGTAGAATAATATGAGACCTATAATATTATAAATCTTATAAATTTTTATAAATACAAATAATATATGTATAATATAAGATTCTTTATATAATAACATGAAGAAATAAAATTAAAAAAGAATAAAATATGCTTGCCCCATCTTTGTTCAACTGTTAAAAACCCAATCCATTTTAGGAAAAAGGGAATGATACAAAAAAATGATATATTATATGATATTATAATATAATAATAATGGAAATTATTTATAATATAATCATTTCTGTAATATATAATATAACTATTTTTTTTTAATTCTGTAGTATAAAAATAATAATATTGTTATTATTTGAGTTTGTTTAGGTAATAATATAACAATATAAAGTTGTGCTATTTTAAGTTATATTATATTATAGCTTTCGCCCGCAGCTTCGCCCGCTCGGAATTTGGCCCATAGAAACTTCATTACCAGTTGCACCCGGTCGTTTAAAAAAATCTTGAACCATGCATTTTATTGTTTGTTTCGGAGAATATTAATACCAAGTTTTGATTTGATACACGCAAGGAATACAATCTTCCATACAAACTTTTACATCCAATTTCATCCTTTTAGGGGTTGATTTTCGAAAAATCCTTTCTTAGTGCACCTCTAAACCACTTAAGGAATATATATCTTCCGAATTTCATTGAGATAAAAGCAGGGAGTTCGATTTTCCCACACAAACTTTACCACCCCCGTTGCACCCCTAATTGAGCGTTGTTTTAAACAATCCTGAAATATACGTTTTATTATTTTCTTAGAAGAATATTTGTACCAAGTTTCAAGTTGATACACGCAAGGAATACAATTTTCCATACAAACTTCTACACCCCATTTCACCCCCTTAAGAGTGGATTTTCGAAAAATACTTTTTTAGTGCACCTTCTGAGGAACATATCGACCTAATTTCATGTTCGTATCTTCAGCGATTTAGACTGTGCGTTGTCTATATGGCAGTCAGTCAGTCAGTCAGACACGGAACTTTTATATGTATAGATTACATAGTAAATGATAATATTAATATCGTAATACCAATGAGATAATAACTCTCAATAATTCCTCTATCTCTCCACCCCCCCCCCCCCCCTCTCTCTCTCTCTAGCTTCTGTCATCGTTAAAATTGGCAAAGCAACGATTGAAGTGTCAGCCGGGCTTGCATAACGAAAAAATTCTCGCGGTTATCATACTGCCTTGGGGGCTGCGCTCGTCGGACTGCAGCGTACAACGTCGCTGCGCGATCTGCGGCGAGAGGAGCCGCGCTTATCTACGCGTACTTTACTCGTACCTACAGGGTGACAATTATATGGTAGCCGTGTGTTTTTTTTAATCGTCTTTCGGGAAATAATGCAACTGAGAAAAATACAATTGGCAATGGTTCTTCGAGTTCTCTTCGAACAAAAAATATAGCGTATTTTTGTGATGTGTAGTATTTGCCAGAAAAAAATTCAGCATTGTGGAAAAAAAGATCAAAATTCCATTTTATGTACAGCGGAATGAAAATAATCAAATTCCTAATACAATATACTCCGGAAATACTCTTTTTTTTCATCCCGTCGACGAGAAAAAACAATTATCAAATTATCAAACATGCATCTTGGAGCGGATGAATGGAATTTAATTGCATAAAAAAAATGTTTTTTAGAAGTGTTTTCTTTTCGAAATTTAATTATATTCATTCTGTTGAACTCAAAATGAAATATTTATTCTTTTCCAGAACACTCAATTGTTTTCTGACACATAATACCATCACAAAAAGACCCTATTTTCTTTTTCGAAGAGGACTTGAATTACAATTGAATATCCTATTTTCCACGCTCGTCAAATTCCCAGGCCCTTGAAACATATAAGTATACGTACTTTTATATTTTGAGGGATACGAAATAACAATTATTACGAATAATAATAATAATAATAATACATATGAAAAATCTGCGCCTAAATCTTCAAGTGTCAATTACACGTTTCTTTACGTGTTGAACGCTGCAAGATACGCCCATTTTCCCGTGTCTATGTATACACACACACACACACACATATATAATTGCGCTTCGATATATATTTGTACAAAGTGGTATTGCCGTTGGCAGTCGTCGCTGTCGCCGCGGCTCGACCCGATAGCGATTGTTTTGCAATGTTGCTGAAATAATTGCTCGAAAACGCCTGAGCGTGCGGCGCATAGTTAAGGGGAAGGAGGAGCGGGGGTTTGGCGATGTATGAGTGGGAGGTAAGACCGTGTGCAGTGGGGAGGAAGGGAGAAACTAAAAGTGGGGGAGGTAGAGAGGCGCGATACAGTTTGCAACACTGCAGCGATGAGTCCATTCGTGTACAGTCGAGTATATTCTCTCTCTCTCTCTCTCTCTCTCTCTCTCTCTCTCTCTCTCCTCTCTCTCTCTCTCGACTCTTATACACGGGTACATATCATCTATATCCATCTATATACTACGGATGTCGGAAGGCTCTAGCTTATACCGTAGCGATGGCCGCCGAGAGATAGGTGCTAAATTCCTCTTTGCTCTGAATTAATCTCGGCGGGAATGCGACTCCCACCTCTTACCGAGAGACACTGTACACTCCGTATACATTTACTGGCCCAAGCATTTACTGTAACCCACGTGTCCATGTTACTTCCGTCCGATATATGGGGAACGGCGAGTCCGAGGACATTTCAATGATAGGACCGTCCTCCAAGCAACCTATCAATCCCAATACTTGATGTTATGTAAGATTTAATTACCTTTAAATGAATTTAAACTTATTTATTGAGTTCGTGCAAAAGCCCGTCTCATTTTTTCAAAGCCAATATATTGGGGCGATTTCCAGAACCGCTAGATCTCCAAAATCAACGGTTCGGTTATGAAAGATTTTGAGGACCGGCTTCAAAGCAGCCGGATGTGAACTACCAATCCAAGTGTGTCGTTTTAACACACGGAGAGAATTAAATGTTAAAAATTACCGTGCAGTAACGGTAACCAGATGACAACCCTGAAACTTCGCTTGTTATTACTGAGTTAAACACAGATTTTCGAGAAAATAAAATAAAATTTCTTCTTCAGATAGAACATTTTACCAGATTTTCTAGTAAATTTTCATGTGTAACAAAATACGCAAAACTTAAATTTAAAAAATATATAATATCAGCGAAATTTTACTGTGCATTTAATTATTTTATGCCTTTCAAAAATGTCTATAAAAAAGTATCGTCTTTATAACAGTTATTTTAAGATTTATTATAAAATTTAATGAGTGTTATAGGAAAATGTATTGTGCTCTCGGTAAAAATTATCGTGCGCGCTACCCTTCTTGTATAGTAAAATTTTTGCTACGTATTTGAAATTTTCTGTAACGTGAGTTAAAAAAAAACTTATCGCATACGAATCATTATGCTTTTCTCACTTGTCACCACATTGAAATAAATCACGGTCATTTTTACCGTGAAATTCACGACAAAAATTACTTTTTAATTCTCTCCGTGCACAGCTACATGTGTTATTACCTTGTGGTCACTTTTGACACATTTCCGAGTGTGTCAAATTCGGGATTCGCTTTATGCCTTTTGTATTACAAACTTAAGTGTTTTATTTCTATGCATATATGGTGTGTTATTTGATTTTTTTTTACACACTGCAGGCCGTGTTGATTCAAGGCATCACAGCAAGTCTACTAAATGCACAGAATGTTTCATAAATCCAAAATATGAAATACTCAACTCAGAATTCTAGATCAATGATTTTTTTTTTATAATTCGTCATTTCCAAACGTCTGGAAATGATTTTGATATAAGATTATATATATATACTACCGGCGAAAAGTTCCGGACAAAAATTCAAAAAAGTTCCGGAACGATTTTTTATGCCATTTCGCCGATATTTGACATAAATGTATTTAATAAACGGTATTTTGAAGGAAAGGAATTCACCTTTATTTCGTTTTTTTTTATTTTTTATTATTTTTTTTAGGACTAGTACCCTTTTTCAAAACGACCATTTTTTGCCTTTTTTTTGTTTCTTTTCTGGTGGACCCCGTTTACAGACAAACTTTTTTTTATGCATTTCTTTGACCGGAATTATAAAGGCGAAAGCTCAAGCTTCAATTTCGTTTTTTTTTTCTTAAAATTCGTACGATTTTTTTTTTCTAAAGATATTTTGATTTTTTTGAAAAAAGAGACATTTTGAAAAATAACGTGTAACGCGAAAACGACAAAGATTAAAGGAAAAGGTCAAGATAGTACAAAGTTGAATTGATTTTCGTTGAATTCGTGAGAATTTTTTCAGATTTTTTTTCGAATTTTTTTTTTTCACCTATTTTCGGTAAAAGATCAGATGATTTAATTACCGTAACTCGAGAAAAAAATATCGGAAAAAATCTGAAATAATTCTATTGCGTTGAAAATAGAAAAATAAAATTTTTCCTCTCTTGAAATTTTACCACAAACCCCTTAGTTCTCGATCGGATAGAACTCTTTTTTTTTAAAACATCGTAAAAATCGTTCAATTTCTTACTTTCTTAATCGTCCTTAATCGTTCAAGAAATAATTTACTATTGCAATAAAAAAATATTATATACTATATATATATATATATATACACTACCGGCGAAAAGTTTCCGGGCAAAAATTCAAAAAAGTTCCGGAACGATTTTTTATGCCATTTCGCCGATAGTTGACATAAATAAATTTCATAAAAGGCATTTTGAAGGGGCGGAATTCACCTTTATTCCGTTTTTTAGAAAAAAATTTACTATTTTTTTTACGACTAGTACCCTTTTTTGAAAACGACCATTTTTCGCCTTATTTTTTTTTCCTTTTCAGGTGGACCTTTAAAGGGTGCCGCATTATTATTGCCTTTTGGTCCGTTGGGGCTGCTCTTAAGATCCCCCCCCCCCTCCCACGACAAGCAGAAAAACCTATTTCGATTTCCAATGAAAAATGAAAGACCCCAAAAAAATCGACACCTTTTTCACACACCCTAATATTTATATATGGATATCTTAACATCACGGTCACAGAAGTATCGGCCTTCCGCTGGTTGGTTGATGCGCCAGCTGGTGTACTGCTAAGCGGTCACCGCTCCAAGTATCGGCCACGCACAACGCTGCTCGCCTCGAAAGGTGCATATGCATGTGCATTGTCCATTGTGAAACGTCAACTCGGACATAATACAAATAAATTGATCAATTAAGTGCATCGTAATCGAATATTCGCTCGGCAGAGAGAAAGAGGTGGAGGGAGAGGAGGAAAGTGGCTCGATTCAGGATAACTGTCATATTTGATTCGACAAAAGATATATTCTTGCAATCGCTCTCACTTATAAACACATTCTTTTCTTCGTTCGCCAATTATTGTGCAACCGAAGAAACATCGCACTACATTTTTTTTTAATTTCGAGCCTGTAAACATATACGTATTATGTATATGTCGATCAACAAAGAAAATACACAACGAGCATTGACGAATTCTTTATTTTTATTCTTTCCACGAATCCCCAATCGATTACGTAACATTGGATTTGTATGTACAGATTTGTTAAATATCACTCGAATGTTTGTGCATTTTCATTTCCGCAGTCGAATAATTTTTTGTTTCACGGAGTACAACACGATTCGTTCGTATATTTATTTTTCATTGGCTTTTATTTTTTGATTTTTTCTTTACTCCGATACTTTTTTCATATTTAGGATATACATATATGTTTTATTCGATACCTTCTGCGCCAGGACATATTGAAGCCAATTAATTCGATTTTTGTCGTCACTTTTCTCGTCGATTTGCTCGATTCAGAGTGTCAAAATAATTGGAAAATGTTTTATGCCTGGCTTTGTTTTGTCTTTATCGTTGCGCACGTAACGAGGCCTCGTTCTCCTCGAGTACGATTTTTTGCAAATTCAGATATCGCACGTATTTGTTGTTTATGGGTGAGTAGCCGAGTTGCAAAAAAAAAAAAAAACATCGCGCTCGGCCTCCCTCAACGTCAACTTTTCGTCATCTTGTCTCAATTATGCGTGGAACTTAACTGGAAACACGATTACGGAATCGGTATCGTTATTAACGAAACGTCATCCGTGATACTTGGAGTCGATATCCAGGCCGGCAGACACTGCGTTGATAATTTTGCATTAACAATCGATCTCAGCGACGAATCTCGTCCGCAATATTAAATAACAAATTACAGGAGATGATTCGTGACATTTACGTTTAAAAAAAAACGTAAAGGAATTCGTCGCTTGCGGCCCGGAGTGCAGGACACAAAATCTATAATAACTCGACGAGCAAAAAATTCGATTAAATCTTTTTTGCGCCTCACAGCATCGACAAACGTGAAAAATGTTTTTCCATTAATTATTTATGACTGTTTTGTCTCGGATGATCGAAGAATAAAAAACTACAGAAATTGGGAACACGATACGTGACTTCTACTGCCGAAAAAATTGCTACAGCTTTAGAAACAAAAAAAAGCAAGCGATAGAACACAATTATGAGACATTTTTCTATAAATACCGTTGGAGACATTTACCTCGCGTGATACGAGAAGCGAGGGACTGTGTGAGAGAGATGAACTTACGAATAGCGAAACTGTCATTCCCGTCACTCGATAAATTCGTTTGTATTCAATTAAATGTCGCAGCGCAATGACATTTGCGAGAAAGAGAGAGCGAGAGAGAGAGAGAGAGAAAGAGAGAGAGAGAGAGAGAGAGAGAGAGAGATCTCTCGCAAATGGAAATATCGCCCACCCCCTCGCCCGCCCCCGCCCGTCCACCTATTTCAATACGACGACAGATATCTGTATACAGACGTCCATGAAGAATTGATCGTTAACAGACTTTCGGATGTTCCGTCACTTTTAACGACTTAAAATCAATTTGACTGTTAGCTGCAAGCAATCCGCAAATTTCTAAAGATGTACCAAGATAGACCATATACCATCATATACGTATTTTTGACATAAAAAAATATGAATTTTGGAGATGCGGGGAATTGATTTGATGGTGTTCCATAGGAATTGAAAATGCCATTAAATTTTCATTGTTGGGTGAATATCTTTAGAAATTATAGTAAATTAATAGGGCAGATATATAAATATATATTCAAACGTCTGAATAATCGTACTCTTTATCATCGTGTGACACCTGTCAAGTGTCATTCCCAGGACAAAATTGATAACATTTCGTTTCTCCAAGAGCCAAGCCGAGAGATGTATTTCAAGACTCGTGTATCGCGAGGGAGGTGAACGGGGAGAGAGCAAAATCACGATATGGGAAGAGCGGCACAAGGACGGGGAGTCCGAACGACGCGGGACTTCCGGTTTCCTGAGATTTTCCGAGCAAGTACCGACTTCCTGCTGCCGCTTCTCTTATACCGCAGGGGTAGAGAAACGGAAGGTTTCACGTAGGGCAAGCGTAAGAGAAAGAGCAAACGAGAGGGCAGCATGTTGTTGTACTTTTGCTTAGAGTATTGAGTTTTGAAGATATACTTTCTAATAAAAATCGCTCATCTAGTGTACAACAATCTTTTTGTTCAATATACAGTGCGGGTAAATAAAGTATTTGTACACCGCGTGTTTTTCAAATTGTCAAAAAAAAATAAGATGCTAAAGCAGTTGATTTTTTTTCGTAAATTTTTGTCGAACATTTTATTTAGCTTCGAAAAAGCAAATGCTAAAGTATTTTTCTTTCGCAGGATAATTTGAAAAACACGCGGTGTACAAATAGTTTTTTTACCCACTGTATAGAAATAAATACGTACGCATACGTATATTTTGAAATAACTATGGAACTTTGAAGTTGAATTTGAAAAAACACTTCACCAGTTTTGCCATACACATACAGTAAAACCTCGATTAACCGGATGCGGATGAATATTATTATTGGGGTGTCAATAAACTATACACGGAGAGAATTAAATGTTAAAAATCACCGTGCAGTAACGGTAACCAGATGACAACCCTGAAACTTCGCTTATTATTACTGAGTGAAACACAGATTTTCACGAAAATAAAATAAAATTTCTCCTTCAGATAGAACATTTTACCAGATTTTCTAGTAAATTTTCATGTGTAACAAAATACGGAAAACTTAAATTTAAAAAATATATAATATCAGCGAAATTTTACTGTGCATTTTATTATTTTATGCCTTTCAAAAGTGTCTATAAAAAAGTATCGTCTTTATAACAGTTATTTTAAGATTTATTATAAAATTTAATGAGTGTTATAGGAAAATGTATTGTGCTCTCGGTAAAAATTATCGCGCGCGCTACCCTTCTTGTATAGTAAAATTTTAGCTACGTATTTGAAATTTTCTGTAACGTGAGTTAAAAAAAACTTGTCGCATACGAATTATTATGCTTTTCTCAATTGTCACCACATTGAAATATATCACGGTAATTTTTACCGTGAAATTCACGACAATAATTACTTTTTAATTCTCTCCGTGTAGGGAATTTTACCACCCTCCTCTTTTACCATGCGCGCTTGTTGTAAATTCTATGGAATTTTCTCTCTGTGTGTACGCAGGCAATAATAAAATAATAACGTTCGGAAATAAAAAGAAGTTTAGAAATGAATACGTTACTTTGAAATTGAATAAAAAAAAAAACAAAATTGTTCACGAATTCTATTAGCTATTCGGGTTGGCTAGTACATACTTTTTGCTCTCGCTCTCGTTCTCGTGTCGCCGATCGTAACATAGTCGCGATCTAGGCCGCCAGGATGTTCACGAGATCGTATTTCGCCTTACCCGCGACACGCGAAACCGTGGTCGAGTCTTAGAGGGAATAGACTATTATACAAGGGATATATGGCACTCTGTATTCTTGGGGTTCAAGGTAACGAGTGCCTTTTTACGTACTTCGAATGTTACCATCTCCCCTCTCTCTCTCTCTCTCTCTCTCTCTCTCTCTCTCTCTCGCTCTCTCTCCATTGCTCTTTTCCTGTAATTGTACTCTTTGTTCAGATTTTCCTCGTCGTCTGCCGGATTATCAGTGTAGTCATTCCACATGACTCATGAGCAAGAATTCTTTTCGACCTTGGTATATTAATACGTGATTTTTTTACTTGGGCCAATAAAAGTTCGAGGTAAACGGAAAAAAATTTGTCTACAATTTCTCGCATTGCTCGATAAACGTGAGCACTCGTCCGATTAGATTGACGTAGACCTTATCGAAATAACGTTCCTTTTTGTTGGTTCTCGGAGCAGATAAAATTTATCGTCATCAACGGTTATTTCTGCTTCGATATTTATATAAGTGTATATGCTGTAAAATTTGCTTCATCAATTGTATGCACGCCGTGATAATCATGACTGTCTATCTGGGAATAGTAAAATAATTTTCCTATTGGCCGATTAAAAAAATGTGTTATCTCTAGATCATATAATTTCTATTATTTGTTTTTAGTGTTTAATTTATCGACGTTTCGAAACGTGAAATAAATCGAGACGTTGTCGTGAGGATTGGTGAAGAAAACCTGAGAGCGCATAGATATATGACGAGTCGTACAGTCCGTTGATAGTGGGGAGAACCTGCGCTCAAGTTCACCCCTTTGGAGCGCATGCTCTCGCCAAAACCCCTTCCACTTGGCGCGCGCCGTTGCTCTCTCCCTCTCTCTCTCTCTCTCTCTCTCTCTCACACACTCTCTCTCTCTCTCACTCTCTCTCGTTCTCTCTTATACTCAAACTGCCTCATCCCTTGCTCCAGAGGCCTTCTCGATGCTCTCTCCTACCCCTTTGCTCCCCAAGGTTCGACTCTCGATACCCGCATGCGAAAAGATTTGCTGGCGAGCTTACTCAAAAAACTTATATGCCTTTACACTCTTCCCATCAAGTCGACTCGTCCCACCAGTCGCCGATATTTTGATAAATCTCCCTTCGAATTTCTTCAGTCTCTGCCTTCGTGAATTGTTAACTGACGATCGAGCGCTCGTGCCCACGGATACTCGAAGTAACAATATTTTTCAACCCTTATCACACGTTTTTCTCTTTGCCAGCGGCGGTGGGGGACGATTAATTGCTGATTTTGATATTTCTTTTGAAGTCTCCGGTAAACGAATAAGCGATTAGGTTAATTTTTAAATGCTCTTTTGATCTTTCGTTTGGCATGTTGGGCACGACATCGATGTTTGAATAACTTATAATTTTATGAATGATTTAAATTTATTATTAATGTGATTAATTTATAATTAATCCGAAATGAGTTACGATTAATTCAAATGAATTTATGATTAATTTGTAAATATATATTTGAATATATATTCGTAGTATACTTATTTAAAAAATCGTGCTCAATTTCTTGACTATCCTAAATCCCCTGATATTTTATTCTTACGCAACCAACTCGAAGAACAATCACTCGCTCCAAACAACAATAAAAAATGTTAGTAACAAATAATAGTAACCTTTACTGCGACCCGAATATCAGTAATTAATAGAACAATAACAAACAAATGAGTAATAAATGAACCTGTAAAAATTTAATAAATAATACATTTAATGAAATCCTAATAAATAAGAAATCAAATTGAGAATTTATTAGGATTTCATTTAATCAATTTTTTCATTAGTTAATTTATTATTTATTAGGATTTCGTTTAACAATAAATTTAAATGCATCCTAATAAATAATATACTCAATTAGTTCATCAATATTTCCTTAACTACGAATATCAGTCATTAATGAAATAATAATTGACAAATGGGTAATAAAAAATTGATCAATAATGCATCGATAAAACGGACAGGATCGAAAATAAAAAAACTGCCTGCGTTGCAAAGTATCTCGTTTTTGAGTACTGTAAGTACTTTTTATCGATAAAAAAAATATAAACGACGAGTCATACTCGAAGCAAAACAATGAATGTATGTGAGTAAAGATGTAGGAGCGTTAATTGGTTGACTCACGTGTGCGGTCAGTGCGAGAGCGAGTTCGACATCCGCGCAGCCTTCTTTCCGATCAGGCCGTTGAAGTCACCGATACTTCCGATAAATACGGACGGGGGTTGCAGCATCCCCCGATACGTTCGGGATTCCTTCCCCCACTACGCAGCGCACGGTGAGCAACGAGGAATAGCCAGTGAGCCGAGAGATGGAAGAAGAGGAGAGAGCGAGAGAGAGAAAGAGAGAGAGAGTCAGAAGAAAAGGGAGGGAAAGAGAGCGTGAGAGAGAGAGAGAGAGAGAGAGAGAGAGAGAGGGAAAGAGAGACAGAGACGAAATTGTCGAAGGCGATAAAGAGCGAGAAAGAGGGAAGGAAAGTGGCTTCGAATCTCCAGAGTGGTTGTTGGTCGTGGTGGGGATGAGGGTGGGAGCGAGGGAGAGGCCGAGAGATAGACAGAGAGAGAGAGAGAGAGAGAGAGAGAGAGAGGGTGAGTGTGAGAGATCACCCCCGCGTTCCACACATCGAGAGTACGAGCTTTAGTTCGTCCGCCAGACGGCGCCACTCTACGGCGACGAAACGCCTCTCCAGCCGCAGAAATTTTGTCGCCACGTCCTCCCGGCAATGCTCGTTCTCATATCCTCAATAAAAAATGTTAAAAATCTAAAAAAAAAACATCATCCACCTCCGAAAAAAAAAAATCTTCCACGCACACATTAACATCGCGACGAATCCTCCAAAATCACCGGAAGCCTCGCGCTCGTCGACAAAAAGATTCACCACGAATTCGCATTTTTTGTTTTACGCGTATTTTTTTTCCACGATCCGCGAATTGTCACGAAAGTGCGAAAATTTTTCGCGAACCCGCGCCCGTAATCTACGGTGACAATAATTTTACGGGGGTTGAAAAGTGCGTGTCGAGTCTGCACACATAGTCCGCGCGCGCTCTGCTGGTGCTCCGCGCTTCCGTGGGATATACTGTGCCTCGGGTTTGCCGTGGAGCGGAGGGATGACCGAGAGAGCGCGCGCCGCCGAGGGCTGCAGAAAACGAGCGCTCGAGTTAGTCTTGGCCAGAACACAGGCCTGGAAGGATCGGAGCGAGAGACGTGCACGCTTCCCACGCGTGTCATTAAACCCTATATATATATACATATATGTGTGTATATATATATATATAGATTCAACGAATTGCAAAAAAAAAACAATACGTCACATACGAAGAACATTGATATACATTGAAGAAAAAAAAAACATGTATATAAAAAAAAAAAAAAAATACATATATGAATAAAATGTTGATAGTAGAATAAATGATAAATCAATATATTCATATCGTACACCCAGTTTTATTAAAATCGTTTCGTCGACAGTTATTATTATTGTCGATCCGGCCGGACGTAAAAACACACAGTTTTCATCCGATAATTTCATTCGGAACGGAGAAAATATCGGAGACGAAATTTCGAGGGAAAAGTGCGCGCGTGATTTTTATTCTGTGAGTGAAAAACAAAAAGTGTACAGTGCGGAAATATTAATCGTATTACATGCGTATTGGAAAGAGCCCGTTGGGACACTTTTATATATTCGATTGTTGAACGTACGTATTTATTGATATATATGCATATATATATATATATATATATATACATATATATATATGCGTGTTATATATGTTTGGTATGACATAAGGGTGTAGGGAATATCGTGTTTGGGAATTGAGTGATTTCCCGATACACCTGCGTTCGAATAGAGTAAAAAAAAAAGGGGGATGGGCTCGTAAGATCCGGAGACACGGAAGAGATGGAAAGATTCTTTTGATCTTTATCTGTGCACCTTTGACTCCATTTTTTTTCGTCCCCGAAAAGGTGTGCGACGATTATCGAGGTTTCCTTGAGCACGATTCTTTCCACGGTTTTTTTTTGGGCGATTTTTCAGGGAAATTAAATTACGGTGACGTTGTCAGGGATGATTTACGATTTTGACGCGGGCTCGGTAGGCTTGAAAGCTTTTTCGGTTGTGAAATCGACGGGCAAATAGGAATTTA
The DNA here is from genome assembly GCA_963932345.1 of Ophion ventricosus. Taxonomy (NCBI): domain Eukaryota; kingdom Metazoa; phylum Arthropoda; class Insecta; order Hymenoptera; family Ichneumonidae; genus Ophion; species Ophion ventricosus. The sequence goes on along the minus strand of OZ010716.1, from coordinate 21,690,528 downwards.
GGAGTGATCGGTAGAAATATATGTTTATACGTGTATACACGTGGGAATTGAAATTGCAATAATATGTGGGTGCATTGAGAAAATGCATTCGCGAACCGTCGGACATATCGCGATGAATTGCAGGGGAAAAAAAGCGTAACGTGACAAACGAAAAGGACACTTTATTATTACGGGATCGGGAGAAACCGATTTTTTTTACCAAATCGGTATTATTTTTTTTTTCGATGATAAGAGTTTTCGGAGCGTTGAAAAATACGGGCATATGAGAATAATATTTGGGCGATATGAGCCGCCACGTGCATCGTGTATCATTTTAACAAGATTGTAGTTCAAAGTTCATCGAATGAGATGAACATTCGAGACATCCATCACTTTTGGACGATTCGCGATAAGCGGATCGTCCGCGTCACCGGAAACGAGGAAGTGTGCAATGCTGTTTTTTTTTTTTTTTTTTCGTCGGGAAGAGTGGACAAGGTGTTTTGTTTCGGTGGAAAATAGTTAAAAAAAATCGTGACGCGAAAGATCGTGCATCGAGACACGAAGAGCTCGTTTGAAATGCAATAAATCGTTATTGAAACTTTTGATGTATCTCCCGGTGCAAGAAAATATCGAATCCAATGCATTCGAATTGTGCAAAAGTAAAAACTTAATTCTGAACAATAAAATTCATTTGGTACGAAATTTTACTTCGTACGAATAAAATCTTCATCTCAGTAGAGTGAATTTTATTTTATTCGAGTTATCACGATTAATTGCAATGAAGTGCGATTTTAATTTGAGAAAAACAAAACAACAATGTCTCGAGTCGAAACGATATTTATTTCAATACTTTATCAATTATTATTCAATAATTGCTCGACTGGACGAAAAGAAAAATGTTTGTGACAATAAAATGATAAAGTAATAACAAAATACATAAAAACAAGAGCTAAACGGTAGAAAAAAAAAATAAAAACCGGCGATTACAATTCCAGTCGCTTTCTTCGAGACCCGTGAGAGCATTTCGCGACGACGACAAAAAATTTCGTCAACTCGGCATAACTTTAGCCGGTCAGTCGGGCAAGTGTAAACATAATAAACGTTTTTAAAAAGCGCATACGCCCGCGACGTGACTAGCGACTCGGTTTTTCTTTTCCTCCCATCGCCACAAATCCAATTGTTCAAAAGCGAAAAGAATTTAAAAAAAAAAAAATCATCTCTCGTACACGCCTCGTACGGATAAATTCGCCGGGCACTAATTTTTCACGAGTGATGCACTTCGTGCACTAAAGATGGCCCTCTCCACCGAAGCAACGACCAACCCGATACAATATTTCCGTTTTACACCGTGCATGCTTTTCTCACGTATGCTCTTTCGCCGTTATAAAATAATCTTTGAGAACACGAGAGAAAGAAAGACGAAAAAAAAGAAAAAAAAGAACAAAACAAAACCGGCCCAAGTAGAAGAAACAAGATGAAAATTCGAGGCGATAAGGTCCGTGTACACGGGCGATCAGCATCTTTCTCGAGGGTTTCGTTGTTCGACATGATTGCATGCGCGCCGGTTGGACCGATCTTCGTGTTTCTCCTCTCCGGGCGTTCTCTATCTTATCCGGTGTAAAAATTCGCTTACGAAGAAAGAGAAGAAGTCAGATAGATACAAAGAGATAAATAAGAAAGAATGATCCCGCTCAGTTTAGTATACGTATACATTATATGCACACATACACACATATATATATATATATATATAGTTATGCGTACAAGTCCATCACGTCTGCAAAGAGCCGTCCCTGAGCGAGGCTCTTGAACTTGCAAGTCCTCGGACGAGCGGCGCATCATTCGTGTCCGCCCCGAGATATTGTTACAATCGCGAGGAGAGAGTGAGAGAGCGAGAGGGGCGGCGGGAGCAAAAGACACGATCGTTTACTTTTGTTTGTCCATGCAGAGAGTGAGAAAACGAGCTCCAAGTCTCGCGAACGAAACGCAAAGTTTCCTTGCAGCTTGTGCGGGAGAGAGATAGAGATAAAGAGAGAGAGAGAGAGAGAGAGAGAGAGAGAGAGAGAGAAGGACATTATCGCGCATTCTGTGCTATTGAGTAGCGTGAGACCAGGGCGAAAATGATTCCTGGTGCTGTGACCAGCGAAATTCCTTAACTGGACAGGACAGAGAGAGAGGGAGAGAGGGAGGGAGGGAGGGAGGGCCCTATGATCGCGAATTTACACGGGATGCTCCCAGACACCAAGCTTTTCGATTTTGCATCTATCTCGAAGAGATTCCTCGTTTGCTATATATATGTCGAAGGAGGGGGGGGCGCAGAGATGAGAGCACTGAACTCGATGACTCCTCACGACTAGACAAACTCTTGATACTTGGAACGTGAAAATATTTAATTTCCAACGACACATATAAATATATATATATATATTTATATATGATCGAGTATATTCGATTTATTTATTGCCTTTTATCCGTTTATTACAGAAACCGACAATATTATTTTTGGAAATGTTGAAAAATATACGTGGGCAAACGATTTCTCTCCAGAGCAATGTTGAATTATTTTTATGAAATTTATTATTATTATCACTATTTTATTAATTTTTTTTAAATGCTATTAGAACGTGACTTATTTGTCGAAATATTGAAAAATAAACGTTGCAAGGGCGACCGATTTATCCTCAGAAAAATATTGAATGATTTTTATGCAATAATTATTATTGTTATCAATTATTATTTTATTGGTTAATTGTTTTTGTAAAATTGAAAGGTGAATTATTTTTTCATATGTTGAAAAATAAACGTCACGAGCGCGAATGATTTCTCCCCGGAGAAATGTTGAATTATTTTCATAAAATTTATTATCAATAATATTTTCAATTATTATTTATTTTTATTAATTCTTTTTGTGAAATTTAAACGCGAATTATTTTTTGAAATGTTGAAAAATAAATGTCACGAGCGCCAACAATTTCTCTCCTATTTTCTAGATCGTGCGTTTACGTTTTTTTTTTCGTCTCTTTACCACGGTTTATCATACCAGCTGACTTACGAAGCTACACGTCCTGCAGTAAATAATATCCCCATAACCCAAACAATGATATCGTCGGATAGATACGAAGCTGCCAAAAACCAAGAGCGCGAGTGCACGAAAAAGAAAATTACTGAAAAATTCGAGCGAGCATTTTTTTTTAAATCTTATGTTTATTTTTCACTCTCGTTTTTGAAGTACTGCGCGATAGTCCGATGACCCGAGAACGGATGTGTTGGCCTGATTTTATCTTTTTTTTTTTTTTTAAGTTAAATTTAACGCGCAGGTAAAGATAATAAAGTGTTTTGTGATTTTGTTTTCCAGCGTACGAAATTTATAGTTTTATTTCATAGTAATAGTTTCGATGTCTTTTGATGAGACTACCAGACGATAAGGCGACAAATTCCTAGCTCGACATGACGCTTTTGTCACGACAAATTTGTTTATTCCTGAATTGGCTCATAACGAGGCAGCGAAGCTCCTATCGATAAAGTCGGTGATTTTAGCGCAAGTGTGTTCAGGCATTCTCATCGTGTAATTCAGTATAATTTATGAACGATAAAAGTGACTCGAGGACGGTAAAGCGTTTCACCGACGAAACTTGACCCATACGGATCTCTGTTTTTCTTTCAATGTAGACATGTCCAATAAAAGTTCTGCTTCTTCGATAAGCTTCGTTACATTATTATCGAGAAAAACAAATTTTAATCGAAACATTTCAGAGCAGTTTATTCACGGAAAATCGTGAATCTAGCCTCAGTAATGTGACATTTTCAATGTGCTCATTGACAATAAAATTCCAGCTCGATTTTCGTCGTCTTCATGAGATCTCAATTTTTTTTTTCTCTCCAAAACGACGCGGTAAATCTTGCGAAAACTTCCAAGTTGAACTTTTAATTGATGTATCTTTGTGAAAAAAAAATAGTATCCTCTAACATTCATCGAGAGAGAGAGAGAGAGAGAGAGAGAGAGAGAGAGAGAGAGAGAACAGAATTGCTTCGCGCATAGATCGATTAATTTCGTCACGTGCGATTAGTAGACGCACCTTCGGACGGTATAAGAGTCTATTAACGGAGGCTCATATACGCGTATCAAGCGAACGTTTCCGCTGCCGGGAGTCCGCGAGTGATGACAAACTAATCCTCTCTCGGTCTGCCTTTCTCTCTCTCTCTCTCTCTCTCTCTCTCTCTCTCTCTCTCTCTCGCTCTCTCTCTCTCTCGTATCTGCGTGCTGACAACCAGTCGACAAAGTCTCCGCGGCTCTATCGTCCTAACTCTCATGAATACCCGACCAAATAATTCGCACGTGCCCCCTGTGCTCCTGCCGCAATAATTCTCACAATCTTGTGCCAACCCTTTCCCTCTCTTTCTCCCTCCACGCAATGCGTGTACCACGTGATTTTTTACCCACACCTTCCCAAAATCCGCTATTCTCGCGTAAACTATCCTCGATCACCGAATAACCATTGACCCGTAGTTTTCCTCCGCCTCAGAGGTAAAAAAAATTAAAGAAAGAAAAACAACACATCACTGGATGAGCAAAGTTCCAGTAATTAAATTCGCGTTCAAAAGTCTCGCGGAATGCTCTCCCGTCGAGTAATTCGCAGTCTGGCGCTACGGGGCACAAACAGGGAGTGGAAAATGAGATGGAGGCTTGTCAGAGCGGGACAAGGGTTTAGGGAAAGTCCTGCAGGAGAAGAATTCGCATCGACAACATGTTAATCGCACGTATATCAATAAATATACGTGGAAAGGGATTTTTCTTTTTTGACACGTTATGTATTCCAAAGTATGGGAATGGCGAGAAAAAAAGATGGTAAAAAATGGAGATACGAGTGCGTGACAGGTGGGAGATAGTGGGGGTGGATATTGATAGTCCGGGTTGAGCGCATATTTAGCTTAATGGATAATGGGGAAATTAATTTTCGCTTTATTCTCTCTCTCTCTCGCTCTCTCTCTCTCTCTCTCTCTCTCTCTCTCTCTCTCTCTCTCTCTCTCTCTCTCTCTCTCTCTCTCTCTCCCTCTCTCTCTCTCTCTCTCTCTCTCTCGCTGGCTGACTCTCGAGGGTCTCGGGATTTAACGTTCGGGTTTGTTGAACGGTGTGAAGTGCAGTATACGCGCAAGTGCGGAGTACATGCGTTTATATATACACATATATATAATACATAAAGTTACTCTGCTTTCCCGCTGCTCCCCCCCCCCCCCCCCTCAAAGGCGGGATCGTCCCTATACCGCCATCAGGCTAACCCTTTCAGTCGGCTATTATCCGCACGCGTGTACTCTTGGCCTATTTTTTTATTTATGAACGGAGGGTGTAACGACAACGTTGCCCTATAGCCGAGACCATCGCGGTGCACCACGTAAACTTTGGTGGACGAGTACGCGGCCAGACACACTGACACAGACGCCTAAGGACGGAGTACAAATAAATGCTTTCATCTATTGATTTTCAAACATTTTTTTAAGTTTCCAGAATTAATCCAAATTCCAAAAGAATCAATTCCATATATGTATTATTATATATTAGATGAAGTAAAAAGTTTTGAGCGTTTTTTCGCTTTTTTTCGACGATGAAATTAACATAGGGATTATCCGATTTAGATCAAATATCTGCCGTTTTGTTCGATAACTTTTGTCCATTTTGAAGGCAATTTCATAATTCCGCGATTGAAGAAGTCCTCGTCCCTATTGGTAAAAAACTTGACCAGCTCATTTTCACAAGCCTCTCTTGAGGCCATTTTTGTACCATCAAGAAAAATTTGGAAATGCTTGAAAAGTTGATAATCGCTTGGTGCCAGGTCTGGACTATACGGCGGGTGCGATAGAACCTCCCATCCAAGCTCTCGGAGCTTCTGGCGCGTTGTTAAAGATGTGTGCGGCGTGGCGTTGTTTTGATGGAACACACCATCCTTCCTATTGGCCGCTTCTGGTCGATCGCCTGCTTCAATCTGGTCAGTTGTTGACAGTAAAGGTCCGAATTGAATGTTTGGCCCGATGGGAGCAGCTCATAGTAGATGATTCCCTTCCAATCCCACCAAACACACAGCAAAACCTTGTTGGCCGTTAATACGGGCTTGGCGTTCGTTTCGGCCGGCTTACCGCGATTGGACCACGATCTTTTTCAGCTTTGTTCTCGAATGTGATCCATTTTTCATCGCCAGTCACCATCCGCTTCAAAAATGGATCGATTTCGTTACGTTTCAGCAAAGAATCGCAGCCATCAATTCGGTCCAAAAGGTTCTTTTGCGTCAATTCGTGTGGCACCCATACATCGAGCTTCTTCTTGAGACCAGCCTTATGCAGATGGTTCCAAACGGTTTTCTGGCTAATATTCAGTTCCTGGGCAATGAAATAAGTACTCACATGCCGGTCCGACTCGACGATTTCCATGATTTTATCGACATTTTCGACGATTGGCCTACCAGAGCGTGCCTCATCTTCGACGTCCATATTGCCAGAACGGAATCGTTGGAACCACCGCTTTGCTGTTGCATTAGATACTGTATTGGCTCCATAAACAGAACAAATTCTTTTGGCCGCCTGCTCCGCCTTTTCACCTTGGTCATAGTGGTACTGAAGAATGTATCGAATTTTCTCTTTTTTTACCTCCATTTTGGAACGCTGTAACACACAAGTGGCTTCACCAAACACAAAACTGTCAAAGAACTTTTTTTGAAGCGTAATGTCACCTTTAAATCGCCGTATAGTATGTATGTATACATCGTGAGATATGGCTCACTAAAGACATCTAGCGGAAAACGCTCAGGACTTTTTACTTCACCCAATATATTATCCATATTATTAATATATATTCCATATATATATTATTATATATATTATCCACATTATATAAATATATTCCATATATATATATAGTAATATATTAGTGCAATTCATTCTCGACACTTTTAAAATATTTGATAATTCATGACGCTGAACTTTGCATTGTTGGAACACAACGAAATTTTTTTTTTTTTTCAATTTCAGACATTTTATTTGGCTGATTTAGGCTGTGAAAAACACTCAAGTACTTTAACGTATTCGAGATTCACGAATTTGATTTAAAAAAAAAAGGATTCAGGTAATGGTGAAGTAATTGAAAAAGAAGAAAAACAAAAATTGCTGCATTTCGATTCAAATTTCAACGTCGTATAAATTCGTACTTTGTCATTTTTTATTTGCAAAATTTGAACATTTACAAGACTAATCATGTGCAAATATTAAGTAGAAATATTATGGATTAAAATAAAAACATTACGGTATCGTTTCGATGGAGCAGAATATACATTTTCTGGGTAAATCTTTTTTTTTCAAAGCTAATTTCTATTAAGAATGATTAATTGCACTAGTGTATACATATGTTGAGAAATTAGACCGAAACTGGTGGATGAACGGTCGGGCTTCAGCTTCGACGGTACATCGAGTTAACTAGCGTTGTGCATGGCCGAACGGTGACCGTTTGACCGTGCACCAATTGGCGCATCAACCAGTCAACGGTAGGCCAATACTTTTGAGACTTTGGTGAACATACTTGAGTTAAAAAGTCTCTTCTTCAGTTAAAAAGACGGCTGTGGACGCAACGGAAGTTAGGTTAGATTAGCGAAGTGCCGGTATGTAGCGATAGGAAAAGTTTCAATTAAAAAGGCTAATACGTAAAAATCCGCAAGGGTATACGTTCTTACTCAGGAAATGTATGGGGAAATAATATTTTGAGCTCGTTGTTAGCAGATCTAGTTACTTTGACGACATTTCTCGATGTCAAACGTCAAGATCCCCTTTCCCCGTATATGCGTGTGTACAGAGGTCCATTAAACTCGCTAACTAGCGGTTGCCGATGTCACTGTCTCAATTTCCGAACAATCTCTCTAAAAGAGAAGAAAACTACGGAACGATACGGGGGGTGGAGGGGATGGAAGGAAAAAAAAACAAGAGATCAATAAAAAGCCCGCGTCGATCGAGTCAAAACAAATGCACTGTGTAAGAAATTCTAGTATTATGACCTATGAAGAATAGGAATAAAAATAAAAACAATGCTCTGGAACTCGATGATCGATTAATGCACCTTTGCATTTCCATCAGCTTGCATTTCCTTTCCTACCGCTTGTGCATGAGAAAAGCCTTGCCTTTGGCTAACGAGCGCGCGGCTAGTGACCTCTTGGTGCAAGAACTTTGCGCGCTCGATTGCGAATTCGTATTTGTTGTTCGAACTTTGTCGTGCGTGTATAAAAGACGCGCAAATTGAGTTGAGCGGTGAAAATTCCTTGCGTCGAGTGGTCGGAATGAGCGCAAGTTTTATTACGAACTTGTAGTTCCGTCGTAGTTGTAGTGCAATAGAGTGCGTAAGTGAATGAGACAGGTGAAAATGCTCGGGGGATTTGCCAATCGTTACGATTTTCATTCCGCCCCCTCCCCCCCCCCCCCTAACTGTCAAGAGCGTTACCGCACTTTTTTTTTTACACGGGCGCGAATTGAACAATATCAAAGATACACGGAGAGAATTAAATGTTAAAAATTACCGTGCAGTAACGGTAACCAGATGACAACCCTGAAACTTTCGCTTATTATTACTGAGTAAAACACAGATTTTCACGAAAATAAAATAAAATTTCTTCTTCAGATAGAAAATTTTACCAGATTTTCTAGTAAATTTTCATGTGTAAGAAAATACGCAAAACTTAAATTTAAAAAATATATAATATGAGCGAAATTTTACTGTGCATTTTATTATTTTATGCCTTTCAAAAATGTCTATAAAAAATTATCGTCTTTATAACAGTTATTTTAAGATTTATTATAAAATTTAATGAGTGTTATAGGAAAATGTATTGTGCTCTCGGTAAAAATTATCGTGCGCGCTACCCTTCTTGTATAGTAAAATTTTAGCTACGTATTTGAAATTTTCTGTAACGTGAGTTAAAAAAAACTTGTCGCATACGAATTATAATGCTTTTCTCACTTGTCACCACATTGAAATATATCACGGTAATTTTAACCGTGAAATTCACGACAAAAATTACTTTTTAATTCTCTCCGTGTACGTATTTACCGAACTGATCGTACTCGTAAATTTTCATAGATCGTTTTATTCGCTTGTTGGGGATGAGAAAAGCCTGATCGGTAGAGCGCTCGAGGCGTTGCCGATCGTATTTTCTGATTGTCCAAACGCCGCTGCGGGAGGTCATCGCTCATATTCCACCCCCTCTCCGTCCTAGCCGGCGAGAGTTTCTTCGACGTGTTGTGCCGATTGCGTCTCTCGAACGTCTTCCGTCGCGCTTTCGCGCGTGTTCGTCGGGGTGGTCGCCACACCGGGGTCCAATTGGTGGGGGGTAGATAACGGCGTTGGGGGGGTGGGGGGGTAGACGCGATGAGAAAGGAGTCGGCGAGGGGGCGCCACAGGCTCGACAGTTCCGAAGCGATAAAACAGCCCCCCCCCCCCCCCCGGCGTACGCTTGGCTTCTCGGGGCGCGGGGCGATTCGATAAAGAAGAGGAAGTCGCCGGCGATGGCTGTGGCAGGGGGGGGGGGGGGGGGGGGGTGGGTTGAGGATGGTCGAAAGGGCTTCGGGGAATAAAAAGTAGCGATTGGTATAAGAAGACGGGGGTTGGAAAAAGGGTGGCAGCTCTCGGTCGTACGTTCACGGAGGTGGGGACGCGCAACGTTGAAGAAGTAGGAGAACACGTTGTGGAACGGCCGCGGATAAGGCGGCTCGATAGCGGCGCAGGAAGGGTGGGTAGGGGGAAGAGGTAGAATCGTCGGAAAATATGAGATCTCTTGCCTCCGTACTGGGACCACCTAGCCAGCCTCCGATTTCTTCGGTATTTCCCCTACTCTCCTATATAAAGGGCGTGAGGGGGCGGCGGGGGGGGGGGGGGGGGTAACGTTCTCCTTCCACATAGCCGTTCATCGTCACGCCGCGTCTATCCCCATCCTCCGATTCCTCGCGGCGTCCCCCAATCTACCCCGCCCCTTGGCTGTTCAATAGCCGCGGAATATCGCGCTTTTCACGGTAACGGGCGTTCCCCGATAAGCGCGGTGGGGGCTCGCGATAGTCGCCCTATTGGCCGTACACCGGTCTGCGCACCCCCACCCCGTCCCATCGGCAACGCCCGTTACCCCCCACTCAAGCACGTTGCGCCTCCTCCACGCAACGCATTCAACGTTCCGTAGCTCTTAGTTTCAGGTTTGGCGCCTGGTAGAACGGGTCTCTCTTCTCTCCTCGGAGATCCGGCGCACACACGAAGCGCCAATATCATTATTTTATTTCTTTATTTTGTTTTTTTTTTTCTTTCTCGGTTATCACCGCGGTCCCACGATTGGATAATTCGCTTTGTCACATCACGGATCGATAGGAACATCATCGACGACGTACGTGCAACGTCTACAGGGGTGAGGGGACGCGGGGAATCGACGCGACAACGCAAAAACGTATCGCCGAACGACCGAACGGCTGTTATCACGGGAACACAAGTTACCAACTGTGAAACATGATCGGCGACGAAAACAAGAAAAAAACGCGAGTCGTGTAGTTGTTGGAAGAAAAAAAAAGTGATCTGTTTTCGTTACGAACTTACGGACTTTCGCGGGAACGAATTATCCGCTTCCGCGAGTGTGTGCCCAGCCGAGCGGAAGTCCACGAGAGAAAGAAAAAAAACACACACACAAGAGTTACGTCGTATCAGTGTCAATGATCAGGGTGTGTGTCGAGTGTGTACCGCGAGTTCGAGGAACGTCGTTGGTGAAGATTTCGCGAGCCGGGTGAAAAACAACGAAGCCCTGCGACAAGTGAAAAACCGCGGAGATTCTTATCGACTCTCGTGTGCCTGCGTGTGTTTTTTTTTTTTTTAGTTCTGTGTCTCTCATCACGAGCACACTGTGTTTACGTTTCTTTTTTCATTTCTCTTGTTGTTGTTGTTGGTTGTGTTGTTTATCCGTGACGTTTGGCGATCGATCGACGCGAGGGAAGATCGTGTCACGGCGAAGGATCGCGAGGAGGCGATGACACGCCGCCGGTCCCGTGACGGTCGCGCCGACTGAGAGAGGCGGTCTCGCCCGCGCGCGCGCGCGCGCGCGCGAACTTACGCAAAGTGCGAGCGCGGCGAGAGAGGGCGACAGAGAGGGAGCATTCGCCGAGTGCAGAAAACAAAACGGTCCGCGAAAAGTGTCGAGTGGCACTCGGCAAAAAAAAACGGGATATAATAAACGAGCGTGCCTAAAAGATTAAAAGTGGCAAGAGACAGAGAGAGAGAGAAAGAGAGAGAGAGAGAGAGAGAGAGAGAGAGAGAGAGAGAGAGAGAGAGAGTTACAAGGACGTTTAAATGACGATAACGAGCCGTGAGAAAACTGCCGGATCCGCGGGATCCGAGTGACAAGCGGCGACGGCCGCTCGTATAGTTTGTAGTTTTTGTTTCTGTTTTTCCTCGATTCCCCGATTTTTTTCTCCACCTCGCGGGTGGTCGATTCTCGGTAAAAAATTAAAAAAAAGAAATCGAGGACCATCCGTCGCGAGAAAAGTGTTTCGGACGAGAAAATTCGAGCTCAACTTGTGTCTTTTGTTTTGTTTTGCTTTTTTTTTTAATTCCAAGTGTTGAAGTGTCGCGACGTGTGGGGTGCGATCGGCAAGAGACAACGAATAAACAAAGTGTACGGGTGGTGCGTTGATCGAAATATCATTTTTTTTTTTTCGCAAAAAAGTTCGAGGTTATTCGCCTCGAATCCGTCAAAGTGGCTTCGTCACTTGGGCTCCAGGGGCCTTCAGCGCCGATCGGCTCCCAATTATTGGCTTCTAACGGTGGCAAGGATGATCACCCGAGCGGTCCGACAACCACCACCGTTTATCACGCTAATCTCGTAGCCGGTAATAACAGTACGGTTACGGCGGCGTTACAACAGTCCCCGTTACTTAATTCCCTCAATTCGGCCGCTGCCCTGGCAAGCATGCAGGCCTCAGCCGAAACCAATTCTCTCGATCTACAAGCGATGCAGTCCATGGAATGGCTCTTCAAGAAGGAACGCTTCTACCTCCTCGTCCAGTTCTGGCAACAGGTTAGTCGATCCACTTTGCTACGTTCTTTGCCTCGTCTATTCAATTACCAAACAAAACAAAAAATAAACAATCGAAACGATCAGCTCTCCTCTCGTGCCAGACGCAAAATAATTGGGGCGCGAATGAGTGTGAAACTGAGACGTGGACGAGCAATCGATAGACGTGATCAATCATTTGAAGAATATTAGATGAGAACGATCAATCGATCGACCGTGAAAATCGATCTGCGAAAAAGAATTAGCTCGGAGTTTGTTACGAATTCAGGATTTTCATTATGAATTCCCTTCGAGCTTTGATGTCAAGAGACAATTTCGAAAATCGTGACATTCCATAGAAAAAGAGACCAATTATCATTAGCCCCAGACAGTTCGATGTGTAGCTATAGAAGTAAACAAATGTGCTCAATTTTCTCATTGTTTAATATTTTCGCATACGTCACGTATTTATTTTTCTTGCGCGTGTACGTCATTCTCTCTCTCTCTCTCTCTCTCTTTCTTCCCTCTTTATGATGAATTTTGCATCGTTGCAACGAACATTAATATTTTTTTTAATTCAAACTTTTCTGGCCCTTCAGACTGTGAAAATCACTTAAAACGTTTTTACGTATTCTCATTAGAGACTCACGAACTCGGTTTGCGGGAAAAAAAGGCTTTGGATTATGATGAAAATAATAAATGAAAAATGAACAAAAAAATCGTTGCATTCCAACGATGCAAACTTCAACGTCATTCAATCTTTATTAAATTATCTCGTATTTATGTTTGCGCCAACACCTTAAATTCACCGCATAAGCTTTCAAACCCCAACTCTACCGTGTAACTTTCCTCTCGTATATATTTCGAACGTTTGCTTAGAGGACTTTAGCCCCTACAGCAAGAAATAAATACTCGTCTCACGGTCGAATATCACAATAAATTTACAAAACGTCTATCGGGAAGAATCGCGAGCCGGTTACATCAAATAAAAA
>OZ010716.1:21654602-21677310 GCA_963932345.1 Ophion ventricosus | reverse complement strand
GTACGTTATCATTATCATTATTATTGTTGATGTTGTTATTATGATAGTAGTATTATTGCTGCAGGCCACACACTTACTCAGTTTGCACTTGGATCCACCTACGCCGCGGAGGTTAGACTCGATCTTAATCTAGACCGAAATATCAATGCTGGGCCGCTTTATTATTTTTATCTATAATAATAATTATCTAATCTATTGAATAATTATAATATCTATCTAAAATAATTATAAATAAATATATAAATAAATAAAATAAATATTAAAATAAATTAAATTAAATATATAAATAAATTGTAAATAAAATAATTACCTAACAAAATAATATAATTATTATTATCATTATCGAACTACTAGTACTACTACTACTACTATTATCATTATCGTTATTTTTTTTACATTCATATATTTTTCCTGCATATTATTATTATTATTATATTCTTGCACGTTTTTGCGTATAGACGCTAATACAGAGATCGATCGCCGAGCTGGTGCGCCTCGTGGAGCAGCCGCGGTCATACAGACACGTGTATACCGTCTATAGGAGCCGTATATATCATATGTGTTCTCGTGTCAGATCTCGAAATAGACCATAAATGCCTATTCCGGACGATGCTGTGGCGGCTTCTCGTTGGTCTAGGGTGTCTCCAGGGGTCGGTCTAGACCTCCAGACGCGCTAAAGAGCGCTCCTGTACACGCGGATCGCCGCGTGTCCCGAGTGGCCCGCGTTCATACGTATTTGGACCAAATTCCCGTATCGTGTTGCGCTTGCGCGAACACGTGCTGCTCAACGTAGACGCGAGTATTGCGGAATGAGTTTGCAGTTTAAATTATGTCGGCAGTGTGTCTATACGTCGAATGGCGTTCGAGAAGACGATGAGAAAAAAATATGGGATTTTGAAGGGGTGACGTAACGAATCAGCATTTCTCTTACCGTCGATGTCTCTCTCTATCTCTGCTTCGGGGACGCGGATTCGCGAAATTGAATCCTTGCTTGGGACAATAAAGATACACCGGTTTTACTCGGTCGTCATTATATTTAAATTGATTTCGGTGGATGAATTGCGGTAGGACAGATTTATTTCATGAGTAATCAATTTATTGGTAATGCGAAATTGCCAGGGCTTGTGAGATCAGCGTTCCGGGGAGAAATCGTGGCGCGACGATTGCGGAGAGACGCGCTCTCTGTGTGAGTCATCAGCCTCGGGAATGGGACCCGAAGAATTCGTGGATACGCAAACTTTACTGCGCTCTCTCTCTCTCTCTCTCTCTCTCTCTCTCTCTCTCTCTCTCTCTCTCTCTCTCTCTCCCCCTCTCTCCCTCCCTCTCTCTCCCTCCCTCTCGTGCCCTCTCTCTCTCTCTCTCTCTCTCTCTCTCTCTCTCTCTCTCTCTCTCGCTCCTTCCCTCCCTCCCTTCTTCCCTCTCTCTCCCTCTCTCTCTCTCTCTCTCTCGCTCCTTCCCTCCCTCCCTTCTTCCCTCTCTCTCCCTCTCTCTCTCTCTCTCTCTCTGGGGGTTTTGTTTGATTTTTTTTAATTCGGTTCCTTCTTTTTACAATTTATGGATACGGTAATTAACGTGCGAGGAGATCGAGATCGAGGCGCGACGAGCTCGGGAAATATACGAGGAAACGGAAAGACTGAAGAGGGCAAAAACGAGTCATGGACAAAGAAGAAGAGAAGGAGGAAAAATGAGGAGAAGAAGAAGTGGCATTAGAAGTAGAAGAAGCGATTCTCATATCGTATGTGCAGTGAGCGATGACACAAAATCGAGAGAGAGAGAGAGAGAGAGAAAGAGGACAGAGAATGGGGAAGAGAGAGAGAGAGAGAGAGAGAGAGAGAGATTTCGTGAACGCTATTAATAAACTGACGCTCGAATTTTATCGTCGCTCTCGCCCTCTCCGTTAATGTTCGCGTGAATAAGAGAATACACAAGGAGCGAGTTCTCTCTCTCGCTCTCTCTCTCTCCCTCTCTCTTTCTCGCTCTCTTATGCGCGCATCTGCGTAAAATCCCGTGGCCGTTCGTCAAAAAGACCCATTCGAAGATCGAAATTAGGGGAAGTCGAACTCACGTGTTCACGAGTGATAGAGAGAGAGAGAGAGAGAGAGAGAGAGAGAGAGAGAGAGAGAGAGAGAGAGACTCGGGATCGAAGCTCTGCTTCAAACGATCTAACGAAACTTCGCGAGATCTCGTCGATTTGGAATACGTTGCCAAGACACGCGATCGAATCACGCGCAAACACACACACATACACATGCACGCAAGTATTCTGCATGGGATTAATCAAGCCCGTTCTCGACCCGGCACGCACCTCAAACACTCGAATTCTTTTGTGCCCGAAATGACGCACGGATTTCTCGCGAGCTGTGCGAGAGAACGCACATATACCGCGACATACCGCAACCAACCATTTCGAAGAGTCCGCACGCGCACATTGAAAGCGAAATCGACGTGTCACCAATTTTTCCCAACTGTTTTATTTCTGTTATGAGTGATTTCGCGCGCGTCACGCGCGATATCGAACGCATTTACACGGATTTATACACACATACACGCGCGAGAGAGAGAGAGATAGAAAGAGAGAGAAAGAGAGAGAGAGAGAGAGAGAGAGAGAGAGAGAGGGAGACGAGTTCGCTACCTTGGCCAAACAGTGATTCATCCATAAATCCGCAAAACGCGTTCTTACCGCAAATCATAACAATAATTATGATAATGATAATAATAATAAATAATAATAGTGCTTATAATAATGATGGTAATAATGAGGAAACAAAAAAAAATTATGAGTACAATTGTAATAATAATATTCATGAAAAGAAGAATAAACAGAAACAATTTAATAACAATAGTAGTAATATTAGTACACGGAGAGAATTAAAAAGTAATTATTGTCGTGAATTTCACGGTAAAAATTACCGTGATATATTTCAATGTGGTGACAAGTGAGAAAAGCATAATAATTCGTATGCGACAAGTTTTTTTTAACTCACGTTACAGAAAATTTCAAATTCGTAGCTAAAATTTTACTATGCAAGAAGGGCAGCGCGCACGATAATTTTTACCGAGAGCACAATACATTTTCCTATAACACTCATTAAATTTTATAATAAATCTTAAAATAACTGTTATAAAGACGATACTTTTTTATAGACATTTTTGAAAGGCATAAAATAATGAAATGCACAGTAAAATTTCGCTGATATATATTTTTTAAATTTAAGTTTTGCGTATTTTGTTACACATAAAAATTTACTAGAAAATCTGGTAAAATTTTTTATCTGAAGAAGAAATTTTATTTTTTTTTCGTGAAAATCTGTGTTTTACTCAGTAATAATAAGCGAAGTTTCAGGGTTGTCATCTGGTTACCGTTACTCCATGGTAATTTTTAACATTTAATTCTCTCCGTGTAGGAGGAGGAGGAATAATAATAATAATTCGAACAACAGCAACACCAGCAATGACAATAATAGTAATAATGATAAAAAAAAAAAGAAGAAGAGAAATGAACAATCTAATAATAATACCAGTAGTAGTAGTGGTAAAAATAATAATAACAACAACAGCAATAACAATAATAGTAAAATGATAAAAATAATACCAATTATAATGAGAGGAAGGAGAATAATAAAAATTGATAGTAGTAATAATAATGATAAAGATTATGATGATGATACTGATAATGTGGATACTGATAACAATACTGGAATGTGCCCAATCCAAACACATTCAACTTTTTTTTCGCTCCTTCCCAATAAATACAAGTACATGGGCGCTTAACTTCGATAAAAAATCTGACGATTATGTATAAAGGGTGTCACAAAATCACCTGACATTTTAAATTGCCCGCTATTTTGCCCGCTTTTTTGTGGCGAACATAGAGTACTAATCTTTGACAACTGGCATCAGGAAGTATTGAAGTTTAGTCATGAAGAGTTAGACGATCGAGCAACGCATAAAAATTATGAAAATTCACTGCGAAACGATGCAGTCATTGTAGACTGAGTTCGTGCGATTCGACGCCATTGGACTTCTTTCTTTGGGAGTTTTCTCAAAGGAAAAGTCTATGACAATGATCGATCCACAGATCATTCCGGAGTTCGAGGAATCAATTGAACGCACCATTAATGAAATGAGTCTGCAATTATGGCAAAATGTTATTGAAAATTTCGTCAAATGAATGAAAGTTTGCAAACAGGGACGTGGCGGTCATTTATCGGATATTGTGTTCCGCACATAAACTCCATGTTTGTACCTTATATTAAAATAAAAATATTCGTACGTTTCAAATAAATAATACGTTTTATGAATAAATCAAAATGTCTGATTATTTTGTGACACTTTTTTAAATTTTACAATCGCGGTTGGAATTCAAAAGTTCTTGTACCGTTGAAAAATTATAAGTCCTCGCATGACCGTGATAAATTTATTTTCGAGAACGTTTATTCTGTGTTCGATAAACACGTCGTAGTCGATCAATTTTTCTTCCTCCCGCTGCACCGTAAACATCTCGTGCGCGTATGAGTATACGGGCGGCTACACATCGAAGCAGAGTATGTATTCGAGCTTACACACCACTCGTGCGCATCCTTCGTATATATCAATTATATTTCAGAGTCGCGGCGAGGCACTCGATCGGTTTTGGGAATCGAGGATCCGAGAGATAGAGAGAGAGAGAGGGGGCGGGGAGGGCGGCTTACGGGTCCGACATGTAGGGTTGACATTAATAATGGGGTAATGAATTCCAGGAACGAGATCATCAATCACACACGCTACTGTAATGACGCTCCTCAGTCTCTCGCGCTGGCGTGAATAATCGATTCCTTACTGCAGACGTACACAACTATCCATATATCCAATACGCGCGCGCGCGTGTGTGTATGTGTGTGTAAACACACATACGTATATTCAAATACATTACCATCAACGAGTCCAGTGACGATCAGCGATCGCGAAGCATTGATATCAATCGAGAAATCGATCGACCATGTAATTGGATTCGAACTTCCGTTTTCTCAAGACCCAAAAACGTCAATCCCCGCGCTGGCATTCTTTTTTTTTTTCTCGAGCCTCAGAATAATTTAAATCCACGAGGGCTCATTTAGCGCGACGATGACCATTCAGAGTGCCATGCCAAGGTAAAAAAAAAACAATGGTGAAACGCAAAAAATATTGTTCAAGGCGAAGATGTACCACGTGACGTACGAGTGCGAGAGAAATGGCTGAAATTTTCGTAAAAAGATCTCTCAGAGATGAATAATATTTAGGGCAAAAGAATAATCGTCAACGTCCGCGTCGGGGAATTCTCCAGAGCCGGATGCTTCGCTTTTCCTTAAAAAAAAAACGCAACCATCTATGAGAAAACTCGGTGGGAATATTTTTAAGGTTGTGTCGATCTTGTGCATGCCCTTGGAAATAGATAAAGCGAACGAACAAAATTGGCGAGAGAGAGCGAGGGGGAGAGAGAGAGTGTGTGTGAGAGACAGAAAGAGAGAGAGCAAAAAAAAAATCGGAGTAAGAGCGAAAACCGAACATTTGTTAGGTTATGTTGACCTTGCACATTCCTAGAAAAGTAAGTAAAGTGAAAAAACAAAATCAGAGAGAAAGAGAGGGAGCGAGAGAGAGGGAGGGAGGAAGAGAGAGCAATAAAAATCGTACACGAGAAATTTTAATGGGTATGTTTGAGAACGTTGATTCACAGGTTGTGAGTGTAAATTGGCACTGACCACACGAGCTGCTTTCCTAGTCTGTCTACGTACAAGAATACACACACACACCCGCGCTCGCATTATGATATAATACAACATATATAGTGTGTTTATAAGAGAGTTTACCCAGCAATGTTATGTACACGCCATGTGCGTGTTGAATCTACATATATAGTTATGTGTGTGTGTATATATATATATATGTTGCAAACACCAATTCGACCCTCTCAGACTCGTCTCTGTGTGCACGCGTGCATGTGCAAGCAGTGCAACAGATGCGCGAGGCACGCGAGCCTCGGCCCACCGCTGGCAATCTCCATATGGGACACGACCTAAAGAGAGCGAGGGGAAAAGAGAGGGCGCGCGAGTGAGAGTGAGGGAAAGAGTCCAACTCGCGCGATGGGTCGCGAACTTGCGGACCTTCCGGTTCCCGACGAGATCGCCCCGACGCGCCGCAGGAATATTTGGCAACGAACCATCATACCGATGCTTGTACGTATTTCGTCGGCTATGCGTGTGTCGCGTTTCGTCGCCGGGTTGTGCGTTACACCTCCGGGGAATCATCGCGTTTCACATATACACATATTTGCGGCACAGGCTTGTTCTCCGCCTCACTGGGACAATTTTTCTTCTCTCTAACTTTATTTGCGCTTTTTGACAAACAATCGATGAAACAAAAAAAAAAAACAATCATTCAAGATATTTATTAGCGCTATTGTGGCGAACAGTTTCAGCTTGGAACTTTTTCATTTTGTGGACTTTTTTTTTCATTTGCGCGAGATGAAAGTCGTATCTTACAAATTTTGCAGCTCTTTTGTACTGTTTTTTGTAACGAGGAATAAATGAAATTGTAAACACGTTTATTATTGAGCAAATTTATTGGTGGCGATGTCGTGACGGATAGTCTTGTCAGTTTGGATATTTTTTTTTTTTTCGATCCAATAGAAGTTTTTCTTATCATGGAGAGATTAAAATTGTGAGCAGCCTTTTTTTTCAGCTGCCTGTGCTTTTCCTTTTGCAACGCGGAATTGACGAGAAGGAACTGGGCTAAATAATTGAGTATTGTGCTGCTTGGTAACGAGCAATCGATGAAACGGAAAAAAATAAGTTATTTATTGGTGCTGTGACGAATAATGTCTGTCTGGAGCTTTTTTTTTATTTAGCCGAGTTTATCGTTTCGAGAGAGATTGAAGTTGCAATTTACAATATTTGAAGCTCTCCTTGCTCTGTGTAACGACGAATAAATGAAATAGTAAGCACGTTGATTATTGAGGAAATTTATTGGCGTTTTTGCGACAGATTGTCTCGTCAGTTTAAATCTTTTTTGTCGATCCAGTGGAGTTTTTTTTTTGTCAGGTTGAGATTAAAATTGCAATTTGCATTTTTTCCCTAACCTTTCATGCTTTTTATTCTGCAACACGAAAAAGACGAGATTGAATTGACGTGAATCATTGAGTAACTTTATTGTCTTAGTTCTTGTGAGGGAGCTTGGCAACTGCGATCTTTTCTTTTTTTTTTTTTATGGTGTTAAAGTTTGCACCGTTGAAATGAAACGAAAAACTTTACTTTTTCACTTCTTTATTCTTATTACTATCCAAACTCTTATTTTGCAGTTTTAAATTACGGATCCCTACTAAGGATCTACAAAAATATTTCAATTATATTTGTAGTCTAAATGTGCTAGAAAAAAATTCACCGATGTGTACAACAAAATATTTTCGTTGCATTCCAACGATGCAAATGTCAATACAATTTTTATTCGAGTGTAGATTTTGGTCAGAGGTGAAATTTGCGGTGCGAAGGAATGGCAAAATGGAAGAATTTAGGTTTTCCTTGAACATATTGGCTGTAATCGCGGCCGATGACGATCCAATGTGAATCGTCCTGTACACACATGGGGAAATTCGTTTCAGATATAGTTGTTCGTATCGGACGGGGGTTTTTAAGTTATTGGTTGAGAGAGAAAGTGAGAATGTGACGTTCTTATATTCATTGTTTGGCGCCTTGCAACACGTATACACACATATACATCTATATTTACATAGAGAAAGCATTTCGTTTCTCGTCCTCGCGTTTAATCATACGAAGTTCTTTATTCCCACTATTATGTTATTCTTTGTCAGTTTGTTTTCGTATCGATGAATATATCAAGGGCTTGTCTATTTGAATAGGGTAAGAGGAAGAGAACGGCGCGGAAGGGGGGAGGGGGGGAGGATGCAAGAGCGAGAGAGACAAAATAAGGCATTTGGCGTACGCTACTTATATGCAAAGGTGTATTCAAAACAGGTAGCCAGTTTCTTTTCACTCCTCTTTTCACGCTTTTCCGTTTACGCGCTTTTATTCGATATCTTTTATTTTTCTTCTTTCTTCAGCGTTTCCTTTTTCTCTCCCAAGGTCTGAATTTTATACCGTTTTTTTTTTTCTCTTTCGTTTCCGTGAGGCTCGCGGCGAATTTCGCCGTTTCCTTCTTTTTTTTTTTTTTCTTTTTCCTTCCTCCGGTCCGAAAACCAACGTTATCCCGTTCAAAGGTTGGAACGTTTCCAAAAAAATTCTATGTGTGCCTCGCGGCGCCGGGGAAAAACGCAAGGCAGCCTTCTGCTTTCGTAAGACTCGTTTTTCTTTTCTTTTCTTTTTTTTTCATTTTTTCAAATTTTTCTTCTCTTCCCGGTGCGTTTCTCGAGAGCGTATTTCTCTCCGCGAGTGATTTCCGAGTGAGCCGTTAAACGCGGCACTGTATAAACATCGCGGAGAGTCATGAACCCGCGCGCGCCCGTTCAAGATTCAACCGGAAGTTAAACGACCAGACGAGGACTGCGTATCCACGTGTGTCTGCGATTTTCACCAAGAGTCATCGCGGGATTGTGAATTACTTTTTTTTTTTTTTTTCTTTCTCTCTAACCAAACAGATATTGAACGAATTTTTGTTGCTTGCTTTCTGTGTACAGTGAAGAAAAGTCTAATAAATATATACGTATATCTTTGAGGATCGACCACCGTTCTCTCCTCTAACCGAGCAGAAACGCGTGCGCTCGTTTTTTCATCGTTGCTTTACTTACTTGTACGAGCAATTATCCTGGGAAACATTAATTTACGGATTGGCGGGCATGCACGGTACATCGAGAACGCCCAGGCGTGTATATGCATGCACCTGCCATCTCCGATGTAGCTTTCGCTCTCTTTCCTCCCTTGCCTTCATCACCATATATATACGTTGCCGGGGCCGGAACGCGATGCGTAACTGCTCCGCCGGTGTTCTCATCGCATCGACGACTATCAACTTACAACTTGTTGTACACATATACTACATACATATACTCACATCGCACACCACACACTCACATATATACATTTGTACATGCATATAAGTTTACGCGTACATTGTTATGTATTTTATTATTACACGTACGTGCAAGTGGATATTCAAATGTACACGGTGCTTTGCCGTGCACGAAGATCCAATAATTGCGTGTATATGCTGTAATATACCGTTGTGCTCGATACACACGCACACGAATGTGCGCATATGTATGTACAGGCTGGTCTGAAAAGTGGCGTCCGAAAGAAAAATGCAGATGTCTTCGTTCCGTTGACATTTTGCATTGAATGCAATGATTCCTTTTTTAATATTGCACTTTTCATTTCTTTATTTTTATCATTGTTTGAAGCCTTTTTTTGGGGCGAATTCGAGGCTCTGTGCGAAGTGAAATCACTGATAAGAATACACGTGAAAACGTTGAAGCGATTTTTACAGGTCTATATAAATGAGGAAAAAATTAATTGAGCAACCAAAAAGAAGCAATTTTTTGTTGCATTTCAACGGTGCAAACTTCAACGTCATCTCGTATAGCTATTGGAATCACCCCCATGTATGTTCAACGATCCTTTTTAGTTTTCGAGATATTAGATGAAGTAAAAAGTTCTGAGCATTTTTTCGCTTTATTTCGACGATGAAATTAACCTAGTTAGGATTATCCGATTTAGATCAAATATGGGCCGTTTTGTTCGATAAGTTTTGTCCATTTTGAAGGCAATTTCACAATTCCGCGATTGAAGAAGTCCTCGTCCCTATTGGTAAAAAACTTGACCAGCTCATTTTTACAAGCCTCTCTTGAGGCCAGTTTTGTACCATCAAGAAAATTTTGCAAATGCTTGAAAAGATGATAATCGGTTGGTGTCAGGTCTGGACTATTCTGGTTCTGACCAGGTCTGGTCAGGTTCTGACGCGTCGTTAAAGATGTGTGCGGCCTGGCGTTGTCTTGATGGAACACAACACCCTTCCTATTGGCCAATTCTGGCCGCTTCTGGTCGATCGCCTGCTTCAATCTGGTCAGTTGTTGACAGTAGAGGTCCGAATTGAGTGTTCGGCCCGATGGGAGCAGCTCATAGTGGATGATTCCCTTCCAATCCCACCAAACACACAGCAAAACCTTCTTGGCCGTTAATCCGGGCTTGGCGATCGTTTGGGCCGGCTCACCGCGATTGGACCACGATCTTTTTCGGCTGTTGTTCTCGTAAGTGACCCATTTTTCATCGCCAGTCACCATCCGCTTAAAAAATGGGTCGATTTCGTTACGTTTCAGCAAAGAATCGCAGTCATCAATTCGGTCCAAAAGGTTCTTTTGCGTCAATTCGTGTGGCACCCATACATCGAGCTTCTTCTTGAGACCAGCCTTATGCAAATGGTTCCAAACGGTTTTCTGGCTAATCTTCAGTTCCTGGGCAATGGACTAAGTGCTCACATGCCGGTCCGACTCGACGATTTCCATGATTTTATCGACATTTTCGACGATTGGCCTACCAGAGCGTGCCTCATCTTCGACGTCCATATTACCAGAAAGGAATCGTTGGAACCACCGTTTTACTGTTGCATTCGATACTGTATTGGCTCCATAAACAGCACAAATTTTTTTAGCCGACTGCTCCGCCTTTTCACCTTGGTCGTAGTGGTACTGAAGAATGTATCGAATTTTCTCTTTTTTTTACCTCCATTTTGGAACGCCGTAACACACAACTGGCTTCACCAAAAACAAAACTGTCAAAGAACTTTTTTGAAGCGTAATGTCACCTTTAAATCGCCGCATAGTATGACCCGATGCGATGTATACATCGTGAGATATGGATCACTAAAGACATCTAGCGGAAAACGCTCAGAACTTTTTACTTCACCCAATAAAAGCATTACATTTTTTTCTTTTTTTTTGTGTATGTACTTTCCTTGCATTTTACTTTTACTTGTTTTATCGTTGCGAAGTGCACCGTTGAGCAATAAATAAATGACCAACCGAACACTAACGTGAATACCTTAGATTGTGATCAAATGCTTAAAAAAATACGTTTGAGAGGACCAGCCACTAAAGGTCATCAGATGATTAAAAAAAGACTTATATCAGTCTGAATAACTCAATTACTTTTCATAACTTCTAGGAGAAAAGTCCATACACAAAAGAAAAGAATAAATTAAAAAACTGTGCTACATGAACACTTCAAAATAAAAAAAAAAATTTTTTCTCGAAAATTACCAAAGATCGTAAAACAGAAATGGATTCGGATAGGTATTAATACGAGGCATCTCCATTTTCTTTACTTTTCTGGCCACCCTGTATATATACAGGGTGTCCCAGGACGGAATGTCATCCCTGAAATGGGGGGTTGGGGGTGAAATTCTGAGTCGATTGATATAAGCATGTATGGTTCCCAGATCATCCCTTGAATTATTATTAATTTTTAGACGGGCCAATCAGGCGCGCCCGATGAGCGGGCTTAAGTCGGTGAGCGATACGTGCGTGTAGTGGTGCCTGGCGGAGCGGTGCTATCGGGAACGCGTGCATCGTTCACCGACGTAAGCCCGCTCATCGGGCGCGCCTGATTGGCCCGTCTTTAAAAATTAATAATAATTCAGGGGTTGATCTGGGAACCATACATGCTTAGATCAATCGACTCAGAATTTTACCCCCAACCCCCCATTTCAGGGATGACATTCCGTCCTGGGACACCCTGTATACACACACACACACACACACACACACGCACACACACACACACACACACACACACACACACACGTGGGGAATAAAAGACGAGGTGGTCTCGTTGCGCGACGGGCCGCGTCAAAAGTAATGGTTATTGAAAATCGTTAAATCATGAATAGTCATCGTATCGCCAATTAGCACCGCGCCAGTGAATGAATATTCACGCGAGAAGTATATACACTCGCGCCAAGCTCGACCTGGAGCGATCTTCGTACGTACAGTTATATATATATATATGTGTTCCACCCACGCGTACACACGCAGCATCGCGTGGCTCTCGTCACGCGAACGCTTTTGCTACACATCACCGCGCGCCTATTACATCGCCACCGCCATTCGCACATTGGACAATTTTGCGCAAAACCGAAAAAAAAATCAATAAAAATTCATAATACAGTTTCTAATTATACTGCATTTGTTTTGTTCATCATTAATTTTTCGCTCCATCTGTATATTTCGATATTTTGGAAAGAGAGGGAGAGACCGAGACAAAAAGAGAGAATAAGCGTTTTCTTGTCACATCTCTTTCCGACCGAGTAGAAGTGAGAAGAGTGTACGGTTTATCGGACTTCAGGTGTTTGGAGCTAGCGATGATTCAAAATTTTTATTACAACACGCTTTTCACGAATTCCCGCGGCGCGGCTCGCTCGAATGAACACGTTATTGCGTTACGAAGGCGAGTTTTTTTGTTTCGGAATTCTCCGTTACACGTATACATGTATATATTTATATAGGCATGTACATTGGATGTTTAAACAGAGCTCTCGCATCGTGGCGATAAGACGCGAAGGAACGCGGCCGTAGAATTCGGGCTTGCGCGCACATCGATCTCATCGATGGTTGCTCGTTTTATAACTCGTACATTATTTTATCTGTGTGCGTACACCTATGCTCGTTCAAGAAATAAAGGTACCAAAGGAATAAAAAAAATGTCGGCTCTGGAACAAAGATCCGTCAGCGGTGCAGAATCGCGCATTCGCACCTATATATATATATATATATATATATATATATATATATATATATATATTTGTGCGTATTTGGGCGATGTGGCACAACGACTTTATAACGACGAAAACGCTACGCGCGGTTCTCACTCGGCGCGCTGACGGCAATTAAAGTTCCCGAAACGAGCTAACTGTGGAACGAGACGATTGATAAGCAGCAACCGGAAGTCGATCGCGGTCGAGCGTAGCTAACGGGGTTTCCGCGCACACGTAGTCCTTCATTTCTCTCTTTTCCTCCGGCCCTCTCTCTCTCTCTCTCTCTCTCCTTTTTCTCGCATATAACGCAAACCCTTTCTGGCGAGACTTCTCGTGTGGATTGCCTCGATAGTGCGTGTAGGATGATGCGCGACCCTCCGACTCTTTCGCTTCCAATTTTCCGTCTCCGCGTATATCACGCTGCTTCGACGACAGATTCAAGCACATACATGAATGACTGATATACGTGTATGGATATGTTTATATATATATGTGTGTGTGTGTGTGTAAATGGCCTCATGTATGGGGGCGAAACTCGTCCATCGATTCGCCTCCGGTCGAGCTTTGCGGTATTCTCGGTCCGACGACGGAAATCCGATCGCGCGGTCGAACGATCGGCCCCCCATATATATATATATATATATATATAAGTATGTGTGCGATGGTATATTTACGTCCGCTCGCATGGTAGACGGTACACCGGAAGTTCGCGCAATCCTATCGAACTCCGATCGTTCGAGATCTCCTCGTTTTTAATCCCCCTCCTCCGTCGTCTTTTCACTTGCCCTCTTTATCCCTGTACGTAACGCGTGTAACGCGTTGTGTACACGCTGTTAGTGTACACATGTATGTATGTATGTGTTGAGGTATGTACACGAGACGTTCCATTGAACGATCGGAGAACACCGCAACTTGACGACCATCTCGGGAACTCGATACGACGAGAAAAAGGAGACCGCGCGATTATTGTACTCCAAATATATAAGAGAGATGCGGAGTCGAGCATGTGTTTTACTACCATTGTCATTCGAGACACGGAGGGAAGGTTCGCCGCTCTCTAGCCTCGCGATTCACAAGATTCGCGTCTCAATTATCGCCGTAAACTTGGCACATTCGTGGAGTTCTTTTTTTCGATGCTATTGAAGTTTGCTTCTTGATTTTTTCATTACTTTATTTTTATTATCAGTCAAATTTTTTTTTTTTCTTGCAGCCTTTGGCTATACATTTTTTTTTAATAAAGATTCTCATAAATGTTTCCGTTACTATCGTAGACTAAACGAGTGAAAAAAATCTTCGTTGCACAGTTGGAATGCAACGAAAGTTCTCTTTTATATTTTTCATTAACTTATTTTTATTATTATGCAAAATCTTTTTTTGCAGATTCATATCCCAAAGCTCGTAACGAGTATTGTAAAAGAAAATGGCTAAGCGATATTCGTAGGCAAATTCTGCCAAACAATTGAAATAATTTGGAAATATTAATTTTCATTGGATTCCAATGAACCAAACTTCAATCTCATGTTTCTTTTTCGTGACCCAATGAGAAGTGAAGTATCCAAGGGAGCCAAGTATGAGCAAATAACGAGGCCAGCTTTTCCGCTTTCCTTTTCTTATCTGTTGACAATTTATTTTGTTGCTATACCGGAAGTGACTACGCATGCTCCGGAATCAGCTCGTATAATTTGTGATTAATCGTGTCCACGTCAGCTTTGATGCGAGGATCGAACAAATTATGATTTGATTGGAAAGTTGACGAAGTTTGCCCGCGGTCTTGATGGAATTTCGCGTCAAAATCGATGTGGACGTTGCTTTCTGGCGACAGCGATTCACCTACGGACGGAATTGGTTATCGAACGAAAAAATCAATCTCACCGCAATGCAGTTCCAGAGCATTCGGGCAGACCGGCGTGCAATTGAAAGTGGAACTAGTCTCTTTCTCTCTCTCTCTCTCTCTCTCTCTCTCTCTCTCTCTCTCTCTCTCTCTCTCTCTCTCTCTCTCTCTCTCCTCTGTCATGTAGCTTTACACCTACACACCAGAGCCATTCCGGTCGAGACCCGGGGCATCGTTTTACGCATGTAAATTCATCCGGACGTGACGCGGTCCGGTCCGGCTGCTGCTCATCGTTCTCTACACTGTCACACACGTACACATGTCTACATATGTGCATAGATATATAGATTGATAGATGCTCATATACACCCGCACACCTATGTACGCGTCGTCGAGAGAGCTAAGGCCATCTGTACCAATCGCTGTCCATTAGTCGACACGCACCGCGTATCTCGCGCGCGTCGAGGGCGCCGTATGCGTTTCCCGCTTTTTTTCCTTTCCTCTTTTTTAATGTTTTTTTTTTTTTTACTTTTAATTTCATTCCTCTCTTTTTGTCCGCCCAGTATATTCATCGCTTCCGCATCCGCCGCGGGGAATTTTCGGTTCAGCGACAAACAGACACGCGCGTATTCGAAAACGTGCAAAAATACAGACGAATCGGGAATGTAGAAATTATTGCAGTAAAAATTAATTATACACGGGCTCTTCACGAGTTATGCTTTGTTTCGCTTTATTTTGCCCTCGTGCGTTTTAATTTTACTCAATTTTAGATATCCTGAAAAATTTGTTTTACTTCGCTAAGGTTATATTGTAGTGAGTAGGGTAGAAATTCTATTTACTATTAGCTTTTGCCCGCGACTTCGTTCGCGTGTACTTTAGGATTTGATCCAGAGAGGAGACAAACTAAGATAGGAAAAAAAGTATGAAATAAGGAAAGAAGGCGGAGTAGTGTCGTATTGTGCAGGCACGGTGTTAGACTGACTGACTGAGGTAAGGGTTGATTATTAATGAAATAGTATAAAAGTGCCAACCTTCAACAACAGTATCATACAATGTCATTGTTGTCTAAAGAACTATATGGCTTTGCAATATAGTTCGGTAGACAACATTACATGATTTTATGGTCTTCGACAAGCGCATTCAACTTTTGGGCACTCGATACTCTCGAACAGCCCACATATAGTTGACTATGTCCGTGCAGAAATATTGTCATGGATGCAGTCCGATTCGGACTAGGATCCTGGTTTCTCAATGGGAATCCAGTCGGACATTGGATCGGATCCGGAAGTGAAATGTAACGCTCGTAAATCGAATTCCAGCCAGGATCCTAATCCAGAACTATTAAGGGGTTACGTGGGTTTCGAAGCCAAGAAAAAGCATATTTTTTCTATTTTTCAAAATATAATATATAAATTATTTTATTCAAAATGTTAAGCACATAAAAGAGCAACATTTCAACAATATTTTTTTAAAAATTTCATCCAAAAATTTGGGAAATTCAGCCGGTGGGACCTGGTTTCCGGAGACACCTAAAAAAAAAAGTGTCCTCGTGGTGGTCAGGATAACTCATGATAGCTTCATCTGAAATTAAAAAACCAATTTTTTCCTGTTAGTAGATAAGTATAGCTCGTAATTGAACGAAGGATTTAAAAAAAAAATTGAAATTTGAATTTTTGGCAGAGTTGTATGCAAAATAGTTCAATTTTTGGTACAATTTACACTACGTATAGCCTTGTAAAATTAGTTGTAATCAAGAAGAAAAAAAACCTTCGTTCAATCACTAGTCAATGGTATTTTGAAGAGGTGTGCAAAATTTCAATAAGATCGGTGCATTAGTTTTTGAGAAATCGTGTCCACCGACTTCAAAAATAGTGTTTTAAGAAAAATGCGTATACCTGCGTCGCTCCCGGCCGGTCTTTCCCAACGGGGGGAATTCCCAAAGGCTCTCTCTTCTAGAATTTTACTCCGATTGACTTAAAACTTTGAGGGAATATTTTAGACATATTGTACTATTAGATAATAAAATTTAAGATCTAGTTCGATATCGAATCGGATCCTAGGGATGAATGTAAAAATCACCAGGAGATACCGATCCGTATCAGCTGGCGACGCTGGAACGTTTTCTGAAATCATTTATTCAAGGATCTGAAAAAGATTAGGTAAAAATTGGTGCTACAGTATAACTGTCAAAACTTATATATTTTAATAACAGAATTTCGAACAAAGTTCTTTACAGTTAATAAAAACAATCGCAAAAACAATATATAGACATTGATGGACTTATATTTCCTGGAGAAAAGTAATTTAGGTTATTTATATATGTAAATGCGGCAGAGTAGCGAGAAAATATAGGTATTGGTATTAGGTGGTTGCGTATAAAACCGCCCGCTGGCAATAGATGGCGTTAGGTATTCTATCAACTCGAATAAACACTTGCGCCAAGCGTCAACATCATGCATTTTAATTGTCTTTACAATGGCAAGATTTCTACCAAATAAGTCGTATTTGCCGCATGTACCCGTTGCTCAATCGAGCACAATGTGCAAACAGTGGTTTCGCCGCTTCCAATGTGGTGATTTCTCTATGGACAACGAGTACCGCGGAAAACCGTAACCCACAACGAGCTGCTGAAAGCGTCAGAAACCATCACTGGGGGATCGTTATCGACTACAACTGATGCGTTCGAAGCGAGCTCTGCACGAAAAGAGGCCGAAATGGGAGAATCCCCATGACGAGTTGATTCTGCAGCACAACGTCAGGCCGCATGTTGATCAACCGGTCAAGAAACACTTCGAATGAGTGAACTGGGAAATCTATCCAACCTGCCATGTTCCTCAGACATAGCTCCCTCCAGTTATCATTTGTTCCGGTAGATGCAGTCAGCGCTTTACGGCTCAGCGCTTCACAATGTCTAGATTACTGCATTTAATCCTAGAACTTATGATCAGGATCCGTTCGCACCCCAATTTTTATTTAAAAAATGAGGTTTTTGCTGCTTTTTCGTTTCTCAGTCGTTAAATGAATTTTTCACTACTTAAATCTTAATTAAATGAGCTACATATCAAACCCTTTTCTGCTTTGTGAAAAAAACACGAAGAAATTCTCGTATGATAAAGTCCATTTATCCCCGTAGGATTAAGAAAAGCGTGGGGTGTATACAGAACCCAACCATGCGTTTGAAGGTAAAAAAAATGAATCATCAGCTCTAGAGCTAAAGAAGGTGAATTTTTCCTGCGTAGAATCCAATTGTTGGCCGAAAGATGGGCCGAGGTTGTCTCTTCCGATGGGCAATACTCTGGATAAACCAGTTCGTCGATCATCTTGTGAACCACTATCTTTTCGTTCGCTCAAAAATGAACGGTTTCATATGCAACCATCTATAAATATGTATAGCGGATTTTCACATGCGAGTGTGCGTGCGCGCGTAAAAACATATAAATATATCGAGAAAGAAATTTGAATACTTATGTATATATATATATATATATAAAAGTATACCTATAGAACCCGGAGCGGTCAGGATTTTTAAATTGTATCTATTGGCTCGAAGCGATTGAAAGTAATTGAATGAAGCGGTCCGGTTATTTACGAACGTTTAAGCCCGAGCCAACTATCTTTCCATTCATTCGTCTGTCCCTTCATTCATTCATCATTCGCGCTGGTAAGCCCGTGTACGAACGTTGCATGTATAGCAGTAGTAAAAGCCCATTCAATTGATCGGTGATTGTCTAAATTATAAGATTGCCATACAATGGCTCTCATCTCGACCTATTGGGGTCCCGTTGGCCGTTGCGTCATCACTTTAGGACCGGATCGCCAGCAGCGCGAACGCGCGCTCGCGACTCGCCTCTGTATCATCCCAATCTTTTCTTCCTCTCCCTCCGAAGCCCGCCCGCGTTTCATCGTTCAAATCCATCTCTCTTGGTCTCACCGCTTATTTTGCCACTTGTCTACGACGCAGGTACAATTATAAAACGTGCTCCGATCCGCGATATTGCGAAAAAGTGGTCACGAGGATCGTTGTCATTGATCAGTTCCACCTGCCCGTCATTGTACTCGACTTAACAATTAGACTCGAAATTTTCCATGGATCACGTGAAATTACATTAAATTGGTCATATAACGTCGTAGATTTGTCGAATATATCATATTTATTTTTTATTTCCTTTATCTTGTTGAGTGTATACACGAGGACGAATTTTGTGAGGGGAAGAGTTGTTTCCTTGAAAGAAGTTTACAACTCGTCGAAACTTTAATGGACAGACATGCTAATGTATTCACGGAGCTTGTTGTTCGTATCAAACAGTCAGAGTTCAGAGAGAGAGAGAAAGAGAGATAGAGACAGGGACACCGTGCTCCCTAATACCCGAAACAGGCTTAATTAGAGCGACGTCATTTAACCGGATTCAACGGATGTCCCTGCGGCGATAACCCTCCGCGAGTGGCCAGAGTCCTGTAAACGCGCGTACCGTGTTGCGTTAACTAACGCGCCAACATTTCTCACCAGGATCCCATCAAATCGCGTTAACGCTTCGTCGCGCAAACGAAAAAGTCTCTCAAATTCTAAGCGCATTCCCGCGTATACCGTACGCGTCTTGATGCACGAAAGCGAGAAACTCTCCGGCGTACAGGTCTCGTTGCTGTCCGCGATAAAAGTGATTTTTATTGTATTTTTCTTCAATTATATCGCAGAGAGGTACATTCGCCGATTTTTTTTACTTCGATCGAGACCAGACTGGAGGTTGAACTTCGGGAGCCATAAAAACGTGTTTGACGGGTGTAGAAGTTATGCATATCACACGCTGGACACGCGTTGCCGTGTTGAAACTGCACACTTGTTCATTTTGTAACACACACGTAAGTAAGATTTTAACGCATTGGATTGTTGTACACCTCCAAAGCAGTCCTCATCAGCAACACGCTTATTCGAACACGATGCAACACGCGTTGATAGCAACACACCAGCAAAAAATAACACGGGCAAAAGCAACACAGTTTAAGCGTGTTAATTTGTGAGTATTTGTACAAGTTTTGAAAAACAGCTTTATGATATCAAAGGATCAAACTTATCTAGGCTTTTAATTAACGGACATACTCTCGGTAACGCAAAGTACACAGTTTCATTCGAATTATATATATATATATATATATATATATATATTAGATTATGTTTGAAAACATATGTAGCATGATATTCGATAATACTTTTAATTGTCACAATGACAGTAACCAATTAATATAATTTATGTGACATTACAAATAATTATGGGAATTACTTTTGCCATATCGTAGTTTAGGTTATAGTTTAGGTTGTAGCTTCGATTCCATGTGTAAGCAAAATATTTTCTTGGAAAAGAAATTATAACAGGAGGTCAGTGAATGACGAATTATAATAATAATAATTGAAATAGAACTCAGATTTGAGTATTTTATTTAATTTTGGATAAATGAAACATGCATTTAGTAGACGGGCTGTAATGCTTCGAACGCTGAGGGTGCACGAACACGCGTAATGTGTGTAGAAACAACACGCATATACGCGTACAAATAACACACCTACGTGATTCATTTATTTTCTGTGTATATAAATAACACACGTAGTTATGTTGTGTATAAAATAAATAACACACATAGTTATGTGCGTGTATTATTTATTTTTACGGTATAAAACGAGTAAAAAGTGTCTACAACATTTTCCACACTTGAAGCGTGTAAAAATAGCCCACCTGTTTTTGCAGTGTATTCTTTACTTTTCGAAATTTCTTTCGAATATACAAATTGTGCTTATCGTTCGAAACGTCGTTTTGGTCTTCAATCCACATTCTACATAAATTTCTCGTTTTTTTTCTTCTTTTTTTTTTCGCGATCGACGCGCGCGCCGATATGGAAAATGTATTTCGCGTAAGTCGTTAGCATTTTTCAGCAATAACCGTACAACCGTGTACGACGAGTCGCCGCGAATCTTCCGTTCAGCCGCGCGGTGCCTCTCGTATATACTTGTTCGCCGTTTCGTTCCGATCGCGCGCGCGACATCGCGAATTCCATACCCGGATCCTTTATCCGTTTCCCATTACCGCGCGGTGGGCGCCTCTGTTTTGTCGTTGCCCTTATCGTTCGGCAATATTTACGTCCATTAACGTGTATATACACATTGACCATATCGAAATGTCTTTTTCCCTCTGTCCCTCCCTCTATCGCTCTCTGTCTCCGACTCATGTACACGCGATCGTCCAATACTGACATGCATCCCGAACACACAACATCGCGCCGGGCCGCAAAGCACAGGCACTTGGGACACTTGCTCCTGCCGCTTATGTGGACGTGTCCTCCAATCGGAACGGCGACTCGCCTACCTCGAATCACCGGGGAAAGTATGGGATATCGCGACGCGAGAAAGAGTACGAAAGTTAAAGAGAGAGAGAGAGAGCGATAGAGGGGGGGAGAACGGGAGGGAGATAAGAGCTCCAGGCCGCGGATCGTTCCCCCGAATCGTAAAGCGATTACGAGACTGTATACAGCCTGTATCAGAAGAGCATCGTCGAATGCCTACGTAGGAGTGTCAGTTTTCATTTGGCAACGTATACTATACCCGTGCAGAAATTGTCATAGCGATCCAATTGGATTCCGATACTTGGCCCGACTTCCTGATAGGAATCCAATGGCTCGTTGCATTGGAACGCTATCCTGAAACATCACGTTCGTACATTGGACTCTAATCGGGATTCCCCGTTGGAATCAAATTTGAATCCTAAAGAATTTCCACATTACCGAACAGAATCCCATACGATTCTTGATGGATCCCATGCTGTACGTTGAATTTTCTAAACGAAATATACATATGTACAAAATGAGTGGATCTCAAAAAAGTATAAATCTTATCTTACAAAAGTATGTCTTAAAAATCGATTTGAATAAATTTGAATGAACGAGTTTTTTCACGTATTTTTAATTCGAACGTGGTAAGAACTCTTAAGGCCTTAGGCCACTAGAGGTAAAAAAAAGGGCATATTTTGTGATTTTTTTGCAGCGAAACCATAAAATAAATCGTAATTACAAAATAGGGGTTTTATTATACACGTAATTGACTATACAATATTATTTTTTCACAGCGATACGTGTCAAAATGGCGACTGTGCAGCATTTTTCCGATGATGCCTTTATTTCTGGAAGGTCAACGGCCGGACCAACAGCTCCTATAATTTTCGCGCTATGATGAGACACTCAAGTTTTTTCGATTATATATAAGAATAGCTATAGAAGTACGTAGGATTTTTTTGATATATTGTTTTTTTGTCAAAATGGCGCATTTCTCAAACAAATAGTATAAAATGCCATGAGAAAATCGTCGGAAAATTGTTTATAAAAAAGGAACTATGCAATATAACTCAAAAAAATCCTACGTAGTGCCTCAGAAAATGTAATTCTACATATACAGTTAAAATTCCAAGTGAATCGGTTGAAATTTGTTTGAGTTATGAGTCCGGCCGACTTGGAAAATGTAGTTTTGAGATAAACGCGTTTAAAGTTAGTAGAAAGTCACGACATGAATCAAGAGGGGTTGCGCTAGAATTCGAAATTCGAATACTTAGAGATTTTTCACACCCATAATCTTTTGGAATATAATTTTATAGGTACTGAAGTACATTCTTAACAAAAAAAATCGATTTTCGGAAAATCCTAGTGGCCAAAGGCCTTAAACGGCGTTCATCGGGGTACAAATCGCTATAGAGATGTGGGTGCATCTTGGGACTGCCCACACAAATTTTCGTACGGGTATGCGTGCATGTGCTCCGTTTCTCTCAGTATGAAAGAAGCCAACTGGTGCCAATGTCCAATAAGTTATCAGCTGGTTTCAACCTCACCCGTAATGGGAAATACAGCTTCATCGGTATGAAACGGCCATATATGGATGGGCGGGGAGAGGGTGAGGGGGGGGGGGGGGGGGCACGTAATGGTTAATCGGTATGTATAGAATCGTTGAGGAGACGAAAATTGTTCTTGGCCCAGATTCACAGGACTTACGTAACGTTATCGAACGGTATTGTTGTTCCTTTGGAGATAACCGACCGTACTCACTCGCGCGCACATTGTACAGCGATCAATCTAGAAATACGGCTAGTCTCATTACTCGACAATCTTTATCGGCTACATCACTTCTTCTCTCTC